>OX235272.1:126470890-126493288 GCA_944472155.2 Trichobilharzia szidati | reverse complement strand
ATAGCAGATTTGACATGTGCTAACCACAACTCTGCCTTAAAGACTCTCGGAAGCTCTAGTGATGTTGTCTCTGATGCTTGTACAGTGAAAATAAAAGCCTTCAAATCAACACTCTGCGAAAGCTTCTTCACAGTCATGTATTATAAAATATGGAACAGCCTACCCCTAGAAGTCAGAACTTGCACCTCGGTTATAAGTTTCAAACGCTCTCTGCACAGACTGTTTCACTCTACTGATTACATCAAGAAACTACTTATTTCTAGAACGAATCAATTATTAGTTTACTACAGTACCTAAAAAAAGCACATAAATCCCCTAATTACTCTAATAACGATAAATAGACTAGTCGTGTAGATGCATAAACAGACTGAGTAGAAATAAATATATATGCTTGCTAAATGGAAATGTACAACGAATATAAACATATGTGTACAAACATTAAAGGCCCTATCCGTGTCCACATACTTTTTCTTTCCTCTCTGGTACTTTGCTGCTCGCCTCTTCTCTTCTATTTGCCTTGTAGTGGAAGTTGCACAGATCTACAGTAAGACTGAAGTTGAACAGGAATTGAAGCCGCCTTCTTATATATCATCCCTCAAGGTTTTGTCTACTAAAGCCTCAGTATCCTTGGAATAACCACTGTCACCATAACAGGACGCTGTATAACACCCCAAACAACCAGTGTCCATGATCTAAAATGGTTTACAAATAGCTCTCTACGTGTTAATCAACCATGCAGCGACGAATAGCGGTTTTGGCACACGTGGACGCAGTAAAACAAATCTACCTGACAATACCATTTCTGGTGTTACTGACGATGAAAATACTGACCAGATTACACCAATACATCACTTATTTTAAATTAATACCCAATTTGGATATAAATCAAGAGCAAGATTCGATGCTGTACACACCGAAGTTATATGGAGGAATTGACTTCAAGCTTTATTTTTGTCCCAAGTATTTGCAATCCATCCAACACATACTTGGTCTCTTTTTGTTAATGCGAAGACAATACTTCTATATTTCTTGATGTGCTCCATCGAATGATATTAGATGACCCACAAACGAAAGACAGCAACCATGTAATTTCACCATAAACCAAATTTATGTAATTTAAATAATACTTACCCATGCCCGTAAAACTGGTATATCCTACATAGATAGGAATAAATATATTGTTATTGACTGAAATTTTGTCCTTTTTATTTTCCAGATTACGGTCTCCCTCAATCACTCAATACATTTGGACATTCTAATGAAATGAAAACGGACGGTGTGTTTATGAATGATGAAGTAATTTAATAATTCCCATTGTAGCATTAAGAACACAATATTTTCTCAACATATTCCAGCATGGTTTGACAAGGGAGAAAGGAAGTGTGTGCGACGCTCTATTTTGGAACACCTGATCGACTTCTGTCACTCTGTTAACCCTGACCATGATTTTAAGATCATATATAGAATCCATGCTAACTTCCCGCGTTTTCTTTGTTACAGACTTCTAAAGACAGCTGAGGCCTTGGCAATTCATGACTTTAAGCCAGACCTTTGTGTACAAAAGAAATATGTACAATCCCTACTTCTGCCTTGGTCGTAGAAGGATAGACATTTATTTATTTTGTTTATTTAGTTATTCTATGTACTCTTCCCTTATTACTATTATTATTAGTATTAATATTATTATCATTATTATTATTACTATTCTCACTCTGAATTTTTTTCACTTGACCCACTTGACATTTTAAACCCAAAATTATTAGTTTTTATATTTTTATTTTTACAATATTGAATTCTATCTTATCAAATTTCATACCATATTATGTAACATTTTTTTATTCGTCCACTAATTCTATAATTATGTACCCCTTTCCAAAATCTATGCACCTTATGTATTATTCTATATATGACATTAATTATTTTGCCACTTGACATTAAACTATGATTATAATCACAAGTGCTTTAATTGCATTTCATATTATTATTATTTCATGTATTCACACCTTTGATCTAATTCCCTCACCGGATATAATTTTTATAAAAAAACCATATATATACGATTGTACAGCTTGATAATAAATTCGTTGAAAAGAGTCTCTTCGCTGAATATTGTGTTCTTAGTGATGAAGTATTTGTGATATCATTGATTCTCGAGTTAAAAGTGATTCCAGTTTAGAAGACGCAATATGCTCAAAATGTCACATTTACACGTGATTGAATTCGGGCATGATGGGGTAGGTACTATTACTGTTTTTTCAGTAATTGCTTCCTCTGGGAAACTGTAAACAGGCGACATAGGCACGACAAAATTCCATCTAATTATTTATCATTATTATTATTATAGTTCCCTTGGTTCCTAGTGGAACATAGGGCTTCAACTGCACGTCTCCACTTGCTTCTGTCTTCTGCTGTACATTTCATCTGCGTCCATGCTAATCCATACTGTCTCAGTTCCTCTTCACACGATCTCCTCCATGTCACCCTTGGACGTTCCACTCGCCGCTTCCCTTTCGGGTTCCACTCGAGCACTGGCCTGACGCGCGATGTCACCCAGCGGCCTCCTCAGCGAGTGTCCAATCCATCTCCACTTTCTCCTGCATATTTGATTGATGTCGTCATGTAAGAGCCTACTGATACGAAATGATAACACAAGAAGAGTGATGTAGTTACCTTTTTTTATTACCTAGTGATTTCTTTTCCGGCCAGTGGTGTTAAGCGCAACATAAGAATAATAGACTACTTTTGATAAAAACTATATACTTTTCGTAGTGTACATTGCCTATGCTGCCAATACAATTCGTGGACGTATAGGACCTACGTGTTCTAAGTTATATTTCGTTACTCCATCATTACAAACACACGTTCAACGGCCACTTTCTTCTTAACGCTAGTGAATACTATTATTTAAATCATAGAAAATTCCCATTGTAACATATAGAAAATCAAAACAAATGATTCAGCTAAGGGACTCTTTTCAACGAATTTATCATCAAGCTGTACAATCGTATATATATGGTTTTTAAGAAGTTACATCCGGTGAGAAAATTGAAACAAAGGTGTGAATGCATAAAATAATAATAATATGAAATGCAATTAAAACTCAAAATTTTTGTGATTATAATCGTAGTTAAATGTCAAGTGGCAAAATAATTAATTTCATATATAGAATAATTCATAGGATGGATAGAACTTGAGAAAGAGTGTGCAATTATAAGATTAGTAGACAAATCGAATAAAATAAAAACGTTACGTAATACTGTGTGAAATTTAAGAGCATAGAATTTAACGTTGTAAAAAGGAATTGATTTAGAATGACAAGTGGAACAAGTGAATTATACCGGGGACAGTTAAAAGTTAGAGTAGTAATAGTAACAATTGACGTAATTAGGAAGAGTATACAAATTGAATAGACAAAAATGAAAAATTGGTAGAGCTAAAAAATGATTGGGGATTACCATACTTTAGCATGTAGGGATTAAGACTATGAAAGTTGGAGGGGTTGAACGAACTTTTTCTGCACACAGAGATCTGGCTTTTCTGTTTCGATAGCCAAAGCTTCAGCAATACAGATGAGTCGGGTACGTAGTGATTTGGGTAAATTACTTTTTGCCTTGTAGATGACTTTAAAGGCGGAGGCTATAGAGATAGGGTGATCATTGTCGACCAGATGTTCAAGTTCTATCCGTCCTATGAATTATTCTATATATGACATTAATTTGCTTTGCCACTTGACATTTAACTACGATTATAATCACAAACATTTTAGTTTAAATTGCATTTCATATCATTATTATTATTTCATGCATTCACACCTATGATTTAATTCCCTCACCGGATATAACTTCTTAAAAACCATATATTTACGATTGTACAGCTTGATGATAAATTCGTTGAAAAGAGTCCCTTAGCTGAATCATTTGTTTTGATTTTCTATATGAAACATTCCACGCAAGGCTTAATGACGCAGCGTGAGCGTATTACTGTCGCCCCTCAGCTCTCTCCAAATTTTTAAGTCACCTGCGCATATTACCAATGAGGAATCCTTGAGCACAGATTAACTCATTGCTATACAAAACCAATAAAATTGGTCCGAGTACCAAACCTTGTGGCAGTCCGCTACGCAGGTTTCGAGTTGATCCTAATCCTCTGCCTCTTATCTATGAGGAATTCTCCAATCCATTTTATAAGCTGCCTTGGATACCAAGACTTTCCAACTTCATGTGTAGTCTCTTGTGAAGAACTTTATCGAAGACTTTGCTGAAGTCTATGAAGACGACGTCAACGGGTCTTCTGTTGTCCTTTGATTTGAGGCGGTTTTCTCTTGCAGTGAGGAGATTCGATAGGCATGAGAGGTTTCTTCGGAAGCCATGCTGCGCTTTGGATAACCAATTGTTGTTTTCCGGATATGCTATGATACTCTTTTTGGTCATTCGTTCCAGTGTCTTGATTAAAGTGCTGGTAGGATTAATAAGCCTATAATTTGAGTGGCTTCGACTTGTTCCTCCTACACGGATGGGGGTTACTATGGCATCTTTGCGGTCACGCGGTGAAACTCCATTTAGGAGAGATAGCTTGAAGATCGTGGTCAAAGGGCCGGCTATGTGAGTTGATAATTCGTTGAAAAGCCTTGGATGGAGATTATCAGGACCCATTGATTTCCCTGCATCTAGTTTCATTAGGCAGTTGAGCAAGATGTCTTGGTCGAAGTCAACAGAATCTATCCCGTATTCCTCTGATGCAGCCAGAGCTGATGCTATGGAGAGTGATGACTGCTGTGTAAAGACTTGGGAGAAGTAGTCTGCCATTGCTTCTGCCTTCTCTTGATCTTCTCCGATTGTGTCATTGTCAATAGTCAGATTTGGTACACCATTTCTTCAATCCTTTTTAATGGGATTCACACAAATTCTATGGCAGGTTTCTCGAGTCACCTAAAAAAGAGGATCCTAGCACTTAATGAGTCATGAAACACGATGATTTACAGCCATCTTGACGAATTTATGTAGAGAAACCGGTTTAACCTAACTATGAGGCGTCTTATGAGAAATGCGGAGGTTTTCTTGGAACACAGAAGGAAGTTACCCAATGTTACTACTTAATAACATTGCATTACTCACATACAATCGTCTTCAAATTAAGCGCTTCTGCTTCAGATGCATCTGATTGGAAGATGTTCATTTGTCAAGGTTTTAATAAAGTAATTTCGTTTTGGGCTACTATAGTTTAGAGTCATCTCCTCAAGGCCTCTACAGTCGATGTTCACCTGCGTCTAATGACTGTCTTTCCTCTTCAAAGTGGCATGAAATACTCAGACTGATGATTCCTGGTACCTCACCTTCAAGGGCAGTAGGATCCAATCCTACAAATATTTGTCTACCCTTTCACCCTGACTCAGTGTACAAGCACCAATTCAGGCCTTGGTCTCCACTACATGTCTTTGCAAGGCATATGTTTGACGCACGGATGAAAAAACTTCTCCACACCATCTGAGTCTGGAATATATCTTTGTTTATATCAACTCATATCTACCAACCAACCGACCACACCCTATTACATTTTGTTACAAGCTTCAAGATACACACACGTTTTGGGTTAACCCAGCATCATTGTAGCTTCATAGGTCAGAAAATAGTTCATTTTGCTATTGATCAGTCGCTGTTTTAAATGATTTTGACTGTGATACACATAGTGGCCAATCTTTATCAAATATAATATGGTAGAATATGAATCATCTAGGGCCTATTAAGCATAGAAAATCTGAAAAAAAAATCAGTTTTAACCTCATTTAATCGACATTAGTTTTATGAGATACGTTTGGAATAGTTGCGATTGTTCTACTTTAAATGTTTCAACAGGGTGAGATAGCATATCGCCAACTTTTGTCTATCGGCTATTTGAGCCAGGGTAGTTTTCAAACAATATATATATATATATATAAGATGGTACCACATTTAATCGCAACTGGCAAAAGGCTCCATCTTATTCGCCGTTTCGTGCTAAAGACATTTTAGAGGGAGATATACTGCGACAGAGAAGAAAACCAAGGTGAGATTCATAGCTAGTAAGTACGTTGCAGGATGAGTAAGGGGAAGTATGCTATTACTTTAAGAATTCGGTTGATTGGCTTGCAGAAGTTCGTAATCATTAAATTTTTTTGATTATAGCTTGAAACCACACAGTATTTTTGGTACAAGTATGGAACTTCCAGCATATGATATCGGCAGCCCAAATTTTGCAGGCCGATCACAGATATCAGTTGTGCGTCGGCAGGGGATCGAACCGCGGATCATGTGCATGGTCGGCGAGAGTCCTAACCGCTGTAACCTATGATTCAGTAACCATTGAATAACGAACTAATAGCACCTGTTTCACGCATCATAGGATTTCTTGAAGCCATCGTCTTAAACAGATATTAGGAATAATACTGACGTGTATTCTCACTGATGTTTCCTTATCACAAAACTTCAATGTTTTCAGGAACACTCCAACATATCACTTAGCAGAAAAAAAACAACGCTATCATTAGCAAATATAATGAATTGTTAAATACCTCTCATTTGAAAGTAACTATGCTTTGCAGACTTCGGCCAGAATTGACAATAAAAACCTTGGCAGTTGAGGCATAATCTGTTATAATTTCACTGAACAACTCCTGCTGGCCTTATGCAACCAATAAAATTATTAATTTGTAATGAAGTTATCATCCACCATGTAGCCCTGAATCCTTTGTAGGATAAGGGGCAAAAAGACACATTTGGTGATCAGTCGTATTTGGTTTCTATTTCGGTTGTCTATAATGTATTTCAGTATGGAACTCAAGTCACAGCATTATTTTTTACTGATGTCTGTCTGTCTTGATTCAACACAGAACTTGGCACCGAAGTGCAGCAGTTCCAGTTGCCACGTTCCAAATAGCACACAAAGGTAGACAAGAAAATGAGTGAAGAGAATCAATAGAGTTTTGACAAGTATAAGAGTGAAACAGAATGAGTAATGGTAGAAAGGAATATGAAAGATTAGAGACTGAATACATCTGCGTAAGCCATTGACAACGATTTTGAGCCATGTCACCTATTGTCTCCAGCCATTGATTCTTAGAGTCCCGAGGGCGGGCCCCAACCCGGAAGTCTGCATCTCCCTCCCTACCTGACTCAGTTTAACTGTCAAGGATTTCATGGATTGATGAGGCCATGTTTTTGTTTGGCCACCACTTACTCTTTTCCAACCTGCACCTATATCAGCTAGTAATGCCCGTCCGTCGGGGGAGACGATGGTTAGGCATGCGCAGCACGTGACCTAGCCATCTCAATCTATGCAACTTTATAGCCTCGTCGATTGATTTTCCCTCTTTGCCCAACACTCTACGCCTAACGTCAACATTACTTACCTTATTATACCACCTAACGTGAGAAAGAGATCGTAGACATCTATGATCAAAAACAGTCAACCTTCTCATGTCTTCAACTCGTATTGGCCATGTTTCAGAGCCATAGAGAAGGACGGAGCGAACTGCTGAGCAGTACACACGTCCCTTGGTTGATAGCCGGATGTCACGCCTACGCCAGAGATGGTGTAAGTTGGCGAAAGCAGCTCGAGCTTTTTGGATCCGTGCTGAGATTTCGTCACCAATCAATCCGTTGGTGCTGATACAACTTCCCAAATAGGTGAAGTGGTCGACATGTTCTATCACTTCACTCCCTATCACTAAGCTAGGAGTTGACGTAGTCCAGTCCTGTAGCAGCATCTTACATTTTACAGGGGCGAATCGCATGCCAAACATACGAAGATTGGTGCTCAAGGTGTTCAGAAGACTCTGCATTTTGTCAGCATCCTCCCCTAACAGGACTATGTCGTCTGCATATTCTAAGTCTATAAGACTATTCCCTGGTAGCAAGTCGATTCCTAAGTCGTTAAGTTCAGTTAAGGATACTTCCATTAGCATTTCTATGATGAAGTTAAACAGGAATGGGGAAAGTGGATTTTACTGATGTAACATGGATCTACATAGTAGTTGCTCTCACAGGAGGAAGTACAACATTTATTCATGACGAGAGTCAGTTCGAAATAAACAGAACAATCATGATGCATTCGTGAACCCGTAACGCTGTAAATATTTCACAAGAGAGTCGGACTTACTGAGATTACTAATTAATACAACTCTGACTGCCAAGTACACACTTATTTTAGTTCCTAGACCATAGGGAAGACGCAAATAATGTCTAGCTTAGCTGTCTAGGGGTTGTAAAAAGTATAAAGAGGGATTTCCACCTAAGTAAAATATTACGGTCAGTTGTGCTAACACTCTCTAACATCTGTTGTTTTACTCAACAATCACATGCAGTTGGCAATGAGCGTGGGCTAGTGGCAAGTACAGCTTTAAGGTTGAGCGGCTAGACCGATGAGTAACAGCTACGCACACACTGTCACATACCCTCATATTTTGCCTATATACAGTCAACGATATTTTACAGTATTGTGCATCTTATTTTCTACTCTTTGCGTAGGCTATGAATCATTTTAGGTTGTAAATTCTCAGAACTTATCAGTGAATTGAGAGTATTTGTCAGGGTTATTTAAGACCTATATATATTCAACATTGCTAAGAAAGTGATTTTATTGTTGTTTGAGGTAGTAAAAGTAACTCTCCTCAGCTATCCAACTTCTACCAGTCACGAAGATGGTTGCCAGGAGACAAAATTATATCATTCATTTTACACTAAGACTTGCGCTGAAAATATTGTTCAGAAGGACGACAGACAGTTTCGCAACTAAACCGACCAGCTTAGAGAACACAACCACTTTCAGATCCAACTTCTTTTGTAGACAACAATCAGCATAAATGGGAGGAACCTGAAACAAACAACCTCTTTTACCTACCTGGGGAGCATAGTTTCAACTACAGGCCAGTGGAACTGACGAGGATATCAAAGCAAGAATCGGAAAAGCAAGACAAGCTTTCACTACTATCAAGTCTGTTTGGAGGTCAACAGCACTCAGCATCAAAAATAAGATCCGGATTTTCAACTCCAATGTGAAGTCAGTCAGTGCTACTATACGGATCAGAGACTTAGCCAGTGCGTCATAAAGAGCATCTCAAACAAACTACAGACCTTCATTAACAGTTGTCTTCGCTCAATACTCAAGATCAGATGGCCAGAAAAGATCAGCAACAGGGATCTTTGGGAGCGAACTAACCAGGAACCGATTGTGAAACAAATAGGCAGGAAGAAATGGAGATGGATTGGCCATACTCTGAGGAAACTGTCAAGTGAAATCACTAGACAAGCCATCGCTCGAGTGGAACCCAACTGAATGGGAAGCGGCGAGTTGGTCGTCAGTGCAAGGGTGACTTGGAGGAGGTCATGTGAAGAGGAGATGAAAAAATGTGTGGGCAGACCTGGAGCCAGTTGAAAACTCTAGCAGAGAACCGAATGCAATGGAGACGCACGGCTGAAGCCCTATGTTCTTCTAGGAATTAAAGGAAACAATAATAATTCCTTTGTAGTTCTCGCGTGCAGTTGGTATGAATGCGTTTGAGATTAACGTTATTTTGAACCCATTTTTTTAAAAACATTGTATTCATTTGGTGTTCCTACTGAAGCATAACCGCTGAAGGGTTCTTCGCTAGTTACGTCTAAACTCTTCTCTCCATAGGTTTTATCACCTACTTGATTATGCTTAGGGAAGTATGTCGGCCGGGAATCGAACCCAGGACCACGCGCGTGTTTTACCACTGATGAATACAGTTGCATGCGACTAATTATTCATGTAACAGGATATGAACTAAACAACTACTTAGCAAAAGGTAAACATACAATTCAATTGCTAAAACTAAAATAGGTTGAGCGCAACCCAAAGTCGAGCACTTAGGCTAGCTTGAATGTTAGCTGATATAAGGCCAGGCTGGAAAAGAGCTAGTGGCGGTCAAACCAAAACATGGCACCAGTCTATGAAATCTACAACAGTTAGTCTAAGCCAGGTAGGAAGGTGTAGACTTCCTGGTTGGGGTCCTCAGGACGGTAAAAACCTATGGTTGGAAACAATTGGTGACGTGGCTCAAAATCGTTCTCAGGGGCAGGAGCAGATGCATCCACTCCTTGTGACTTATGATTTCCGTTATTACTATTCCTTTTTCTCACACCTCTGTTTACTGACTATATTATGCATTTCTTCTCTTGCTTTGTGTGCTACATGGAGTGTGGCGACCTGAACTGCCGCACATATGTGCAAAGTTCTATGTCGAAAACCGACCGACCGACGGCTAACTTGAAACCAATATGTCCCCCAGTTCATACAGCCTACAATATACTAGATCGTATGACATTATCAGCCGGACTATACACGTATACAGAAAAGATCAAAAATATGAAATCCATAATACAGTTTGTGTATTCATCGGTATAGGTAGGTACAAGTTAGACAATTTCACGTAACCAACCACCAATCGTTTTTACATACATCACATAGTGCAAAACAAATAATGAGTAGACAGTAACATTTTAAAATATACACAAACAGTCTCTCTCTCAAAAAAAAAACAACATAACATACGTAAACACTTCTATACACAGAAAAAGGAGAGGAAGAAACAACAAACACTCACAGTATAACTATATCATAATCATAATGGATAGAAGAGGAGAACTCCACAGTACAGACAACTCTCAGATGTCAAAATCGCATACACCACATGTACACTCACCAGCACCGAGTTTAGTTGGCATTCACATAATAGATAAGTAGGTAAAATTCTACTTTTTTTCTGTTCTCGTAATAGTTAAAGTAAACAGGCTGTAGGAATGATTAAAGTTTTAGCCTTCAGGAGTAATAATAATAATACTTCTACTAGTACTACTATTAGTAATAATAATAATAATAATAGCAACAAAAAAAAGAAGAACCAAAGAATGAATCCAATCGATCGATCGATCGATCGATCAATCAATCAATCAATCAATCAATCAATCAATCAATCAATGAACCGATCAACCTCCATTGTGATCAAATCAACTCACAATAAACAAAAGAAAGTGCAGTCCAAAACAAACAAACAAACAAAAAGATATGACTATACGACATGATAATTAACTAATTAATTAATAGTTGGTCGACGACACAATAGTCACGTGATGATGTCAGAAGTGGATGATGAACTAGGAGATATCTAATGTCTCCTTTAACTCTATCATCAGTTTCCAATCTTCTTTTTTCAAATCGGAACGGAAATATTCTTTCATGACATCAATACTTTCACGACTTATCTATAATAACAAATATATATTGAGAAGAAAAAACATAATAATAAAAACATTCAGTAGGAAGTGTGAACACTTTTTTTCACATGAAAAAGAATAAACTCTTAAGCGTTTATGAGAAAGTCCTTGGGGACACACTTTACGCAGCTCGACTTACGATGATCATCTCTCGAGTAGACGTGATATCTATCCAGCTATCGATGAAACAATTTATGCAGAGTACAGCAGTTCATTCTACCCTTCTTTATGGCTGTTGAAACATACTGTGATGAAGGTGAAAGACATGATGCAGATATTGACTTTCTTTAATTAAAGGTATTTGCGTTCTGACCACCCCCCCCCCCAGGTAAAGTGGCATAATATGATGAATAATACTCAGGTTAGGGGCAGTGTTAGGTATGAAGAGTAAGTCAATCGATGAGGTTGTGAGGTTACATCGATTGAGATAGTTAAGATACATGTTGTGCATGTCGAGTCATCGCAATATTAGCTGGTATACACGATGATTAGGTTGGAAAAGAGTTAGGCGATATCAATCCATAATGGATAAGATTTTATTTTGATAAATCACACAGTGTTGTACAGTTAAATTAACTGATGACGTTTCGAGCACAAACTATAGCTCATAATCATTCGCACCTGTCTTTCTGCATGACTAATTCAATGTTGTTTATTTGCTTATCAGTCTTATATCTCCCAATGTAATTTCAAAAGTATATATATCCGTGTATGTAGAGTACTGAGCAGCTGAAGAGTTCTACCGAAATTTGATGAATTCATTAAATCCTGCTTTATTAACCTGCTTTGTTGCTTGTTTTAAATTCGTATCGGGAAATAAATGCTTTCGATTACATAATACAGTGTTTGGTTTCATACTAAACTGTGAAACTAAGAGTATAAATACACAGTTATAACTCAATCTGTGTGTCGGTGGCATAGTGGCTAGGACGCTCGCCGACCATGCACATGGTCCGGGGTTCGATCCCCGGCCGACTCACTCCTTCACCTCACTAAACCAGAAATAATGCTGGTGAAGAGGAAAGGTTGGGCATGAGACTAGCAACCCCAACCTGTAAAATAAACACCACCGCTACAGAAACTTCAAGCCACTAGCTTGAAGCCCTATGTTCCACTGGGGAACGTGAAGGTGAAAAAAAGGTAGATGAAGTTAGTCACGAATGGGAGAATTTCCACCAGCCCCACAAGTTGTCCGGGTTAGAAATCACGGCTGACGCACCCTTAAACCATGCTTAAGCAGTGGTAAGCATGAAAGAAAGTGTAGGCGGGGCGTGACACCAGCAACAACTGCTACTGTCGCTTCAAAACTGGAAGCCTTATGTTTCAGTCATAATGTAAGAGGTAATGAAAACAAAGGTAGGATTGATAAGACAATTATAATGAGATTGTGAAACTTTATCGATTGTGGGTGTGTCTGGACATCTTAAGTAGTCTTGAGCGCTACTACCTAACTCGACAAGCATTTGGCGAAGATCTGGTTAGGCTTGAGCAATGTAAATGAGTATCGTATGGATAATGACAACAATTCATGCAGTCTGTAACTGTCAGTTTGTAAGTCGGAAGTTCAAATGAGGTTAAGAATCAATGGTTGATGAGAAAGTTTGAACATTGTTTACAATAACTCCAATGTATTTATATCTAATCGTCTTATTTACCGCCCATGCTTATCTAATAAGTAGAATCACTATGTCTTTACTCGTCTTTCATGTTTGCTTTTACGAAGATGAACACCCTTAACCAGTGCACTTCCGAGTAGCTTTTTTCCATTCCTGAAAGAACATAGGACTTCAAGCCCGAGCTCGAAGTTGTGGTGCTGTAGGCTTTACAGGACGGGGTTACTAGTCTCACAACCAAACTTACTACCAAACAGACAAGATTTAAGGGTGCATCGATTGAGAATTGAACTGCGGGTCACATGCGTGCGTGCGTGGTTAGACGCAAACAAAAGCCAGCTCATCCAGGAACTACACCTGAGCTTTTTCATGTAACAGGCGAAGATACTCATCAGATTACTGTACAGATTCACCAATCAGTCGATCAATCATATACTGTATACGAAGAAGTTAGCAATGAAATGCACGGTTGCAACACAGGTATGATAAAGAAGAAGAAAAATAAAAAGAGAATAGAACTTACCTTTGAAACTAATAAATCATTCAAATCAAAATGTCGACCGTATAATTTCGGTGTTTCACCATCCACTGGATCAATACGTACACAGACTTCCATACCAGTACGTGCCTCCTCTACTGGTTTATGATTTGATTCAATTGAAAATACCCGACCCAGGGTGATACATTCACGGCTGGGCACACATATCGGTGTACCGACACGTACAACACCAGCTTCAACGTGAACACCTACAACAATAGGTGCACGTTTATTGAATATCATTTCAGGCAGTATACGCATTTTACACGGGAATACAGCTAAATCACGATGTTTACGTTGATTTCCAGTTTTAAGATCTTCCCTGATAATAATAATATTATTAAATAAAGGACAAGATACTTTAGGGAAATGATAAAATAGGTTTACTGTGCAAAAAAAATATATTGACTAAACATATTAAAAAAGTAAAAACCATGACTCTAAGTCCCTGAGTGGAACTCGGAAGGGAAATGATGAGCTGGGCGCCTGTCTGAAGGTGAAATGGAAGAGATTATGTGAAGAGGGTATAAAATTTTATGGGCTACCGTGGAGTCAGCTAAAGAGCACCGCAGAGAACAAGATAAAATGAAGATAAACCCGAGGAAATGCTGTTGAAGCTCTATGCCCCACTCGGAACCCGAGGAAATAATAACAGGCATTCTAATACACAGTAAAGTCTGTCCTTATATATATATATATATCCATTAATCGGTACATTACAGACTAGTAATACTACAGAAGTGAAGACATGGCATATTGACTTAAGCATCCAACTTGAACCAATAGGTTTTCGGGTCCACAGCATTCTCCACCTATTTCAGTCTAAGCCACATTCTAGTATTATCACTTACTGAGGCTTGTTTCAGGCAAGTAACAAAAACATACGATTAAAAAATTCACTTGAGATGATTCGCATCTGTAAAACATAAGGGTTGCTAAGCAACCTTATCCATCATTACTAAAGCATTCAAAAATGCGTACTGTCGAACATATGCATTTTTTAAATTTATGTGTTGCAAATAAAATTATTGGTAATAGATGGTTGGAGGCAATCGGCAGGAAGCCTTAGACCTAGGTTTCGTGCTAGTTGGCACTCATCAGCAGGGCATATATGCAACCTTGAAGGAACACATGTCCCTTCTGAGATTCGAACCCGCGTCACCCAGTGCTGCAGTCAGAGACGTTACCACTGAGCTATTCAGGCTCGCGATTGACTTCCTGTAGAACTGTATTGGGTATTTTTGATTGCACACTAGTCAGTAACTAGTGTAATGCGTCTAGTCTTATCTTCGCTGCAGACTGAATTCTATCAGTCAAGTTTGCAATGTGGCCACTATGCTAGGTGGCTCGCCATTACGGTGCACTGTGAATTGTTGGTAATAGATGGTTGTAGGCAATCGGCAGGAAGCAAATAAAATTAAGTAATCATGGACGTTACGTTATGCTGCTCAAAAGACATTTGCATTTCTAAATGAGCTTGGGCAATAATCTGTACTTATTGTTTATCTGATTGCTCATATCTCAAGTGTTTGATTTGCAAAGATATGATTGGTTCCAAGTTTTAGACCACGAAATGACATCCAGTTAAGTGGATAGGGATTTAATTTGAAATCAAGCAAATAAAACAATGAGGCATAGCTTTGAAAACAGCAATTATGTTCCATAAACTCCCCCTTATTATCACTACGGCAACTTCAGTTATAAATTGTCTTGACCAACGTAATGAAACAAATGTCTGTCGTTAACACCGGCGAAAGGAGTTGAAGAAACGAAAAGACTAGCTGTCTTCGACTACAGGTATGTGCTTTCTATCTCCCGTGTTAAGTGACATAATATGGTGAATAATATTGAGGTTAGGCGTAGTGTTTGGTAGGAAGGGTAATTAGATCGATGAGGTTGTGAAATGACATCGATTGAGATGGCTGAGACACATATTGTGCATCTTGAGGCATCGCCTCCCTCGTTGAGCAATGCTGGCTTACATAAGATTAAGTTGGAAAAGACTTGGGCGTAGTCATCAAATCAAAACACGGGATCAATCCATGAGGTAATTGAGAGTTGGTTTACGTCACGTAGAGGTTGGAGACCTAGAAACGATAAAGACCAATAGCGCTGGCATGACTCAAATTGCTCTCAGTGGCCCAGATGTATCCATTACTGTTTATAGTTTTGAAGATCCAATAAATTCTTATGTTCCTCTTTTGATGTTTCTCTTCCTTTTTGTGTTCCATAGAGTGTGGTAACTTGAACTGCTGCACTTCTGTGCAAAATTCTATGTTAAACTCAGTCAGTCATGCCTGAAAATGCTCGTAAGACAATAAAACAAAAGAGCTACCAACAAGTTCATTTCTACACTGAGCTCTCTCTACACAGATAAGAGTAAACAGTGTCATGGATCTAGTCATTAGTGTTATGGCCAACTGAAGCTTATCAGTTAATTTTGCAAGGTGACCCACCATCGGAGCGCGCTTTGAATTCACTGATGACTGACTGACTGGTTTCAACATAGAACTTTGCACAGATGTACAGCAGTTCGAGTCGCCACACTTCACTCAGCACATAAAGCCAGATAAGAGAGTGAAGAGAGATTCGAAAGAGAGATAATAAACAGAAATAAGGAGTGGAGGCATCTGCGCCAGCCATTTGGTGTTTATCGTCCCGAGGACCCCAACTACACAGTCTACACCTTCCTACATGGCTTAAACTTACTGTTGTGGATTTCATTGACTGATGAAGCCATGTATTGGTTTAACCACCACTGGCTCTTTTCCAACCTGACCCTATGTCAGCACTTTGAATTGACCAACGCTGAGGTGTTAGACACAAGACATTGGGTTACACCATAGCGACTAACCAATACATTCACACATAAAGTCGATTCTCCAATCAGAATAGGTCAGCGGTACCATTTCTCATCGCAACACACTGAGTGAAGGAAGTTCAAATTCCTCAGATGACGTCCATCCCTTTCAAAATTGGAGATAAAGCTTGTTGACAGACAGCCAAAACACCCGAAATCTAGACGGCCAATGCTTCCCTCCTAACAATCGCCTGCAACTAACTAGCTGGCGAACATCAAGCTCATTTATTTTACAGTGTAGTAGGATACAATTATCAATAAAAAAAGTGTACAAAAAAACAATATTAAATAAATTAAACTTTCTTACATATACTTCTCCATTTGTGTTTGAAGACGATAGATAATTTCTGAGGTGAAAATTTTCACATTCAACTGAGTAGCCAGTTTTTGAGCATCTTTATGAACACGTACATCAAACGCCAATATAACTGCCCATTTTGGTTCACGTTCACACATTACAGATGCTTTCATAACATCTTTTTTATGCACTGTACCAATATTAATGCCTGAATACTAAATATAGAAAATAAAGGCAAAACAAAACCAAAAAAATTGGAATAAAAAATGTGAGGAAAATAAAAAGTGGAAGTGTTTAATTTAAGAAATTCAAAATCAACAAAAATTTAGGTCAGTGATTCCATATTAGTTTGTTTATTAGATGCAGCACACAGTGAAACAGTATTATTATTTACTGGATGACATAGTTTCGAACAAAATTTATTGTTCATAATCATTTCATCAATTATAATCACACGACTTCGAAACTTGAGGTTTGTAGTTTTCTTTGTTCTTTCCTATTTGTCATCATTTGAGAAGTAGAATTTTCCAGATATCTGGAACAGGTGTTGAATCATTCCGATTACACGTATTCTCTTCACTTCATTCGATAAGCATAGCTTCTGTTATCCCTCCACCCTGTGACATTAGATTTGCAAACTGTCATAGTATCCCATGCAGCCTATTGCATGTAGTGAGTGCTATAGCTGAACTTTTCTCTAGATTTCTTATCTTATTCGGGCCAACCAATCTAGATTTTGCCAGGTTTTTATCGAATCAACTGCAAATACATGTAATAGGAATGATTCAACACCTGTCCACCCAGATATCTGGAAAATTCTACTACCCAAACGACAAATAGGAGAGAACAAAGAAAACTGTAAAACTCAAGTTTCGAAGTCATGTGATTATAATTGATGAAGTCGTTATGAACAATAAGTTTTGTTCGAAACCATGTCATCCAGTAAATAATACTGTTTCCCTGACTGTATGATACATCTAATAAACAAAATAATATGGAATTACTTACTACCACAGTGCCCAAGTTTTACACATTTATTAACTTCCGCCTAGTGATCTATGGAATTCAGAATAATGGGTGTTGGGGTTTAAGTTACATCTGGAACATCTTTACTAATTTACTTTACTTACTGACAACTGTAGAAAAGAACAACCTAATGATATATAGCTTGACTACTATTTAGCTTAGTGGCAGCCCTACCCAACAGGTATACAGGTCCCGCATCTACTAGATTAAATGCCCATTATCACTTAGTATCTAAGTGTACCCTAAACATTAATAAGACTGATATAAGAATAAAACTTGGGCACTGTGGTAGAATGTAATTCCATTATGGGTAAATTTTTATTTTGATAGAGTCTCACAGTGTTATACAGTAATATTTACTGATGACGTTTCGAGCACAATTTAATGCTCAGTAAATATTACTGTATAGCACTATGAAACTTTATCAAAACAAATTTTACCTACAATGGAATTACACTCTGTTAATACAACAACCTAAAACTGAGAACTATTTTTATCACAAGTGAGAGGAAGGTATCCTCTGTAACACTTTTATACAGTTTTTATACATTTCTTTCATAAATATATGTATTCCATACACAAATTGCCTCCTTCATCTGATTGGTGCGTTCGAGGTCATTCGCTGATTGGTAGTTAGTGGTGCTTAACTTAGCCTAGATCGCTTATGCTACCGTTACATTAACAAGGAATACGAGGTATTTGGCAAAGATTGATCAATTTTTCAACAACTGACAAGTTCGCCGAACCAGTGTTTTCTTCTTCTTCGCCTTGTATACAGAAGACACTAACCACAAAATTTAGTTGAAACAGCAGCTTAATTGGTGAATGGTGACTAGAAGTGGAAACCAGGACATCGCGCACTTCGTCCTATTTGGGACTGGTCGGCTGAATGTACCTGCATTCCGCAGTGAGTAATGATGTTCCCACCGAGACAGTTGAAGGTAGATTTCAAAGCTGAAAGTAAGGGGAACATGTAGATTTAATTGGTGGATGGTGAATAGCAGTGGAATCCGTGATAACGCGCATTTCGTCCTATTTGGGACTCGTCATCTAGGTATACCTGCATTCCTCAGTGCGTGATGATATTCCCACCGAGGCTCGAACCCAGTGCCCATGTAGATTATTCATATTTAATCTTTAGTTAAACCCCAGTACTTTTACTGCCTTTCTTTCTCAGAAAATCACTGGACATAATCTTAGTAACCCACATAGAATTCAATCAAATGCATTTCACGGTCACTGAAATGCAAAGCTGTTAGTCACTGGATTAGGCAGATATCCAATCATCAGCTATTAGATTACGGGATTCGAGCTTAGCACCACTTATCAAAGTTTAAACAGATAAGTTTCGATGTCAAACTTTTTGAAGACAAATTACCCTTCAAATATTATGAAATATGAACATATGTAAGGGATAAGATTATCATAAAATATTTTTTCAAAAATTACAATGCTAAGCAACAGTTGAACACTTACCGGTATATCAACAGATTTTAAATAGACCAAGAGGGATTCCAATGACCCCAATGTACTGGCCACAACATATACACCCAATGGACTGACAGATATAGCTTTTAAAGCACTCTTTAAACCACGACATACTTCTTCCTAAAAATTTAAAAACAAAAAAATAAATAAATACAGGTCATCAGTTCATGAAACAAGAATAGCGCATATCTATCTCACATGGCATTTTATTCCCCATTAATGAATTTAAACAAAAAGCAAAAACAAATGTTTGCGCAGAATAATATGATTTGTAAAGATTAGATTTGTTTTACGAGTTTGACCATGGATTGATATCAGTTAGAAAACCATTGAAAACCACGGAGTACTGGACAGCTGTTTGTTCTGTCCTAGTTTGGGGCCCGTCGGCAATACGTACCCAACACCAGAGTTCGAACCCAGGACCTTCCGGTTACAAAGCAAGCTCATATACCTGGAGTTTTAGTGAGAAGTCGTGACCACCGAGGTCCATCCAGTCGGGAGTGAGGATGGATTTCCTGCCGATGACATTAGTTGGTAGTCGAGCTAAAAATCATGAGTCAGTAGAAGTTAGAATTCATCGGCCATTGAATTGGGCCCCAGTGACTGAATGGTATACGAGTTTGCCTTGAAACCGGAAGGTCCTGGGTTCGAACACTGGCGATGGGTGCGTACTGCTGATGAGTCCCAAACTAGGACGGAAGAAACAGCTGTCTAGTACTCCCTGATTTTTAATAGTTCTCTAAATGATATCAATCCATGGTCAAACTCGAAGAATAATATAATGTTATCACTTATCTCCTTGGATTCTCTTCAGCTGCTTGCACATTAAAAATTTGACTATATAAATGTACATAGAATTCAGTCATCTTGCAAGGGTCAACATGATTTTGGTTAACAGAGACACATGTTAATAAAAAAATGTTCAAAAATTTCACTTATATAACTGGTGAAGAACAAGCATGTAAAATTAAATGGTCAGTTACATTGGAAATTGAGTTGCACAGCCAAGACAACGAGAAGTTGATGATGAGTATTAGTATGGTGAGTTTAACTCAAGTCATAGAAACAATGGGGTGGCAGTAAAAGCAAAAGATTATGCAATCAACTGTGATGACAAAATCTGACGTTGGGGCATCAAGGCAAGGAAAGACTCATAAGTAAATCTTTCTGAACATATGTGTCAGGTTCCAAATGTTTGGTAGCGATTGCTTCCGCAAATTTGAGGACAGTTGAATTGTACTGCCTATTAATAATAATCTTGAATAATTTTACGGTGTCCAATTCATGACCTGCATCGACAAGATGTCTAGCAATAGCACTGTCCAAAGTATTTGTTCCTTTGAGACGTAAACTTCAAGTTTAGAGTTAAAATAAATTAGAAGAGGCTGGTATACTAAACAATAACCTTCCTATTCACATCACTAATTGAAGTCAGTTGAAAAATCACTGGAAACCGGGGGGTAGCTTACTGAACAGCTGATTCGTCTTACTTTGAGAATCTTCAGCAGTACAAACTCATCACATCCCGCCACAGATCGAACCTAGAAACTTGAGATTACAAGGCAAGCCTATTGATCATTCAGTCACTAGCAAGGAATCCAATGGCGTATGAGTTCTAACTTCTGCCAATTACCAATATAACAGTGTCACTACCAACCCAAGTTAATCGGTGTGTATTTATCACTAGATGCGATCTGATAGACTCCCCTGGTCACAGCTTCGAATCAAAACTCTAGGAACTTCATTCTACAATCAGCCTATTCAATACCCTCATATTTAGGCAATGAAACATGCGTTTTATTAAAACAACGGCTTGAAACTGAACAAAAAGCACATCTAGAGATTCGAACTATGCGCACTTCACCAGCAGGTCAGCTGAATGATTTTAATAAACATGTGTCCATCATTATTTCACTTAAATAAAAATAATCTGAACATGATTATTTGAATAAAAAAGACAATTGCAGTGGAGAAAATTTTCCTTTCGATGAAGTCATCATCTAGGCTGTACATTCGTGTATCTATATCAAATCGATGGGAAAGTTCCAGAATAATTTCCGGTCAAGGGTCAAATTAATAAAAATTACAATTAGGAATTAGAATGCCATAATAAACAGGGGGACGGATAAAACTCGAACAAAGTAGCATTATAATAACTAAGAAGATTGACATTGTGCAGTTGGGGATTAGAAATGTAGAAATAACAAAATATACAGGATGTTTGGATAAGAAAAACTAGTGTGATGAATAATTGTTTATGCAATCAGGGATTAAATATATAGAAATAGTAAAATGACAAAATAAACAGGAAGAGTGGGTATGAAAATATGGTAGTGTAGACAGGGATTAAGAAAACTTAAAATAACATGAATAAACAGGAAGCTCTCAAGACACGGCCTCCGTGACACATTCGACTTTGTTGATTCAATTAAGAATGTCAATGTGGCAGAAAAGAAAATGGTCTCCCTGGATGTTGTCTCTCTCTTCCCCAACGTTCCATTGACAGAAACGGTTTGTTTCCTTTGCGACTACATTCAATCCAATAGCATCGATGTTGGTATACCGATCCATTACCTGAAAGAACTGTTACTACGATGCACCTTCAACGTATACTTTAGTTTCAACAAGGAAATATACAGGCAAGTAGATGGGGTAGCAATGGGTTCTCCCTTAGGACCCCTTTTGGCCGACTGTTTTCTGGCTAGCTTAGAAAACAACCCCTTATCATCAACTCTCAACGACCTCCATCTCTACAAGAGATACATCGATGATACTTTCATTATTTGTGATGAGAATTGTGATTTAAAAAACCTACTTCAAATCTTTAATAACGCCCACCCAAACATCGACTTCACACTTGAGACTGAATCCAACGGAATGTTCCACTTCCTCGACGTCCAGCTGACAAGAAACGCCAACAACTCTCTGAAAAGATCCATATACAAAAAGCCTACATGGAATGGACAATTCATCAACTTTCAAAGCTTCGTGCCCCTAAGCAGAAAGAGGAACCTGATATACGCTCTTTCCTCGAGGATTCGGAAGATATGCAGCGAGGAAGTGATTGAAGAAGAACTGCGTAATCTCCGAAAAACCCTGATGGAAAACGGTTTCCCGCCCAGGTTCATAGACAAAAATCTCAAATCTAAGAGGACTTCAGAACAAGTCCAATCCGTTCCAAAGAAAACACTTCTGCTTAATCTAGAATTCAAAGGTGATATTGAAGCAGAAATCCTTCGCAAACGCCTCTGCAAATCTCTTAGGAAAACATACTTCGCCGCGAGCCTACGACTGGCGTTTTCTTG
>OX235272.1:126182279-126470391 GCA_944472155.2 Trichobilharzia szidati | reverse complement strand
CTATGTATTACGCAAGAGTAAAAGCCAATGAATATACCTTACCAGTGCCTCTATCAGGTCAAAAACGGCACTTAAATGAACCTGCGGAAGTAATCCATAAAAAGTCCAAGAGTATAGGTGGTTTTCTTGTCATTTTAATGGTTATCGTATTTAGTTGCAACAGAAAATGCTCCTAATCAAGTCAAGTTTTCTAAGCACTTTCCGTTAGTAGAAGAAGAAAAAGATGAGGAGAAATCTGGTGCTTTGTTACGGGTAAGCAGTTATTGCTATAGTTGACCTTTTCTCAATTATACTGTTAACTTATGTGTCATAGGTATGAAATGTATTTTTTTATGGTCTTGAATCATATTTTCAGTTTTATTGACTTTACTACTTTGTCGTGCTTGCCGAAATATTTTCGGTTGTCACTCTGGTAGAGGTATGGCTCACTACCCTAAACAATTGACTTTTAACCAATGGATATTTGGTTCTAACTTTTCTCCAACCTCCTCAATCTGGAAAACTGAACGATTTATAAGCTCCTACACACTGAATGTCATTCATCGTTCATTGTGAAAGGCTTTTATTAGGCAACTGATTTGTATTACTTACGGCCTTCGACTTCGTGGATCGAAAGGTACTATGGCAGAGTTTGACTGTGAAGGGAGTGCCAAGAAAGTACATTGCACTAATCAAGGCACTCTACTCAAACTCACGTAGCCATGTAAAGGCTTATGGGGAATTGTTATCCGAATGGATGACAACCAGTGGTGTCCGTCAAGTATGTCCACTTTCCCCTTTTCTGTTTAACTTCATCATAGATATGCTAATGGAAGTATCCTTAACTGAACTAAACGACTTAGGAATCGACTTGTTATCAGGGAATAGTCTTGTAGACTTAGAATACGCAGACGACATAGTCCTGTTAGGGGAGGACGCTGACAAAATGCAGAGTCTTCTGAACACCTTGAGCAGCAATCTTCGTATGTTTGGCATGCGATTAGCCCCTGTAAAATGTAAGATGCTGCTACAGGACTGGAATACGTCTACCCCTAGCTTAGTGATAGGGAGTGAAGTGATAGAACATGTTGACCACTTCACCTATTTGGGAAGTTGTACCAGGATCAACGGATTGATTGGTGACGAAATCTCAACACGGATCCAAAAATCTCGGGCTGCTTTCGCTAACTTACACCGTCTCTGGCGTAGGGGTGACATCCGGCTATCAACAAAGGGACGTGTGTACTGCTCAGCAGTTCTCTCCGTCCTTCTCTATGGCTCTGAAACATGGCCAATACGAGTTGAAGACATGTAAATGTTGACTGTTTTTGATCATAGATGTTTACGATCTCTTTCTCACGTTAGGTGGCATAATAAGGTAAGTAATGTTGACGTTAGGCGTAGATTGTTGGGCGAAGAGGGCTATAAAGTTACATAGATTGAGATGGCTAGATCACGTGCTGCGCATGCCTAACCATCGCCTCCCCCGACGGACGGGCATTACTAGCTAATATAGGTAGGTGCAGGTTGGAAAAGAGTAAGCGGTGGCCAAACAAAAACATGGCCTCATCAATTCATGAAATCCCTTACAGTTAAACTGAGTCAGGTAGGGAGGGAGATGCACACTTCCGGGTTGGGGCCCTCGGGACTCTAAGAATCAATGGCTGGAGACAATAGGTGACATGGCTCAAAATCGTTGTCAATGGCTTACGCAGATGTATTCAGTCTCTGTTATCGTTCATATTCCTTTCTACCATTACTCATTCTGTTTCACTCTTATCCTTGTGAAGACTCTATTGATTGTCTTCACTCATTTTCTTGTCTACCTTTGTGTGGTATTTGGAACGTGGCAACTCGAACTGCTGCACTTCGGTGCCAAGTTCTATGTTGAATCCAGCCAGCCAGCTTTTATCATTTAAATTCTCTAAAAAGCATTATTGTTCTTGTTATCGTTTTCCATGTTGGTGGAAATTGCTTCTAACTAAATCTCCGAGTTAAAAATATAAAATATTACAGCTGTAAAGACAAAATAATACTAATGAAGAGACAGAAAGAAATAGAATTTACCTGTCAGGTATTAAGACAGATTACGTCCATTGCAAGTGTAGTGATTGAACAAACTTCTTCTGTATGCAGAGTTCAGGGCTT
Organism: Trichobilharzia szidati; assembly: GCA_944472155.2. NCBI lineage: Eukaryota > Metazoa > Platyhelminthes > Trematoda > Strigeidida > Schistosomatidae > Trichobilharzia > Trichobilharzia szidati. The sequence continues at coordinate 126,468,264 of OX235272.1, read as the reverse complement.
AGCAAGTGAATTGCCATTGCTTCTGCAGTTTGGAGAAGTTTGACTCGTACACTTTTAGAAAGACTGCTTCGTATTCTGTAGACGACTTTGAAGTTTGTTTAGGGTGTAGTTTGGTGTCTGGAATCTATTAGATGTTCTAAGATAGACTACGGGGGCATCGTTTTTCCCCTTTGTAAAACCATGCTGGTAAGTGTTCGGTGATACGTTTGGATAGCGAACGCTGGGTACGGCCGACACACCTGGCTCCGCACGAGCAGGTGAATTGGTAGATACACATTGATGAGGCCAGCAGCGGTAGCTTATCCTTCACGTCCATATGAATCATAGGTTTCGTGGAGAAGGTTAACCATAGTTCAGCTGCGAAGAAGGTTTTCTTAAGTGAACGGAACAGCCGATTTTTCAGTGTTTCCGCAGATGAATCTCTATTGAATTGAAGGTTCATGTAGAGGAGTATTTTCGGGACGCTAAGCGCGGGTGGCTTTTGAGGTCTAGGATTCATGGATTTTGGAATAAATCGTTCTGGGTAACGATTTTCGACGAGGATTCTCTTGAAATTGTCCAGTTCGTCTTCTATGGTATCCGCGGTGCATGAAACCTATGATTCGTATGAACGTGAGGGATAAGCTACCGCTGCTGGCCTCATCAATGTGTATCTACCAATTCACCTGCTCGTGTGGAGCCAGGTGTGTCGGCCGTACCCAGCGTTCGCTATCCAAACGTATCACCGAACACTTACCAGCATGGTTTTACAAAGGAGAAAAACGATGTCCCCACAGCTCTTTCTTAGAACATCTGATAGATTCCGGACACCAAGCTACACCCCAAACTTCAAAGTCGTCTACAGAATACGAAGCAGTCTTCCTAAAAGTGTACGAGTCAAACTTCTCCAAACTGCAGAAGCAATGGCAATTCACTTGCTAAGTCCTGAACTCTGCATACAGAAGAAGTTCGTTCAATCACTATACTTGCAATGGACGTAATCTGTCTTAATACCCGACAGGCAAATCTCCAAGTGTTGGTAATGTATTTAGGTGATTTTTATTTGAAAAAAATATGATATATTATGTATGCTTTTGTATTGCTACTGGAGTTCAAAGTTGAAGCATTGTGTTCACTCGGAACTCAAAAGAATAGAAATTAACGCTTTCGGGTGAAAAAGACATAACTTTCTAAACTGACCTTCCTGTTTGTTGGTCACCATCCGGTTCCACCATAATCAAATACATAAAGGTTCATTAGTGAAGTGTGTATCTTCTACGTTCATTGTCATCTTTTTCTATCCGTTGCATATAATGAAGCAATTCCACAGCTTAGGAACCAATTTCTCTAGATGCACAAAAATTTAAAATATGAATATGCTCCCCCAGGTACTGTGTTCCTCTCATAATTGAAAGCTCTTAATTCTGTAGTTCATTTTTATGATACTTTTGGGTACTCCACAAAGTAGGGGGTTTGAATTTATTAACAGGCGTGTTATCACTCTCAGATGTATGCAAACCAGTAAGCATATTGAGATATCACTAATTCGTTTATACGATTTTGATGTTTATGACGAACGTTTTATATTTTGTTAATGGTAATAAGCGTAGCTGTTTATCTTGTTCTACTGTTAATGCATTTTACTTCGTGTCTTAAAATTCCATTGTTTTACTTTTATACAGTAATGTAGTGCAACTTGGTATTTGCACCCACACAGTACTAGTTTACTCCATATTTTTTAATATTAAGAAATGCGGTAACTTCATTGTATCACAAAACATGGTTAGGATATTTTGAAAAGAGTTCTTTGTTGACGTATATATTCATTTGAAGTTTTTTCTGTCCAACATCTCAGTAAATATTATCCTAGAAAACACAACTACCTATTGTCTCCATAAAAATTAAGTATCGATTCTGTAACATGGAAGTCATCTATATAGGTTTGTACACAGCTATGACACTAGTTTTTTCGAAGGCATGACGGTTCTCATGTTTAAGCAATTAACTTCGGCTCAATTGGTTTTAAGTTCAAATACCGCTTTGTATAGTATTACTAACGTCACATATTGAGCGATTAAGTAATGTTGCCAAAAAGTTTAGTTACATTAATGGAGTCGTGATTCGGTTGATAATCGTGATTTACATATTTAAACCCTAGTCCGTTCGCTTACTGACCTATTATAAGCGTAAAGCGTTGAGGTAATTAACCATCATTGTCTCTGAGTGTTATATATATTTGATAAAATTACCTTGATAGGAGTGCGAAAATCTTGTTTGAAGTTTTAAATAGTTCTCGTTAGCTTTGGTTCTCATAATTACTGATGATTTTATTTGCACATTCAATTTAACATTCAATTTATCTGGTTGTAGTGCCAACATTGGGTGTGTTAACATTGATATCACATGTTGGCCACTTCACTTATTTGGTCAGTTGCATCAGCTCCAATGAGCTGATTGTTGATGAAATCTCAGCATGGTTACAAAAGACTTACGTGGCATTTGCAAACTTACGTCATTCCTGGCATAGAATTGATATGTGGCTGGTTATCGTTCAGAGGATGCGTGTACTGCTCAAAAGTTCTCTCTGTTCTCCTTAGTGACTGTGAGACATGGTCATTGAAAGTAGAAGACATGAAATGCTTATCTGTCTTTGCCCACAGATGTTTCCTTTCTGTCTTCTCCGTATTAACTGGTATAATGTGGGGTGCAGTACTGAGGTTAGGCATAGTGTTAGGTGGTAAGGAGGGAAAGTTAATCGATGAGGTTGTGAAGCTACGTTAATTGAAAAGGTTTGGACACATGTTCCGCATGTCGACCCACCACCTACCTCGTCTACCAATGTTGGTTGATAGAGTTAGGCTAGAAAACAGTTATAGGTGGTCAGATAAAAGCCTACCACCAATTCATGAATTCTCTGATATTTGCTTTGAGCCAACCACGTAGGAAGGTGTAGACTGTTTGATTGGGGTCCTTGAGATGCTATAAACCAATGGCTGGAGACTATTGGTGTTATATGGCTCAAAATTTCTTCCAATGGTGCAGATGCATTCAGTGTTTTATAATGTCTCAGGTCCATTAAATCTTCATGTTTTCCCTTGTTAATATTCTTTATCTTGTACATATTTGTTCAGTTAGTCATTGGTTATTACACAATCAATCAAAGTTCTGTGGATCTATCTTCCTGACTGAGTTTATCACTTTTTACTTCTTAGGTGTATGATGGTGCTCAAACCCAATTTAAAATTAATGATATTGTTGAAATCTATGGAATATTAGAACATGCACGTCTGTGTGCTGCATTACCCGAGGATTGTTGTGAACCAGAGGAAAAATGTCAAGAACCTTTGCCTAGAATACATGCTGTTATAGTGAAACAGTTAATGCATAATAATCCACTTATCTGTGAAATATCAGCTCCCCTAGGTAAGTAACTAATTTTCATAAGTCATATAATTTCTTTTCTATATATATTTAGTTAGCAGTCAGTGTGGTGAGATTCAATCGATTCGTGCAAAGTTAATTAATCTTTTGACTACATTGTTTTATGGTGATGAAATTGTAGCTGAATATGTACTGTTACATCTTGTGTCGACTCGGTAAGTTATAGTTGGTGTTGTATAACATTTAATAGTGTGAAATATTCCCATGTCATTAATTAAAAGTCAATCTGAACCAAGAATATTCTTTTCAATAATTTCTCCTCTTCAGGTTCTCACACAATTATAAAATATAATATTTGTTGTCGTTACAATAATGGCCAGCTATACGGCGGATACAATTTTTTACGTAGAACATCAGATTAGTTATGGGGTGTCAAAATAAATAGTCGTGCTAGGCTGAAATCGATTGCAAAATATTGTAAAATGGGAGACAGTGGTGGCGATCGGTCATAATAGATTTGTAGAGTGTGCGGTAGGACAATTGACAAGTCAGTTCAAGGTTATAAAAGGTGTCAGGTGAGTGACTAATACAAAGTGGTCTGTGTTAAACAGGAGATAGTAAGACTGCAATGAGAGGTTCATAATGCGATAACGAATATGTGAAATGAAACAGGTGGAGGCATATGTTGAGAAAAGAGATAATATCACTAATAATAAGTCCGGATAGTATAAACGAAAAATTCGATAGTATTGAGAATGTTTGCATGAAGGGCATAAATTATGACGAATAATAATAATAATTGTAATAATAATATTTGTAATAATAAGCAAAGGAAAAAAAGGAAGGAGCACTCTTGGTGAGAAGAAGGATCATCAATCCAAGTTTGGCCACGGTAGGAACAGCGTCTGGACGTGTTCTTTTTGGATACAAAGTTCCGGCTTAGTCGATCTTATTGCAACAGCTTCAGCTATGTGTAGAAGACGTAAGCGAACTGTACGTGATAACGACTTCGGAATTTGGTATATAACCCTGAAAGCTGTGTTAACATCGATATGATGTCCAGTATCGACCAAGTGTGACAGGATCAAGCTTTTTATGCACTTAATTTCCCCCCTGATGAGCCAAGCTGGTAAATGTTTCCGAACCTGTAGACGAACGTGTCTAATCGTGCACCCTACATAACTTGAACCACAGGAACAGTTGAAATGGTATATTCATGAAGAAGAGCTAAGGTTAGGTGAGACATCTACGTAAAAATGTATCCGCCGCATTTTTTTCCTTCACGTTCCCCAGTGGAACATAGGGCTTCAAGCTAGAGGCCTGAAGATTCTGTAGCAGTGTTTATTTTTACAGGATGGGGTTGCTAGCCACATGCCCAACCTTCCCTCTTTACCAGTCTTACTACTGGCTTAGCGAGGTAAAGGAGTGCGTCGGCCGGGGATCGAACCCCGGACCATGTACATGGTCGGCATAACTGGCCACTATTGTAACGACAACAAATGTTATATTTTATATTTGCAAGAACCTGAAGAGAAATTATTGTGTAACATTGTTTGTGATTTTTTTCGACTCTGTTTGCTATCTTTCATCGGAAACTTTTTCTTCTGATAAATTTTCACGGACTAAGTTGAGCTTTAATCTGTATGTATTGAAGTTACGTTCTATTTGAAATCTGGCTAAATGTATCAGATGTTTGATGATTACTTTATTATCATTAAAACCCAAACTTGTTACAGTATGGGCACCAAAAGACGTCCAGATCGAGGCAGGTGATTGTCTTAAGTAGTCCCTACTGCCTAAGCCTCTGACATGAAGTCTGGTCCACAAGGCAGTGGGGCAGCCTCAGGAGCTGCGTTCTCATAGTTTCCAGTGATCAAGGCAGGTTCGTACGCCATTTGATCCTTTCAGATTCATGAGCCCATGTACATCAGGGTTTTCCAGCTCCCCTAGATAGACTTTACCTGTCCACCATTCCGTTTGTAAGCCTCAGAGGTTTGAATCCGCTATTTTACTTTCGTGAGGAACACCCTGGTCACATGAAGGCAGTGAAACAAACGCATGGTCATATGAGAGAGCATTTGGTGAGGAAAACCGTAGTCTACCTACCATCGACTTTACCCTGCCGTTTATGGAAACTGTTTGGTAAATGAGCTGGCACCAGCAAATTCGAGACAAGCATCATGACATATCAGGGTGAGTTGTTACGCTTCATGGTATAGTAGTAGTATAGTAGTGAAAATCCATAACAGTTAGTCTAAGCCAGTCACTTGGGGAGGTGTAGACTTCCTGACTGGTTGGGGTCCTCGGGACGGTAAAAAACAATGAAGGCTGGAGACAATTGGTAATATGGCTCAAAATCGTTCTCAATGACTGGCGCAGATGCATCCACTCCTTGTGATTTACAATATCCAACAGAACTCTATTGTTCTTCAATATTACTATTTTTTTCGTTTGCTTCATATTTCTTTTTATTATTTCTCTTTTGAATCTTTCTCTACTCTCTTCTCTGACTTTATGTGCTACGTGGAGTGTGGCAACTCGAATTGCTGCACATCTGTGCAAAGCTCTATGTTGAAAACAGTCAGTCAGTCACCTCAGTGTTTGTTTTACTCTTCTTAAGGACATTTCATGAGCAATAAAAGGCTACACAATGAAATGAAAAGAAGTTTAAGTACTTTTCAAGTTCCATTTCAGTGGCGATAGAAACAGCTTAATTCTCTGACACATCAAATAGCTTAAGATTACCTTGCAAATAAGGATGACTGAAAACATTAAGCCTATATGTCCTTTTAAGTCTTTGAAATAAGCGAAGCATTTTGTTACACCCAACTATGTGTATCACTTAATTTACATACATAGTGGAGGGGGGTGCTCGTCGTGAAGTGGTTGATCACGTTGACCGCTTCACTTATTTGCGAAGTTGCATCAGCCAACACCAGTGGGTTGATCGCTGACGAAATCTCAGCACAGATACAGAAAGCTCGTTTCGCATATGCCAGTCTAGGCCGTCTCTGGCGGAGACGTGATATCCGGCTATCGACTAAAGGACGTGTGTACTGCTCATCGCAGCAGTCCTCCTTTATGGCTGTGAGACCTGGCCACTGAGAGTGCAAGACATGAGAAGGCTAGCTAGCTGTCTTTGATCATAGGTGCCTGCGTTCCATCTCCCGTGTGAAGTGGTATAATAGGGTGAGCAATATTGAGGTTAGGCGTAGAGTGCTAGGTAAGGAGGGGAAATCAATCGATGAGGCTGTGAAGCTACATCAACTGAGATGGTTAGGACACGTGTTATGCAAGCCTACCTAGCCATCGCCTTCCTCTACGGGAAATGTTAGCTGACATATGGTAAGGTTGGAAAAGAGCTAGCGGTGGTCAAACCAAAACATGGCTTCATCAGTCAATGAAATCCACAACAGTTAGTTTAAGCCAGCCACGTAGGAAGGTGTAGACTTCCTGACTGGTTGGGGTCCTCGGGACGGTAGAAACCAATGGCTGGAGACAATCGGTGATATTGCTCAAAATCGTTCTCAATGGCTGGCACAGATGCATCCACTCCTTGTGACTTATAATACCCAATAAAACTATATTGTTCTTCGATATTACTATTCTTTTTGCCTCATATCTCTGTTCACTGTCTCTATTTTGCATTTCTTTTACTTTCTTCTCTTGCTTTGTGTGCTGAATGAAGTGTGGCAACTCGAACTGCTGCACATGGGTGCGAAGGTCTATCTTGAAACCAGTCAGTCAGTCGTTGATGATCATCATTATTTCTGTAGAATTGTTTGCATACACTAAAGTCTTTGTGTATACATTTCTAAGGTTCGATGAAGTAGTGCGTCTAGACATCGTGCGTATCGTCTTTCAATAAGTGATATCATCTTGAGACACAAACTTCAGTGACTTAAAGATGTATAAGGCATTTCATCCGAATAGCTTCTATAATAACGTTCACTGGTTGTTTGCTATTTGAGCAGTTGGAAAAATGTCGAGGGTTGATCCAACCCATGATGTGACTCCATAGGATGGTGAAAGATACTACTGTTAGGTTAGCGTGTACTCGGAACTGTACTGTGTACCTGAATAGAGTCCAAATACCGTCCGACTGTGAAGTACCTAGTGTCCAATCAAATTATCCATTGCAGTACTACAGGAGGTCAATCGCGAACCCAAATAGCTCAGTGGTAACGTCACAGACCTCAACACTGGGTGGTGACCAGGGTTTGAGTCTCGCAAGGGATAATAGCTTCTTCAAGAATGCAGATATACCTTGCAGAGTGGTGAACACCAACCAATTGCGTCCAACCACCTAACAGCAGTTCAGAATGCATTGTGATGGTGGGTCACCTAGCATAGTGTATCTACAGGCTTCTTAATATTATGCCCCATTAGAAATCATTCAAACTCTAGACTAACTAATTCATATGAGATGAAAAATAAACTAAATGACATTCAACTAGAGAATGATAAAACAATGGTTAGTTTTGATATAACTAGTCTTTATACTAATATACCAATCATTATGGCCTTAGAAGCAGTTAAAAAAGAACTAACTGAGGATCCTGAACTCACTCATAGGACGAAGCTGCCCATTGAAGAAATTATCTTAGGGATTTAGTTATGCCTCACATCTACTATCCTTAAATTCCAAGGCAAAATATATAGACAAACAGAAGGTGTAGCAATGGGATCACCAATATCCCCTATCGTAGCAGACATATTTATGGACAGCTGGGAAAAAATGGCTCTTAATACGTTTAATCCTACTCCAAAAATATAGTGGAGATATGTGGATGACACAGTGTTAAAAACAGAACATATCTCTAGCTTCTTGACACATATAAACTCACTAGTAGAGGGAATAAAATTCACATTTGAATTGGAAAATGAACAAGGAGAATTAGCCATGATGTTAGATTGTAAAATAAAACGAATAGAAGAAGGCAAACTACACATTAGTGTTTACAAAAAAACCAACGCAATCTAATAAATATTTAGACTTTAATTCGTCTCATCCATTAACTGTTAAGGCAGGCTTAGTGAAGTGTCTGACAAACCGAGCCATAGCACTAAGTAGCACAAAAAAGGACCTGAATGACGAAATAAAACAGATAGAAGAAGCGTTGGTGCTAAATAAATATCCTATAAAATTCATTAAGAAGGTCAGTAAAGGCCAAAAACAAAATAAAAATAATTTTGGAACTAGTAATGATAACATAAATAAGAGAGCATATAAGTCATTCACTGTTATACCATATAAGCAGGGAGGGGACGTGTGAGACCCTACGTAGTGGGATTCTTAATAAAGCAGGAATTAGGGTGGCATTCAAACCTACAAACTCACTCAGGCAGGACAAGCTCTGTAGGTTAAAGGACCCTGTTGACCCAATTAGACCTAGCATAGTGGCTACATTCGGAACCTGACTGATAGAATTCAGTCCTCGTCAAACGATGGATTGGACGCATTACTGCTGCTGCTGCTGGATTCAACATAGAACTTGGCACCGAAGTGCAGCAGTTCCAGTTGCCACGTTCCAAATAGCACACAAAGGTAGACAGGAAAATGAGAGAAGAGAATCAATAGAATTGAGATAAGTATAAGAGTGAAACAGAATGAGTAATGGTAGAAAGGAGTATGAAGGTTAAAGAGACTGAATACATCTGCGAGCCATTGACAACGATTTTGAGCCATATCACCTATTGTCTCCAGCCACTGATTCTTAGAGTCCCGAGGGCCCCAACCCGGAAGTCTGCATCTCCCTACCTGACTCAGTTTAACTGTCAAGGATTTCATGGATTGATGAGGCCATGTTTTTGTTTGGCCACCACTTACTCTTTTCCAACCTGCACCCATATCAGCTAGTAATGTCCGTCCGTCGGGGGAGACGATGGTTAGGCATGCGCAGCACGTGACCTAACCATCTCAATCTATGTAACTTTATAGCCTCTTCGATTGATTTTCCCTCTTTGCCCAACACTCTACGCCTAACGTCAACATTAATTACCTTATTATACCACCTAACGCGAGAAAGAGATCGTAAACATCTGTGGTCAAAAACAGACAATCTCTTCATGTCTTCCGCTCTCAATGGCCACGTCTCACCGCCATAGAGGAGGACGGAGCGAACTGATGAGCAGTATACACGTCCCTTGGTTGATAGCCGGATGTCACGCCTACGCCAGAGACGGTGTAAGTTAGCGAAAGCAGCCCTAGCTTTCTGGATCCGTGCTGTGATTTCGTCACCAATCAATCCGTTGGTGCTGATACAACTTCCCAAATAGGTGAAGTGGTCAACATGTTCTATCACTTCACTCCCTATCACTAAGCTAGGAGTTGACGTAGTCCAGTCCTGTAGCAGCATCTTACATTTCACAGGGGCGAATCGCATGCCAAACATACGAAGATTGGTGCTCAAGGTGTTCAGAAGACTCTGCATTTTGTCAGCGTCCTCCCCTAACAGGACTATGTCGTCTGCGTATTCTAAGTCTATAAGACTATTCCCTGGTAACAAGTCGATTCCTAAGTCGTTAAGTTTAGTTAAGGATACTTCCATTAGCATATCTATGATGAAGTTAAACCGAAAAGGGGAAAGTGGACATCCTTGACGGACACCACTGGTTGTTATCAATTCAGATGACAATTCCCCATAAGCCCTTACACAGCTACGTGAGTTTGAGTAGAGTGCCTTAATTAGTGCAATGTGCTTTCTTGGCACTCCCTTCATAGTCAAATATTGCCATAGTACCTCTTGATCCACGGAGTCGAAGGCCGCCTTCAAGTCAAGAAATATGGCAATTGTTGGACGCCTAAAAGTGTGTCTATGTTCTAGGATCTGTCGGAGAGTGAAGATATGATCTATGCACCCTCTACCTGGACTAAAGCCCGCTTGATTTTCCCTCGTTTGTTCCTCCCGAGTTCTGCTGAGTCTGTTCATGATTACTGAGCCTAGGATTTTAGAGACTATGTTCGTTGGACTGATTCCTCTATGATTATCACATGAGGACTTGTCTCCCTTCTTGAATTTTGGTATGATAAGTGACTTACCCCAGTCTGATGGAACCGTCTCTGATTCCCAGACGTTACCTAGTACCTTAGTTAATCTACATACTAGTATGTCACCCCCATATTTAAACACCTCCGGAATAATTCCGTCGGGTCCTGCCGCTTTGCCTCGTTTCAAATTACAGATAGCTGTGGTGACCTCACTTACAGACGGCGGGCCAGTGTCTATGTCCCATTCGGGTGTGTGCTGGATGGCGGGGAGGCTCAATGTGGCTGTAGGCAAGTTAAATTGTTCCTCAAAGTGTTCTTTCCAGCGTTCGAGGCGTCTATCCTGAGAGCTAATTAAGGAGCCATTTTTCTCACAAATAGTCTCACTTATGATTTGCCTTCTCCCACCCGTTTCCCTGATGAGTCTAAAGAGTTGCCTAGTGTTGCCTATCGCCGATGCTTTTTCCATCTCTTTCGCCTTTGTCAACCACCACTGTTCACGGTCCTTGCGGAGACTTTTCGTAAGTTTCCTTTTGTGCAGCTTTCGCTCCTCATTGAATTCGGAGCTCGCCGGAATAAGTCTTCTAGCATCTATCAGTTCGGATGAGGCAGTCGAAATCCAATGGTTTTTTCTCACCTTTGGATTTACCTTATTCACAGCTTTTACAGCTGTATCTATGGCTGACTGAATATTCTTCCAGGCTTCTTCAGGGTGAGCGCATTACACTAGTTACTAACTAATGTCCAATCAAAGAGAGGTATATCATCGAGTTTGACTCCATTAATTTTCTGTTTCCTATAAATGCATTATATACACATATGATTTCTCATCTTTTTATTTATTCTTTTCACAAATCCTTTTGTGTTTCCTTAATATTTTTAGACTTTCTACTGATTCACCGTATCCTTGTCATCTACCAGCTATAAATATTCACTGTGGAAATAGAATTGCATCAAAACCAAATAGTACTGATGACTCCTCCTATGACATACAGAAACAATCCTTACTCAAGTTATATAGTCATTTGCATAGATTTTTACCACAATTAGTTACACATCTGGCTACTATAGAATTGACAGTGAAATCGTTGAATGATGGTCCTTGCCTAATTCCAATTCGTGATATGGCTAAAGGACATTTAAATCCTGGACGTTTACAATTACCTAAAGGGACAGAAGTAAGTTGTCAGCATAAAATTTTACATGTGTCTGTGTAACGACAGAAGGCAAGAGTCAGGCAACAGATCATTTATTAAGGAAAATCAACACATATTTATAGATTTTAATGTACATTATTGTAGATTATTGTTAGTAGAAAATACAGTCTTTTGATTGGTTGTTTATCACAGAAAGTTAACCTTGCATCTCTTTGTGGCTGTGTCAGATCATCCATGTGCTAAATGTATCCGCCTACGCAAAGCCTTTGTTCTCATTTTCTCACCACCAATATTGGAGACATAAACATTGACGTCAATTACTGTCTACCAACTTTGGCTAGCAGCCAGCTCTCACCACACTCGTCCCCCCGTCAAAGACTTGCGACTGAAGTTGTTTCGGTCTTCTCGGTTCTTGGGGCTTTGCTCTTTTGCCTTTCTGTCTGGAATCTCGGCGCTTGCGGATGTTCACCTGTTTCTCTGTGTATACCATTGCGATTGTGTCTGCGTAACCCCATCTCAACGTGACTATATGTGGTCCTTCCCACTTTGGAAACTGTTTGCCTGACCCTGTCGCACATTCGTAGGCATTTTGCCTCACACTTTCATATGCTGCTTTCTCCCGACCTCCCAGCAGCGTCCCAAGTAGCAGTCTCATCGGTGACAGATCTTGAACGCCACTCAATTGCGAAGAAGCCTCGAAGTCCTACCCGAAGATCCATATGTCTCCATCAAAAACTGCAGGGCATAGGCTTTCCATTTTCTCACCACCAGTATTGGGGACATAAACATTGACGTCAATTACTGTCTACCAACTTTGGTTAGCAGCCAGCTCTTACCACATCTGTGGCTTGTGTCAAGAAAACTACAATAACATGAATATGTGCTTTCATTTGATATTAGTGTCATTAGACAATTTTTATAGTGAATCATATTTTTCATTTTCTTCATTTCATTCCTTTGAGTTCACTAGTGTAACATAAAGGGGGTGTCAAGCTTGAACTTTTGGAGTTTTAGTAGCTGTGATTTTGTTTTTGTATGTGGTAGGGTTGTTAGCCTTATTATGCACACACACACACCCTGCAACCTTCCTCTTTTTTCCCGGGCTTACTAACAACTAAACGAGGTTTAGGAGTGCGTTGATCGGGTCGGGAATCGAACCTGGTTGGCATGTGTGGCTGACAAACATTCTACCTCTGAGAACCACCATCGACGCACACGTTGAATACTATTCTGTACTATTGTCATTTTGTGCATGAAGTATTGCAACTTTTTTGTTGTTGTAAACTTGTCTTATTTATATAACGACGAATCTCTAGTTGATTCATTCTCTGTAGTACTAAAAACGTACTTAATTCTATTCAGTATGATCTTTGTGATCTCAAATTAGGTACCAAATGATTGTATAAGATATGGTAGATATTGTAACAGTTAAAGTAGTTCGTTTCTTAATTCGACTTCTGTCTTATAGAAGAACTGTTGGGTAGTTCATTGATTGATGCCATGTTGACGTTCAACGAAACTTAAGACTCTTTCAACTTAATTCTACTGCAAATGACTTTGCTCATAGAAAAAAGTGGTGGCTGAGGGTGCGTAATACATGTTACAGTCACCTAAATGTCTGCAGCTTAGGTAACCTTATCGGTCGATCTACGTTCCTTATCTAAAACTACACCTTATCCTACCACTTATTGTCATGTTGCTCCATCTAATATGAGTTTGTTTAGGTTCAACTGCCCAGAACAGATTTTTCTTATATTAGGCTAAGAGTCACACTCATCTTATGAGGACTAGTGGTAGTAACCAGTTGGTGAATGTGAAGCGCAACTCGGAACCCCCACCGATGAGCTAATTTAACGAAGGGGTCTATGATCAAAAATCTCTAGTCCTTTAATATCTCCTACTCTCAGAAACCATATCTTACATCTGTAAATTATGATGAAAAGAAATTCAGTACAATACGAGTACCTATTTTATAGTTAATGAGATTATGAAATCTGCACCAAGAGTTGACAGGTCAATAAATGCCATTCGAGCATATTGTATCGACACATTTTGATTTCATCATCAGTCGGTTAGAGAACCATTGGGAAACCTGGGAGTACTGGACAGCTGTTTCGTCCTAGTTTGGGACTCTTCATCAGTACGCACCCACCGGGGTTCGAACACAGGACCTCATGGTTACAAGGTGAGCTCGTAGACTAACTAGGACGAAACAGATGTCCAGTACTCCCAGGTTTTTCAATGGTTCTCTAACTGATGTCAGTTCATGATGAAATCCTCCAACCAATCAAACAAAAATCCCTACAAACCCATACTTGGTAATTCATCAGCAATCAGTCGATTGAGGCTGATGCTGCTTCCATATAAAGGGAGGTGGTCAACATGATTATGCATCTCACTATTCATTCTTTAAATTAGTAGTTAGCGCTGATCAAGTCTGCACAGCTGTATGAGAAAGTGTAGACTGCCTGACCAAGGTCCATGTCAAGTTGACTGTATTGGCAAATATGCATTTTTTGCTCTCTGTTTATTTTGATTTCAGTAGTCTTTATTCCACCTTCCCTAGGTAGATCTGCATGTCCACCGCTCCCGTTGTAATAAACACCCTGACGTTCTGATTCTCCCTTTCACTTATGTGAAGAGAGCCCCGGTTATGGGAATTCAATGATTAGGACTTGTGCGACAGAAGCTATGAACACATGAGAGGATTTTGAGGGGAAGACTGAAGTCTACCCACCGTTGGCCCTACCCCTACCAGGTATCATTCTGAAAGCTTAGATTTATGTGCAACTCAGGTGGCCAAAATTCAAAACCTGATGAAAAATTCTGCACTGCTTTCTTTTCAAAACTTTTAGTCACACAAAATAAACTACATCCAGTTCAAACAATTAAGTGTGTATGTTAGGTAGTTTCAAACATGAAATAAGTGTGTTGTTAGCTGGCTAGAGGCAATCAGTGGGAAGCCTTGGGCATAGGTCTCGTGCTTGTTGGCACTCATCAGTCAGCAAGGCGTGTACCTGCAATCTTGAAGGAATTCATGCCCCCAGGTTACCCAGCGCTGAAGTTAGAGACGTACGTTACCACTGAGTTATTCAGGCTTACTAACGAGTACCAGCAAGCATGAAATGTAGGTTCAAGGTTTGTCAATTACCTCCGTCTATCTAATAACAATTCAGAGTGCACCATATTGGCCGTATTGAAAACTTGACTGATAAAAGTCCAGCCTTCACTAAACGAAGGACTAGATGCATATGACATAAGTGACACTAGTGTCCAATCAAAAACAATAATTGTATTGTTAACAGTGAATGCAGTCATACAAACATCATTTCTCAAGTTATATTCTTCTATTCGCTTCTTTCTTTCTTTCTCTCTCTTTCTCCTTAACAGATACTTGTCAATGAAATAGAAATGGATTCTGGTCAATTACAACCAAAAGGATTATTAAATTTTCAGGCATTAAGTTCTGTAGCAATTCATCAACGTTTATCATATGATTTTCAATTTTATAAACAAGAATGGGATACTGATGTACGCGTACTTATCCTGTCAGTTGTTCCATCATTGATTAAGGTAAGTTCTTCGTGTTACTGAAGCCCTACGTTCTGCTCAGAACTCTAAGAATCCATAATCCATAAGTGTTTTTCTTTAATATATTGCTGCTTTGCTACATCAGTGCTGATAGAAGTAAGCTGTAATCAGTCAGTTAGTCCTGTATACTACGTATTTTTCTTTATGTCCGAAAGGATCTTTCATGTATCAGGCTAAGAGCCACACCTATATTGCATAGGCACTGATGACACTGCTTATTCGCTTAGACTGTAGTAGGTTGAATCAGGGTTCAAATCCAAGACCCATCGGGCTGTAAGTCGAATGCCTAAGCTAATGAACTATATTTCCACCTTGTGTACATATCTTGATCCCTAGCTGACATTAGTTAGAGAACCGTTGCAAGGCCAGGAAGTACTGGACAGTTGTATTTAATCCTAATTTGGGACTCTTCAGCAGTCGCGCCCACTGGGTTTTGAACCGATGACCTTCCGGTTACAAGGTTAGCTGACAGAGCATTCAGACACCGGGACCTGATCCAGTGGTTCATATATTCCAACTTCTGCCAATTCGCGGTATAACATAGCGCAACCTCCAGTTGGTGTCATCGACAGAGATAACTGTCCTCTTACCTGACTTGTGTATGTATATCCCTGGTATTTTATTTCGTTATTCAACTTCTTGAAGAGATTATAACACCACAACTTGTGGGATTCTCGAGTAATTTTTTTTCATCAGGAACAGATTTCAGCTAACAATAGACCTAGTTTTGTGTATACATGATGTTCAATGTTAGGTTAGATGAAATATACTAAGCAATATCATTGTAAACCATCTTCACTCATATCATTAATCAACTCTGACGATTTATTTTTACCTTCTTGATACGATCAGTCAGTGACTTAATAGATTAGTGTCATGAGCATCAATTTGCCCCGTCCCCCCCCCCCTTGCCTTACATTTGTGAGACATAACAGGTGAAAGTGGCAGATGTGTATAGAGGCTAGCTGTCTTCAACTACAGGTGTTCGCATTCCGTCTGTTGAGTTCAGTGGTATAATTCGATGAGTAATGTTGAGATTAAGTGTAGAGTAGCTAGGTAAGCAGGAAAATCCAGTCGATGAGACTTTTAAGGTGCATCGATTAGAATGACTAGGACACGTGTTATACGACTGTTGAGCTATTGTCTTTCATGTCGAACAATGTTAGCTGATTATGTTGGAGAAGAGTTAGGGTTGGTCAAACTTCAGCATAACATCAGTCCATGAAGTCCCTGTCTGTTGGTTGTAGGAAGGTGTTGACTACCTGACTGTGAAGTCCTCGAGAAGCCAAGAATCATTATAGTTGGAGATTGTTAGTGATATGCCTCAGATGTATTCACTCAATGTGGTCCTCCCGATCCCAGAAAATGTTATGTAGTTGTTAAAATGGCTTTTATAGTCTTACTCATGGATAAGTCACGTGTCTCTAGAGAATCTAGGAGGGTGGGGGTGACTCATCCTGACAACGTAATAAAACTTTTTACAACTAGTGAACATGTTGAGAGTGGCTACATTCTCTAGTTGCAAATAGGAAAATAAAGGGATATATTGCGCAATATGTTGCTTCAGTTAACCTAAAATACCCTGTGTTTATGTTTTCCTTCATTCTGTTCTTTCTACGTTAGTCTGTTTTATCGTTACCATGGCAACCACAAACATTGAATGCTGATGATAACATGTGTTTATTGGAAAATAGCATCTCTGAAAGTGAATGGAATGATATGCGAAAATACTTGACAATATTAGCTTACAGTAATATAACTTATTCAATGGATGCAGAACTACAAGAGGTATGTTTACATGACTAACAATTTCTGTATTGTATTCGAGTGTGAGATATAGAACTCTCAAGCCTTAAAATCTCAGTAGTAGTAGTGGTGTTATTTTATTCTATGGAGTAGGGTAACTAGCCTCACGCCTAACCTTCCCTCGACCCTGCTATCAGCTGGTAAATGAAGCGAGGTTTAGGAGTGTGTCATTGGGTCGTGGAAACCTGACCCTCTCCCACTGACTGTGGCTGGCGATAATTCTGCCAAGGGGACCATCAACGCACTAAAAGCAGGGAACGTTTCATAATTTTGGGTGTTATCCTTGCGCATATGAACCCTGCTAATCTTTGTATCGTTCCAATTTTAGTATGTGTACTGTTGAAGCAAGTTTGATGGTTCAGTTTAGTCACCTGTTTTTAACATTTGGATTGAGATAACAGGATTGCTTAAATCTGTCGTGTTCTCTTCGTCACTAACATTCAAGATCATATTGTATTTTTTTATTTCTGTTGTCTAAAACGGACGTGTTATTTTACACCTAACACTTAGATGTAACTGTTTTTGAAGATTATTGAACTCTATTATTCCCTTGGATGCCGAGTGGAAAATAGTGTTTCAGCAGTACACCTCCATTTCATTCTGTTCTCTGTGGTATTTTTTTTAGTTGGTTCCACGAATCCCCATAAGCTTTTATTTCCTCGTCCACGTCACACTTGTCGTTTCTTATTTGGATCCTATTTCAGGGTATGTCTGGTGTATGATCTCACTCAGTGATCTTCTCGGCGTATGCCCAGTCCATCTGCCGCACATCAGTGCAAAGTTCTATGTCGAAAACAGACAGACAACAGTCCATCTACCACTTGCTTTTATATATTTATTAGGCGAAAGGTCCGTCCTTGATTGTTTCGTGACCAGACTTTTCTATCCATCATCTGATCTTCAATAGGAATTGGAGGCAGATGTTAGTGAAATTCTGCAGTGGCCTATTGGAGGTGCTTTTGGTGACGCGCGCTGATTAATCTCTGAAGTTGACATTAATGGTGTTGTTTTTTATTCTGAGTCCAGTAGATTTTCAAATTAATTTCAGAGTAATAATCGTCTCTCTTGCTTTTCCGATCTTGACTAGCTTTGATATGCTCATATGTGTATTGCCTGTAGTTGAAAGGATGCTCTACCTAGGTAGGTGGAAGAGGTGACTACCTTTAGATTTCTTCTTTTGATCGTGATTGGTGCTTGTGGTGCTAGATACCACTGGAGGTTAAGATCTGTCTTCACACTCAGGTGATATAACATAGTGAGTAATATCGAGATTAGTTAAGTAGGGAAAAATCAATCAATGAAGTCGGGAAGCTACATCGACTGAGATGGTTAGGTCACGTGTTACGTATGCCTCGTCATCCTCGACGGACAATGTTATGAGCAATAGTTTGTCCTCGAAACGTGGTCATCAGTTAATATTACTGTATAACACTGTGTGATTTATCAAAATAAAATCTTATATATAATGGAGTTAAACTCTATCATAGTGCCCAAGTTTTATACTTATATCAATGTTAACTGATATATAATCAGGTTGGAAAAGAGCTAGAGGTGGTCAGACCAAAACATGACCTCATTAATCAATGAAATCCATAACAGTTAATCGAAGCCAGTCACATAGGGAGGTGTAGACTGCTGTCTGGTCGCGGGGTCCTTGGGATGGTAAAAACCAATGGAGGCTGGAGACAATTGGGGATATGGCTCAAAATCGTTCTCAATGATTGTCGCAGATGCATTCACTCCTTGTGATTTGTCATATCCAATGAAACTCTATTGTTCTTCCATACTACTATTGTTTTTCCTTCACACATCTGTTTATCATTTCTCTTTTGAATATCTCTTTACTTTCTTCTCTTGCTTTGTGTGCTACATGGAGGGAGAGTGGCGACTCGAACTGCTGTACATCTGTGCAAAGTTCTGTGTTGAAATCAGTCAGTTAATAACCCCATTTCATTGGTACCCCTGTTTTTTTTAAAAAAATATTTTATTCTTCTTTGTGTACAACTTGTAGCAGCATGGATGACTACTCGACTAGGCCATGTCGTGTATTGCTAGTATCTGTTTGTTTACTATCTTGACTGTGTTTACCATACGAATTTAGTATACACCCCAGACAGTTGTCTTAAAATAATTTGTAATTATATTGACTTGTCTGTGTGTAATTAGCGTTTTTTTATTTTTTGGTTAAATTTTTCAGCGTATTAATCAAGATTTTGTTCAATGGCGAAGAGATAAATCAACATTCATTGAATCGGATGAATTCGCTGTTATGCTATGCTTACTCAGGTATGCTAATCAATATAGTTGACTTTTATTTTCAAGTATTGGTTTTTTTCCCATCTGATGCTCACTAGCGACTGGCCCTATTCAGGCAGTTAACCTGGGCTTCCAGTGGGAAGCCGTGACCAGTAGGGTACAGCAGGTTGGAGGTGAGTCAGTAACTTATCGAAGAACACATTGCGAAGTGGTTGAGCTATGCCGTAAATCGGCAGAAGTTAGAATTCATGGACTGGCCATTGGGTCGGGTCCCAGTGGCTTAATGGTCTTCGAGCTCACTTTGTAACAAGGAGATCCTGGGTTCGAACCCTGGCAATGAGTGCGTACTTCCGGAAGTCAGTTCCAAACTAGGATGAAAAAGCTGTCCAGTACTCCCAGGTTTTTCAATGGTTCTCTAACTGATGTCAGCTCATGATGAAATCCTCCAACCAATTGAATTTTATTTAATTTATTCCTATTTTGGTCTGTTTTAATTTCATCACACATATCATCACCTTTTTTATGTATATCACTGAACTTGATTCGATATTCTTTGTTCAAAGTGTAAGATCCAGAAATGTATGTTGTAGTATGGGATGTAATAGGCCTTATCCAGATCTGAAATCAGTATAGCCGTCATCAATCAAAAAGACGAGGAATAGGGAAGAGAAACCAAACATTAAAATGTAAAATCTCCAAATGTTAGTTTGTAGGAATTTAATTGGTTTCAAGCTTTTGAACATGGATTAATATTAGTCAGAGAACCAATGACAACTGGATGGCCGGTTAGTCCTAGTTTCAGGCTCTTCAGCAGTACGTGCTCATGGTCGCCCCACCGGGCTCGTGTTGACAATTCAACCATTGGGAGCTGATCCAATATGGCCCATGAATACTAACCTCTATCAATTCGTGATTTATACCGCTCCTGCCAACGAATGTCATTGGTGAATATTTCTGCTAATACCCATTGATCACAACGTCTCACTAGGACCCTAGACAGACTCATAGTTTAACCAATCATCAGTGAGCATCAGCATCACCCTCATATCGATCAGAAGTGCAATGCTCAACGCTGTACTATTTACTCTTATTATTATTAATAATAATGTTCCATCATCTACCCACTAAGTAGTGTCACCCTGGAGAGAATAAAAGATGCACTGGATGCAGAACTCCACCTGCCAGAACAAGCTGGATTCGGGAAAGACAAATCATGTGCTGATCAAATTGCAAATTTACACATCGTCATTACAGAACAAAGTATAGAATGGCAGTCAAACGTCTACCTCAACTTCATCGACTTTGAAAAGGCCTTCGACAGGCAGCCGTTGACCGAAAAGTATTTTGCAACTACTTCAACACTACGGCGTGCCTCAATTCTTTATCAGCCTCATTCAACAGCTGCATGACAATGCCACGTACGAGGTGGTCCAAAACAGAATAGTCAGCGAAGCCTCATTTTGAAGTGAATCCAGAAGAAAGACAAGGCTGCCTATTATCACCGATGATATAACTAACTGTGGAAGTGAGGAGACAGGAGTACGCTGGACTACCGATAAGAAGACTCTAGAAGATATGAATTTCGTAGATGATATATATGTAATATCACACAAATTCGAAGACCTACAGGAGAAAAGCAACAAACTGGCTGAAGATGCAACGAAGACAGGACTTTAGATGAACATATAGAGAAGACGGAGGTGATGAAGATTACCAACCAACAGCAACAAGAACAACCAGCATCAGTCACCATCAACGGAGAAATCCCTCCACTTATCTAGGAAGCATCGTTTGAACCACAGGAGAAACGAATGAAGATGTCAAAGGCAGCCAGAATCGGAAAGGCAAGATACGCCTTCATCAACCTAAAGTCAGTTTGGAAATCTGCATTCTGTAGCATAAAGAAGAAGATCCGTATTTTCAACACAAATTTGAAGTCGGTCCTCCTATATGGGTTATTAATAGGCACTGTGCCTCATGGAAGGCATCTTTAACAGATTGCAAACTTTTTATCAATAGCTACCTTCACTCCATATTGGAGATCAGTGGACGGCGTGAAAGAACTAGCAACAAGAAACTCTGAGGATGAACCAGCCAAGAACCTGTTGTTTAACAAATATTCCGAAGAAAATGGAGATGGATCAGGCATACGTTGGAGAGACCGTTGAATGACATCGTGCCGTGGGCCATCACTCGAAATCTCAGCACGGATCCCAAAAGCTCGAGCTGCTTTCGCTAACTTACACCATCTCTGGCGTAGGCGTGACATCCCGCTGTCAACCAATGGACGTGTGTACTGCTCAGCAGTTCGCCCCGTCCTTCTCTATGGCTCTGAAACGTGGCCAAAACTAGTTGAAAACATGAGAAGGTTGACTGTTTTTGATCGTAGATGTCTACGATCTCTTTCTCACTTTAAGTGGTATAATAAGGTAAGTAATGTTGACGTTAGACGTAGAGTGTTGGGCAAAGAGGGAAAATCAATCGAAGAGACTATAAAGTTACATAGATTGAGATGGCTAGTTCACGTGCTGCGCATGCCTGACCATCGCCTCCCCCGACGGACGGGCATTACTAGCTGATATAGGTGTTGTGGGTTGGAAAAGAGTAAGTGGTGGCCAAACAAAAACATGGCCTCATCAATCCATGAAATCCTTGACAGTTAGTTAAACTGAGTCAGGTAGGGAGATGCAGACTTCCGGGTTGGGGCCCGCCCTTGGGACTCTAAGAATCAATGGCTGGAGACAATAGGTGACATGGCTCAAAATCGTTGTCAATGGCTAGCGCAGATGTATTCAGTCTCTGTAATCTTTCATATTCCTTTCTACCATTCTTTCATTCTGTTTCACTCTTATCCTTGTGAAGACTCTATTGATTGTCTTCACTCATCTTCTTGTCTACCTTTGTGTGCTATTTGGAACGTGGCAACTCGGACTGCTGCACTTCGGTGCCAAGTTCTATGTTGAATCCAGACAGACTCGAGTGGAACCCTACTGGGAAACAACGAGTTGAGCGTGAGTCCTAGGGTGACATGGAGGAAATCGTGTAAGGCGGAGATGTGAGATTATGGACAATTGTAGGCCTAGCTAAAGAGGACGTCAGAAAATAGAATACAGTGGAAAGGTGCTGTTGAAGCACTATATTCCACTCAGAACCCAAGGGAACAATAATATTAATAATCATCTTTCTTGTTTTCTTCTTTTAATTCAGGTTTTATTGTTTAACATATGGACATCAATCTCCAACTCTAGAGCATTGGCTACATATTGTTGACTTGGAAAAGAAACGTAAATCAAGAACTACTGCTTCAGGGAAATAAATTTTCATCTTTCAATGATTGATGTGATCATTATATTCAAAGTTGAAGAGAGAAAGAAAAAAAAGGATAGACAGATTTTATGTATTATTTGTTTGATTTTTGTATGAATAAATGCACCATTTTTATAAGGAGAAAGAATAATTACTGTTCATTTAACTGTTTAGAAGCTTTGTGCTTCTTCGGTGGTTTTAGAGGTAGAATACCAGCCCCAGTCACACACTCACACATGATCCAGATTCGGTTCCTTGCAGACGCACTTTTAAACCTCACTTAGCTGATAATAAGCGGGGTCAAGAGTAAAGCTTGGGCATAATGACAGCAATCTCATCCCGTAAGAAGAGATATCACTGCTGCTGAAACTTCAAAGCTGAAGTTTGAAGTCTTGTGTTCCACTCGAAACGCAAAAGAATGAATAAAAAGAACCGCTTAGAGACGATTGAACTATTGACCACAGATGACAAGTTAAATCTTGTATCAGTTGAATAGATGCTTCCATGAAACACATCACCTTATGAGAGATTGAAAAGAAGAGTGTCGTTAGGGGGGAGGAGGTGGCGACATCAGCACTAATCATCTATGGAAGGGAATCTAAGAGTCTACAGGTTTTCACTGCCAGTCTGCAATATGTAATAACACCGTGAAATTGTTGATTTTCTGTTCTTCATCTGGACTGAATTGTTGAGTCTTGTTTTTGATGTATGAACTCCTTGGACTGAGGTCTAGATGTTTCTTATTTTTGGTGATTGGTGGTAGTGGAAAACACGATGCGTGCATCGTCCTATTTGGGACATGTTGGATGTACCAACTCCCTATAGTGTGTGACTGGTGGACGACATTATTCCAATGGTTATCGCCTCAAATAGTTGCGAAAAGTGGAGCGGATCAATTCCGTCTAGATGTCGGTCGGTCGGTTTTCGACATAGAACTTTGCACATATGTGCGGCAGTTCAAGTCGCCACACTCCACGTAGCACACAAAGGAAGAAAAGAAAGTAGGAGAAATGCATAATATAGACAGTAAACAGAGGTGTGAGACAAAGGAATAGTAATAACGGAGAACAAAACAGTTTAATTGGAAATCATAAGTCACAAGGAGTGGATGCATCTGCGACAGCCATCACTGAGAACGATTTTGAGCCATGTCACCAATTGTTTCCAACCATTGGTTTTCACCTTCCCGGGGACCCCAAACAGTCAGGAAGTCTACATCTTTCTACGTGGCTTAAACTAACTGTTGTGGATTTCATTGACTGGTGCCATGTTTTGGTTTGACCGCCGCTAGCTCTTTTCCAGCCTGACCCTATATCAGCTAAGATTGCCCGTTGCGGAAGGCAATGGCTAGGTATGCGTAACACATGTCCTAACCATCTGAGTTGATGTAGCTTCACAGCCTCATCGATTGATTTCCCCTCCTTACGTAGCACTCAACGCCTAACCTCAATATCGCTCACCTTATTATACCACTTCATACGGGAGATAGAACGCAGACACCTATGATCGAAGACAGCATAAGATGAAATTTTTTTATTCCCTCACGTTCCCAGTGGAACATAGGGCTTCAAGCTAGTGGCTTGAAGTTTCTGTAGCAGTGTTTATTTTACAAGGATGGGGTTGCTAGCCTCATGCCCAACCTTTCCACTTCACCAGCATTATTTCTGGCTTAGCGAGGTAAAGGAGTGCGTCGGCCGGGGATCGAACCCTGGACCATGTGCATGGTCGGCGAGCGTCCTAACCACTATGCCACCGACGCACAACGGGAAGTCCTAAAAAATAACCCTTGCTGAATAGGTAGATCATGCTTTGGCGATTGAAGGGACGAACACTGGTTTTTACTGGCAGTGGGAACACTAACAATTACCAGAGAGGAGCACCTGATGAGATCCAGGATATGAGGAACCGTGCGTACTGGATTCTTCTACAAGTTACCACCAAAAAAGTTAATTTTGAGTACACATCCGAAAACCTGACTTGATTGAAGCTATATTGGTCTTCTATGGTTTCTTCAGTCAATTTTCGTTTGTAATACAGACTACCCACCAAATATCTGTCACTAAGGGCTATCTTTAATATAAGTTTAATCGGAAGATTGATTGATATCTTCCCACCTTCAAGAAACATAAATGAAAGTTGTGAACACAGCAGTATTCGTCAACAATTTAACTTTTAATCCAATATGTTGAAGTGGTCTCAATAATACAGTTATCATTTTAGCAAAGTAATATGCATGCTCAAGCGTATCGGTGACGAAATCTTTTGACTTTCATACGTGTGAAACTGTCAGTGATTGAGTCACAGTTATCAACTTCCTTTATCGCTTGAAATGGAAATTCAAACTGGTCAGTAATAGTAGTGTAACAACAGAAGACAAGGGCCAGGCAACAGATCGTTTATTAAGGAAAATCAACACATATTTATAGATTTTAATGTACATTATCGTAGATTATTGTTAGTAGAAAATACAGTTTTCGATTGATTGTTTCTCACAGAAAATTAACTTTGCATCTCTTTGTGGCTGTGTCAGATCATCCATATGCTAACTGTATCCGCCTACGCAAAGCCTTTGTTCTCATTTTCACACCAATATTGGGAACATAAACATTGACGTCAATTACTGTCTACCAACTTTGGCTAGCAGCCAGCTCTCACCACACTCGTCCCCTCGTCAAAGACTTGCGACTGAAGTTGGTTCGGTCTTCTTGGTTCTTGGGGCTTCGCTCTTTTGTCTTTCTGTCTGGAATCTCGGCGCTTGCGGATGTTCACCTGTTTCTCTGTGTTTACCATTGCCATTGTATCTGCGTAACCTCATCTCAACGTGATCATATGTGGTCCTTCCCACTTTGGAAACTGTTTGCCTGACCCTGTCGCACATTCGTAGGTATTTCGCCTCACACTTTCATATGCTGCTTTCTCCCGACCTCCCAGCAGCGTCCCAAGTAGCAGCCTCATCGCTGACAGATCTTGAACACCAACTTTGGCTAGCAGCCAGCTCTCACCACAGTAGTAGCAATATCGGGTCATTGATTATCCAAGTATTCGAGAAGAGAGACAAGTCTTCCTACGATAATCATCAGGGGATTAGCTTGACTAATACGGTATTCCAAAGTTCTAGTCGCAGTAACCATGTGTAGACTAAGTGGTACTCGAGAGAAGCAAACACGAGGAAATTAGGCAGGCTTTAGACCAGGAAGAGGGTGTATCGACCATACCTTCACCCTTCGACAGATTCTGGCACATAGGTATATTTACCATTGTTCAACAATTGCCGTATTTCTTGATCTGAAGGCAGAGAATTCGACTCCATCGACCGAGAGGTGTTATGGTAATGTTTGGCTTGAAGGGATTGCCGAGAAAGTACATTGCATTGATCGAGTAACTCGAACTCGTGCAGCCAGGTTAGAACTTACGGAGAGTTTTCATCTGAAGTGATGACAACCAGTGGTGTCCGTCAGGGATGCCCACTGTCCTCATTTCTGTTTAATTTCATCATAAATATACTAATGGACTTAACCTTAACTGACTTCAGTGACTCAGGGATTGACTTGTTACCACGGGATAATCTCGTTGACTTAGAATATGAGGATGATAGTCCTCTTAGGTGAAGGCGCTGATAAAATGCAGAGTCATTTTAACACTTTGAGCAGAAATTTTCGAATGTTTGGCATACGATTCGCTCCTGACAAAAGTAAGATGATACTACAGTACTGGAATACACCAACGTATAGCTTAAAGATAGGGAGTGAAGTCATGGTGCGTGTTGACTACTTCGCCTATTAAGGAAGTTGATGACGAGATCTCGGTACGGATATGAAACCTCGCATGGTATTTGCCAACTTACGTTATCTCTGGCGTAGACGTGATATCCGGCTAGCTATCGTTCAAAGGACATGTGTACTGCGCAAGAGTTCGCTCTCTCCTACTTTATGGCTGTAAGACTTAACCATTAAAAATGGGAGATGTGAAAAGACTATCGCTGATATTGTAACAACAGAAGGCAAGGGCCAGGCAACAGATCGTTTATTAAGGAAATCAACACATATTTATAGCTTTTGATGCACATTATTATAGATTATTGTTAGCAGAAAAACACAATCTTCTGATTGTTTGTTTCTCACTGAAAGTTAATCTTTCATCTCTTTGTGACTGTTTCTTGAATGTCAGATCATCTATATGCTAACTGTATCCGCCTACGCAAAGTCTGCTGTGATTGGTTGTTGAATCAGTCTTTGTTCATATTTTTCTCACGACAAATATTGAGGACGTAAACATTGACGTAAATTACCATCTACCAATTTGGCTAGCAGCCAGCTCTCACCACAATATGACTCAAATTCGTTCTCAATGGCGCAGATGCATTCCCGCTTTTTGGTTTCCCATATCTGTTAAACCCTAGTGTTTCTTCATGTTGCTATTCTCCCTCCCTCAATATTCTGCTTATTATCGCTCTACCGAATCATTTTTCTGCCTTTGTATGCTTCATAGAATATGGCAACTTGAACTGCTACACATTTCGGTACAAAGTTCTATGTTGAAACTCACAGTCAGTCAGATAGATATCAAGTCAAGACAGACATATTTACAGTTTTTACTGCTGCAGCACCTTAGATTAGCTCATCATGGTATCTGATAAAATGATAGAAGGTAAATTGTTTGTAAGATTGCTCTGCTAAACAGAAATGAGATATGAACTCGATACACCAACCTGATTGCGTTAGCCTCGACTGCACACACATTACTTTTGGAAAGATCTCTCTACGCCCAACACTACTTCCATCCACCCTCTGTTTCACCGAACTTCTTGAATTTAATCGATTGCTTACTGAAGTCTGAATGGTAATCTTCATGAATGACCACTATGTGTCTTGGTTCGATCACTTTTAGCTATATCATGCTTGCTAGACGGGTTCTATTCCTGGAGGACGCACTCCTAAACCTCGTCTAGTTTACCTGAAAAGGAAGAGTTGTGGTGGTGGGGGTTGGCTAGCAGCGTCAAAGTTGGAAGCCCTGCATTTCTCTCGGTATATAAGAAATGAAGAAAAATGCTGATATCATTCGCTTCTACATTTCACATAATGACACGTCGTAGGTTTTCAATGGCGATTAGTAGTTCTAAAAGCTTTATTGCAGTGAACTTCACGTAACTGCTGACAACTTGCATACAACACATTAACATTTCATTGTTTGACACATTGAAACATGAAAAAGTGGTCAGAAATACAATATAATCTCAAGTTAAACGCTCTGTATGTATAGACAGCGGCCAACCAATGAAACGCAAGATTAGAGACTTAAAAACCTGACCTCTTTCCCCAGTTAGACATTGAACTGTGGTAGAGCATAACTCCATTATAGATACGATTTTATTTTGATAAATCACACAGTGTTGTGCAGTAATATTAACTGATGACCACGTTTTGAGCATAAACTATTGTTCATAATCATATCAAGTCACTGACACAACTTTTTACTTCATTTGTGTATATGCGTGAAATTGACTAGACCTTTGAATAAAAATCAGTATAAGATAATGTACATTCAGAAATAATAATATGAGTGTTATCACTCAAATACAGTCAGATGGGAAATAAGATGTTTTTTGCAGTAAAAATAAGTAACTTGTTAGAATGTTATAATGTATGTGAATTGAAATAAAATTTTAAGATTATTTACTATCCTCCTCTGATTCGACTGACTGGTGGTAATAATATCTTCCATATTCTTGGTATTTGCATTGAGTCATTTCTGTTGCATGTGTTGGGTGTAGACTCGATGAACCAGGACTCAGTAATCAATCTCTCTTCTTAGAATCTTAACCCTCTCCCACCCTATTGTGTGGTTGTGTTAATGCATGCAGTGCAATTGCTAAGCTTTTTTTTCTAAATTACTTATTTTCTTGGGGTCAACCATTCTTAACTTAGCTAAATTCTTATGTTCTGATAATCTCACTACTCCTGATCTACTAGTTTGACCTGTGTAGTTGACCACAACTCACAGTCATTGCAGGGTATTTTGTAAATTATATTATTTCGCTTAATTGGGTCCACCAGGTCTTTTAGTCTACAGAGCTTGTCCCTGAGTGAGCTTTTAGGTTTGAATACCATCCTAATTCCTGCTTTATTGAGAATCCTACGTGGGGCCTCAGATGTCGCCTCCTTATATATGGTATAACTCTCTTATTTACGTTATCATTATTAGTTTCAACATTATTTTTATTTTGCTTTTGACCTTTTTTGATATTCCTGATGAATTTTATAGGATACTTAGTTATTTAACACCAACGCCTCTTCTATCTGTTTCATTTCATCGTTTGGGTTTTTAGCAATAACGAGCAATAGCACTAAGTAGTACAACTAAAAAGTTGTGTGAATGACTTGATATAATTATGAGCAGTAATAATTTGTGCTCGAAGCGTGGTCATCAGTTAATATAACTGTACAACACTGTGTGATTTATCAAAATAAAATCTTATCTATAATGGAGTTATTGAACTGATGATTTTTTACTTGAGTTACATGTACAAATAATTTCTGGCAAGTATTAAGATCACATAATCAGTATTAATATTGAGATCTCCCTGTTAGGAAAAAACAACAACAGGATCATATATATAGTTGTAGTTCCATCAGTATACGCCATTCATGAATAACAGCTAGGTGTATTGTGATCAGATAAAGGCTTCATTAACCACGTATTGCATAACCTTTAAAAGTTCCTCAATAGCATTTATAACCGTAATACCATTCCATTGATTCGAGATCAATCAGTTAGTTGTTCAACAACGCCTCGTGGAGTCTTGGATGTCTGTCTGGATTCAACATAGAACTTGGCACCGAAGTGCAGCAGTTCCAGTTGCCACGTTCCAAATAGCACACAAAGGTAGACAAGAAAATGAGTGAAGAGAATCAATAGAGTTTTGACAAGTATAAGAGTGAAACAGAATGAGTAATGGTAGAAAGGAGTATGAAGGTTAAAGAGACTGAATACATCTGCGCCATTGACAACGATTTTGAGCCATGTCACCTATTGTCTCCAGCCATTGATTCTCCCGACCGAAAGCAGCTACCTTGACGTGGTGGTCGGGCTAGAACACCGCAATGACCCAACAAGCTATACTGGCTGGAACTTATGTTCCTGCAGGTCTTACCATGCCAGAAAGGTTGTTTGGATAGCAGTTAGACTAAAAGCAGTTACCCAATCCAATCCTATGACTTCAAACAAATCACAAAATATCATGCCGGATCGGTCGGGGCCCGGATTAACAACGACCGCGCTTTCTGCTGCCGTGTCACAGGGCAGAAGTGATAAATACGCTACTGAGACACACCAAATAAAAAAGAACAAACAAAAACAGGCCGTGTGTGACCGGCCTCAAGCAGTTGTCCCCTGGGCTCTGCGGTCACGCAACCAACTTCCACGGTGTGGGCAGCCGGTAAGTAACAATCGCCCTCACAACCCGAAGAGCACGCGAAACCTCTCTATTCCTCACTCACCTTTGTCTTCATCTTTGGAGTCTTGGATACCCACTGCTGCGCGAAGAAACTCTCATTCATTCATTCATTTCTTCCATTTTTGTACGTTAGTGGTTCAATACTCCTAGAATGTCTGTCAGATACTCTGAGGGTAGGTCTGGATTCAATTTTCGGCTGAGACAGGCTTCCTAAACATCGCCGGCCTAGTTTACTAGCCCGTAAAAGAGGTAACTGGGAGCGAACCAACACAGCAGGAACCGATTGTGAAACAAATAGGCAGGAAGAAATGGAGATGGATTGTTTGGCCATACTCTGAGGAAGCGAACCATCAAGTGACATCACTAGACAAGCCATTGCTCGAGTGGAACCCGAAAGGTAAGCGGCGAGTTGGTCGTCAGTGCAAGGGTGACTTGGAGGAGGTCATGTGAAGAGGAGATGAAAACGTGTGGGAGGGAGACTTGGAGCCAGGTGAAGACTCTACCAGAGAACCGAACGCAATGGAGACTTGCGTGGCTGAAGCCCTATGTTCCTCTAGGAATTAAAGCAAACAATAATAATAATAATAAAAGAGGTAAAGTTTGGTGTAAGGCTAGCAACCCCAGCCCACGTAAGGTCAACACATCCCCACTACTGAAAATTTCAAAGGATTGAAGCCCTGAGGATAGGAGAATTTTAGAGTTAAAAGGGCTGCTGCCTTCAAAGTAGTTTTATTGTTTTGTTTTTTTTTAGTAATAAAAAAATAGTATATGTACACATAAGTTACTCGGGATCATTCGTTTGGAACAGTGAAAGTAGTTGGGATCCAATTTCCTCAGGACATTCTATTGAATACACTGACTCTACTGCTTGCAAACATTCAGTCCACAATTTTTGACTATTCATCTATAAAGAGGAATATATAAACAAAAAAGAGATTTTGATTTAAAAATTATATTTAACAATTAAAGCTGTTTCTACTTTACTACTTTAATTGATTTCTGTCAAGTTTCTATGACACACTATTCATTATACCTGCTTCTTCCATTTGTATACTACCAAGTATGTTGACAGTTCCGAGGAAAATTCGCTGTTCTTAAAAATCCAACATCGTTAGAGTATATTATTAATGGAATTATAGCATAAAGTTTAAAGAATGTCGTAAGAAAACAAAAGAGTTTTACGTCCAAGAATTTTGCCACTGAGACTGAATCTAATGACCTATGGCTGAATAGTTAACAGACTTGCCTCATAACCACCTGGAGGTGTTGGGTTCGATCCCTCATGGGTGCATACTGATGAGGAATTCCAAATAAGGACGAAACGGCTGTCGTCTACTCCTTGGTCGGTCGACATATGTTAGAACTTAGTTATACGGAACAGATTTTCTGTATGCCAGGTGCTATGAGTCACATTTATTATGCGAAGGTTGATGATACTGCTTAGTTACACAGAGGAGTGCAATTCGAATCCAGGACCAATTGGCCTTAAGCCAAATGCTAACGCCAACGACTCGTAAATCCATGTGTTCATTCTAAGACAAATCATCTATAGAATTTTTAACCAAATGGTAGCCACAGTTACACAGAGACCAACACACCATCGTAGACACCTTAACAAAATCATTTTTCCTGACTACCAATTTTCTCTAGAGACAAAATAGTGACAATTTCGCTGACCCAGTTATATTGAGATACACAATGAATATGTGTAACCAAGATATGATTTAGCTACTTCGTGAGTCAGTGGTTGTATATGGTAAAAACACACGTTCGCAAGGGAGTTGGGGTTCAACTCCCCGCCGAAACGCTCCTCCTAAACCTCGACTAGTTTGCCAGTTAGTAGTAAGCCTGGAAAACAGAAGTTTCAGGGTGTTAGGCTAGCAGCCCCATCCTGCAAATAAAAAACAACACTTATGCTACTAAAATTTCAAGAAGCTTTAAACCCTACGTTCCACTCTAAACATAAAAATTTGCAGGAATTTAATTGATTTCAAGACTGATTAGGAATTGACTTGCACGGCTATCTCGTCCTTCCTTGGGCCTCTTCATAAGTACGCACTGAAAGCGAGAGAGAACTTGACAGGTGCTACTAGTGACTAACTACAAGACAAAGTCCTGGTGGGAAGTTTTGTTCACTGAAGTTCACCAACTTTAGTATGAGGATAAATACCGATGACAGTGGCCCGCCGTCGCGATATGTATCGCGAATTGAAGGAAGTTAGAATCGATGAGCTGTTGAACTCCATCCTGGTGGCTTAATAGTAAACGAGCTCGCTTTGTTACCTGATGGTCCTGGGTTCAATCCCTTGTGGCGTTACGGGTGCGTGCTGCTTCAGAGTCCCAAAAAAGGACGAAACACCTATCCATCCAGTACTTCCTGGCTTTCAGTGATTCTCTAGATGATGTCACTTCGTGATCAATCTTGAAAAAAACAAAGTGCTAACCTTAAAAACAGATACAATGAAATTAAAAAGTTCACTATTATAGCGTAGGCAGGAACCAGTACCTACCCTCACCCTTCCAGGTGAACCACTTGAAGTTATCGACAAGTTCATGTATCTAGGTAGTTGTGTGTGTGAGCTGGCGGCAGTGTGACCGACGAGATTTCTAACGGTATCGTAAAAGCTAGGGTGGGATACACCAACTTGGGCCACCTTTGGCACCGTCGTGATGTCAGCCTGGTTGACAAGGGTTGGGTTTACTATGTTTCAATGCACGCAGTCTTGTTCTACACCTTCGAAACCTCGCCTCTCCAAGCTGAGGATTTGCAGCGACTCTACACATTCGATCATCGCTATCTCCGTAGAATTACTTTCGGCTGATGGCAGTGTGTTTTGGCACGGTAGAGATCACCATTCATTAAGTGTTATCATCTGGAAACACCAGCTTCGGTGTCCATAGCGGTTTCTGTTCGCCAGCCCTGGGACTCGATGGAAAGAAGTAGTCAGCCTACGACGTAGCATCGTGGGACGAAGGATATTTGTGTTAAGTTAGCCTCAGTTAGTACATCCCGACTACCGAGAGGTTCTCTGGCGATGCTTGGCTGTAAAGGGAATGCCGAGCACGTTGACTGTTTCAATTACTTGGGAAGTACCATCAGCCCAACGGATTGACCGCTGACGAAATCTCAGAAAGAATACAGAGGGCTAGGTTCGCATATGCCAGTTTACGCCGTCTCTGGCGCAGACGCGATATCCGACTATCGACCAGAGGGCGTGTGTACTGCTCAGCAGTCCGCCCCGTCCTCCATTATGGCTGTGAGACCTGGCCATTGAGAGTGGAAGACACGAAACGCCTTGCTGGCTAGCTGTCTTTGATCATAGGTGCCTGCGTTCTATCTCCCGTGTGAAATGGTATAATAGGATGAGCAATATTGAGGTTAGACGTCGAGTGCTAAGTAAAGAGGGGAAATCAATCGATGAGGCTGTGAAACTACATCGACTGAGATGGTTAGGACATGTGTTACGTATGCCTAGTCATCGCCTTCCTCAAAAATGGGCAATGTTAGATGATATAGGGTCAGGCTGGAAAAGAGCTAGAGGCGGTCAAACCTAAACATGGCACCAGTCAATGAAATCCACAACAGTTAGTCTAAGCCACGTAGGAAGATGTAAACTTCCTGGTTGGGGTCCTCGGGACGGTAAAAACCAATGGTTGGAAACAATTGGTGACATGGCTCAAAATCGTTCTCAATGGTTGGCGCAGATGCATCCACTCCTTGTGTCTTATGATTTCCAATTAAACTGTTTTGTTCTCCGTTATTACTATTCCTTTGTCTCACACCTCTGTTTACTGACTAAATTATGCATTTCTCCTACTTTCTTCTCTTGCTTTGTGTGGTACATGGAGTGAGTGTGGCGACTTGAACTGCCGCACATATGTGCAAAGTTCTATGTCGAAAACCGACCGACCGACCCTGGTTGGGGACCGCTAGACAGTTCATATAGGTGGCTTGATACGTTATCAGATATGGCCAAGAATCACAACCACTGGCGAAACTTCCTTCTTTATACTCCTCTTTCTGAAAGTACCATGAAGTAATGCATGTTGAATAATCTTGACAAATATGCATGCTTTCTAGAAGACGACCCTCATTCATTCTCCCTCTATGTTTCACTTTACCTATTATTGTGTGGTGCATCTTTTAGCGTTCATATTTTATTAAATTTGTATTTTAAATAAAATAATTATTAACTTATACTAAAATAAAAGCTATACACACACTGAACATACCTCAAATACTGATTTTGGTTCACTCGTATCATCTTTATCAGGTTCAGGTGTAGACGATCTGTTCCATTCTTGATCATCATCATCATCATCACCACCATTAATAGGAGTATCATTAGGAGTTGATTTGAATGCATTTTGACTTAGGTCACGTCTTAAAGCCTCACTACATGTTGATACTGTATCGATAGGTGTAATAACACACCTTGGATTCATGTCATCATTATTATTTTCCTAAAATTTGATCACAATTTTAAAAAAAAAATGCATTATTCATAAGAAATAAGATTTATTTATTTATTTGATTATAGCTTGATTCCACACCGTATTATTGGCACAAGTATGGAATTTTCAGCATATGATATTGGTAGCCCAAATTTAGCAGGACGACCAATTGATATCAAGTGTGCGACAGCTGGGGATCGAACCCCGGACCATGTGCACGGTCGGCGAGAGCCCTAACCACTGTGCCACCGACGCATATATATATATATATATATATATATACGTATATATATGTTGTATAACTCAACCCCTCCTCTTACAGTTCATAGACTCTTGCATCCTACCTATTCTTCTTTATTGTTCACCCTTATTCTTTCCTGGTTTACCTAAAAAGGACTTTGTCACAATTCGTAGAATGCTGAAGACTGTCAGTAGGATGAGTGGTGTCCCAGTGGACTACATAGTTAACGTCGTTGTCGATAGGCACTTGACTTCGTGCAGTAAATTTGCTAAAGGGATTTTGTCTGACTTGGAGCATTCACTTCACCCTCAGCTTTCACCTTGCATCTCCTCAGGTAGAACAAGAAGTAACTTCAGAAAACTGTATGCTCGCACGTCTAAGTATGCAAATTCTATGATACCATAGTTGGCACTTATTTTATGTGATCGAAATAGCGTCAGGCAAGAATTGACTAACCTTTTTTCATCTAGTAAATAAACAATCTCTTCCATCCATCCTTATATACCTTCAAGTTTTACTTTTATTATTTCTATTACACTTATGGTCCTGTTGCTTCTTTGTTTTTACTTTCATAACTGCAAACACCAACTTATCTCTATGACTGCTGTGATCTTTGTTTTTTTCCTCACCATATCATGTAAAAAGGACATTATATTCAATATTTTTAATTATGCAAGGATTTGTATACCGCATCGACAATACTGTGTGAAACAAGCCCACGGCAATTTCCACTTGTATTATTATCATTACCTTAGCTGCTATCATTATTATTTCCATTTTATATGCTGCATGTTTTTTGACATTACCCCTATTGTAAATGTTGAAAAATTTTCTGTGTGATTAATTCTATTTATAATTTGAGGAAATTAGATGCAATATTGTGATTAATGCTGAAAATTCCATTCTGTATCACAAGTACTGTTTTTGGAGTAAAGTAAATCATTATTATTATTATATATATCGCTCCATGACCCCACTCAAAGTTAGTCGAATTCCGACAAATTAATAGTTGATAACTGACCTAGCTATCACTGGTGACTAACTACAGGATGAAAGTGTTTGGAATTCCAGTGAGAAGAGTTATAACTAGTGGGGTCAAAGCATGTCGAGTATGACGACAAATACTCGCTGATGACGCTGGCTGATGGTAACACTTAAAACCACGAATCTGTAGAGGTTAGAATTCATTATGGGTCACTGGATTCTATTCCAGTGACTGAATGGTGAACGAACTCGCCCCGTATTACCTCAAGGTTCGTTAGGTTCGATTTATGATGGGGGAAGGAGAGGGATGGGCTATGGGTACGCACTGACGAGAATTCCAAAACTAGGACGAATCAGATATCCAGTGCTCAAATCCCATATGATGTGAATTAAGAACAAAAACAGGTTAGCAAGCACATTTAGGCCTTTATATTATTATTATTGTTTCCTTTAATTCCTAGAGGAACATAGGGATTCAGCCGTGCGTCTCTATTGCGTTCGGTTCTCTGCTAGAGTCTTCACCTGGCTCCAAGTCTGCCCACACGTTTTCATCTCCTCTTCACATGACCTCCTCCAAGTCATCCTTGCACTGACGACCAACTCGCCGCTTCCCTTTCGGCCGGGTTCCACTCGAGCAATGGCTTGTCTAGTGATGTCACTTGATGGTTTGTTTCCTCAGAGTATGGCCAGCTAATCCATCTCCATTTCTTCCTGCCTATTTGTTTCACAATCGGTTCCTGGTTGGTTCGCTCATTGCCAGAGATCTCTGTTGCTGATCATTTCTGGCCGGCCATCTGATCTTGAGTATTGAGCGAAGACAACTGTTAATGAAGGTCTGTAGTTTGTTTGAGATGCTCTTTATGACGCGCAGTGCAAGTCTCTGATCCATATAGTGAGTAGCACTGACTTCACATTGGAGTTGAAAATCCGGATCTTATTTTTGATTTTGAGTGCTGTTGACCTCCACACAGACTTGAAAGTAGTGAAAGCTTGTCTTGCTTTTCCGATCCTTGCTTTGATATCCTCGTCAGTTCCGTTGGCCTGTAGTTGAAACGATGCTTCCCAGGTAGGTAGGTAAAAGAGGTTGTTTCTTTCAGGTTCCTTCCATTTATGCTGATTGTTGTCTGTTGTTGGTGGTGTTGCCCAGGAATCTTCATCACCTCTGTTTTCTCTATGTTCATCTGAAGTCCTATCTTTGATGCTTCTTCTTCCAACTTGTTGCTTTTCGCTTGCATATCTTCCAGTTTGTGGGAAATCAGACAAATATCATCGGCGAAGTCCAGATCCTCCAAGTTTTTTGTGTGAGTCCATCTTATGTCTGTTTCCTCATTGCCTGCTGTTTGTCGCATGATCCAGTCTACTGCTATCAGGAAAATCACTGGCGATAGTAGGCAGCCAGCCTTGTCTTACTCCTGTCCTCATTTCGAAGGATTCCGTAAGTTTCCCGTTGTGCGTTACCACATGATAGACCTTTATCAATCTAAAATCACTGTGGAGACCAGACCTATAGCACTTAGCTTTAGAAACAAGACTTGAATTCTCAACACTAATCTCAAGTCAGTGCTTCTATGTGGTTCAGTGACTTGGAGCACGTTCCATCAAAAGCATTTTACAACAGGCTACTGCAGACTCCTATCAACACCCTCCTCATTTCTCCCCATACTGAATACCAAACGGTCAGGAAGTATAAACAACCAAGAAAGAAGTGGCGATGAATTGGAGGAGTGTGTGGTATGGATAAGATCATGTGAATAGTCCAATTGAAAGTGGAATCACAAAACCGAGTGCAATGGATATAGCCCACTAGAGATATAAGTACAGAATGAACAATAATATTATACAATATAACATTATGTTATTATATACTCTTACCTGAGTTACACATAATCTTAAAGATTCTTGTGAATTTAAATTTGAAAGTGTCGAATATGGTAATGATAATGCTGATGATGGTTGAGTTTGTAATCTTGCATGAAAATTATTTTCATTTGATGTCTGCAACTTGGACTTGATTTTACTCAGAAATTCATTTCTACTATTCAAGTGTTCTACTCGAGGAATTAACGTAGATAATCCTCGTAATAAATTATCACCATGTAGTTGAACTTCACGATACAGAAATTTATCGACATGAGTGATACAATCTAATAAATTCAGTGAATGTGAACAATTCTCATTTTTGCAGTGTTTTATGTGTATATTAGGACAAGTCATCGTTTACAGACTGATAAAGAAATCACTATATACTCCATCTACAATGCAAAAAAAAGGAATAACAAATCAACCAAAATTTATATAGGATCTTAAAAAAAACACTTTTTGTACAAATAGCCAGAAAATACCACTATTTCCTTGAGATAATACATTGCGAAATGAAATGTTAAATGGCTGAATGCGATCGGTAGAGAGCCTTGACTGACTCGGTCGGTCGGTCGGTTTTCGACATAGAACTTTGCACATATGTGCGGCAGTTCAAGTCGCCACACTCACTCCATGTACCACACAAAGCAAGAGAAGAAAGTAGGAGAAATGCATAATTTAGTCAGTAAACAGAGGTGTGAGACAAAGGAATAGTAATAACGAAAAACAAAACAGTTTAATTGGAAATCATAAGACACAAGGAGTGGATGCATCTGCGCCACTGAGAACGATTTTGAGCCATGTCACCAATTGTTTCCAACCATTGGTTTTTACCGTCCGGAGGACCCCAACCAGGAAGTCTACATCTTCCTACGTGGCTTAGACTAACTGTTGTGGATTTCATTGACTGGTGCCATGTTTTCGTTTGACCGCCGCTAGCTCTTTTCCAGCCTGACCCTATATCATCTAACATTGCCCATTGTTGAGGAAGGCGATGACTAGGCATACGTAACACATGTCCTAACCATCTCAGTCGATGTAGTTTCACAGCCTCATCGATTGATTTCCCCTCTTTACTTAGCACTCGACGTCTAACCTCAATATTGCTCATCCTATTATACCATTTCACACGGGAGATAGAACGCAGGCACCTATGATCAAAGACAGCTAGCCAGCAAGGCGTTTCGTGTCTTCCACTCTCAATGGCCAGGTCTCACAGCCATAATGGAGGACGGGGCGGACTGCTGAGCAGTACACACGCCCTCTGGTCGATAGTCGGATATCACGCCTACGCCAGCGACGGTGTAAACTGGCATATGCGAACCTAGCCCTCTGTATTCGTGCTGAGATTTCGTCGGAGATCAACCCGTGGGGGCTGATGGTACTTCCCAAGTAAGTGAATCGGTCAACGTGCTCTACCACTTCACTTCCTATTTCTAATCTAGCATCATCTTACATTTTACAGGGGCGAATCGCATACCAAACATACGAAGATTGTTGCTCAAGGTGTTCAGTAGACTCTGCATTTTGTCAGCGTCCTCGCCTAGAAGGACTATATCGTCCGCATATTCTAAGTCGATGAGATTATTCCCTGGTAGCAAGTCAATCCCTGAGTCGTTGAAGTTTGTTAGGGTTAAGTCCATTAATACGTCTATGATGAAGCTGAATAGGAATGGGGATAATGGGCATCCTTGACGGACGCCACTAGTCGTCACCACTTCAGATGACAACTCGCCATAGGCCCTCACCTGGCTGCATGAGTACGAGTAGACTGACTAGTTTCAACACAGGACTTTACAAAGGCGTGCAGCAGTTCCAGTTGCCACACTCCTTCCATGTAGCACACAAAGCAAGAGACGACAGTAAAGAAAGATTCAAAAGAGACTAAACAAACAAGTGTGAAGGAAAAACAAAAGTAATGTAGGGGAACAATGTGGTTTTATTGGATATGACAAATTATAAAGAGTGAACTTGTCTCCGGTAACCATTGAGAACGATTTTGAGCTATATCACCAATTGTCTACAGCCTCCATTGGTTTTTACCACTCTGAGGACCCCGACCAGGAAGCCAGTTGACATCTCCCTATGTGACTGGCTTAGACTAACTGTCAAAGATTTCATTGACTGATGTCGTGTTTTTTGTTTGACCACCACTAGCTTTTTTCCAACCTGATGAATCCTATGTCAGCTAACATTGCTCATCGAGGAAGGTGATGGCTAGGCATGCGTACCACATGTCCTAACCATCTTAAGTGATGTAACTTCAGAACCTTCCTCCTCACCTAGCACTCGACGCCTAACCTCAATATTACTCACCCCATTATATTACCTAACACGGGAGCTGATCATAGGTGCCTGCGTCCTAGGACAGTTAGTCTTTTTATGTCTAAGAAACCTTGCTTGGCCTAGGCTCCGTGCTTGCACACACTCGTCAACAAGGCGTATCTACAATCTTCAAGGAAGTTATGTCCCCTCTGAGGTTTGAACCTGCATCGCCTAGCGTTGCCATTTCAGAATGCGTCCTAATAACGAGCCACACTAGGCTTAATGATTGTATTGCAATCTTGACTTACAATAGAGTTCAGTTTGCACCAAACTCAAGACCAGATACATAACGTTTGCTACTAACTAGTGACTAGACAAAGTGTGAAATCAAATGTTACTCAACAACCACTTTCAATCCCATGCAGTTGGCAATAAGCCACATTTACTGGTACGTGTGTGTATAAGTGGGCTGGTAATACTACCCAGAGTTGTCCAAACGTCGGGTGGGGGCTCGAACCTGTGATCTACTAGTTGGAATTTGACCGCCTACACCACCAATGAGTCACACAGTTACACTAGATAATACAATACAAACATATACCAATATTTTTAGCATAAAAAATACCATTATAGTTAGGGCAGTTTTAAATTACCCTACCCTATATCAACACATCTACGACATATACACACAAAGTCCCTCAGTATCACAGGAGAAGGCTGACTTACTGAGTTCCAACATAGAACTTTGCATAGAAGTGCAGCAGTTCAAGTTACCACACCCTATATAGTTCAAGAAACTCTGGCAACAAACCAACCAACAAATATGTAGAAGAAAATGGAGATGGATTGGGCATAATTTAAGGGGGCCGTCGAATGACATTGCGCGCAATGCAGGCCATCGTTGGAATGGAATCCGAATGCGAAGTGACAAGTGGGTCGTCGTCATTGCGAGGGTGACATGGAGGAGATGAGAGATTATGGGCAGTCGTGGACCCAGCTGAAGAGGACAGCACCTAATAGAACAAAGTGGAGATGTGTTGTTGAAGCCCTATGTTCCACTCGGAACCCAAGGAAATAATAGTAATAATATAGTACACCAAGATACAGAAAAGAAGTTCAAAAGAACCAAAATAAGCAGAGATGTACAGAAGAAAGGATATTAACAAGGAAAACATGAGAACTTAATGGATCTGCAACACTACAAAGAGTGCATCTAAAGCACTGAGAAAGATTTTGAGCAATACCATAAATAGTTCCCTATCATTCTAAGCGTCCCGAGGTTCGTAACCAGACAGTCTAAACCTTGATCGAAAAAATGTAGAAATTTTAAACAGAGATTCACTAGAAGCCTGGTACTCAGATAAATCACCGATTAACAGACATAGGTCACATTTACCAACTAATTAAAAATAAATCACATGATGAGAAAGTTCAAATTCCAAGTCAATAAAAAGGACAAGTAGAGTTGTAAATTAATAACCAATCATGACAGAGGTTATCAGGAGATACAATTATATTACTCATAGAGGATTCAAACAGGTTCACTTCATGTTAAAGCTTGTGCTGAAGATGCTGTCTAGAAGGACAATGAAAGCTCCGCAATTAAATCAACCAGCTCAAATGACACGACAAGACCGATGTTTACAACTCCCTACGTGGCTCAGACCAGCTGTTACAGTCTTCATTGATTGATATCAGATTCGTCTGACCGAAGCAAGCATTTTTCTAACGTAATTCTATTTCAGGAAGGCAGTGGTTCGGTATGCGCAACACATGTCCTAGCCATCTCAATCGATGCAGTTTCACAACTTTACCGACCGACTCCCTTTCCCTACCTAGCACTACTATAAGCCTAACATAATTATTGCCCACCATACTATATCACTTAACGCAGTAGACAGAACGAGAATACAGTTAACCTTTCCATTTCTTTCATTTTCAATGCATTATGTCTCAGCTATGCAGGACAGAGCGAATTGCTGCGCAGTACACGCGTCCGTCGATCAGAAACCAGACGGATAACACATCTACGCCAAAGATGAGGTAAGCTGGTTAATGGGCAGGAAGGCTTTAAATATAACTTCTGTACACATCCGAATCACTGACTATTCGGAACCTGAAACTGGGTCTCTGAGTCCAAATGCATAATATATACTCACTAACCCAACCGTTGCCCGAAGAACATTCTTGCCATAACTTTGCTTTCTTTTTATTGTTTGATGTTCAGTCTGTTATTATTACTTTTTATCAGTAGCATTGCACTGTATTTCTACTAGTATTAGTCCAATATTTCTATGCAGACAAATGTCATTTCTCACACTTATTACACAATAACAACTTTTGCTGTTTATTCTCCACTTGTACATTTCCTCGTATATTATAGCTTACATTATGTAAAAACAAATTTTCTAAAACACAATTACCAGTAGTATCTGATTTGTTTTATGAATTCTAGTAGTGTCGAATATAAACAAATACGATCATAAAACTTTTGAAATGATGCACCAAAAAATGAACAAAACTTTCTTCACTGTTACACCTTCTTTTTATGACTCAGTTAGTAGGTTTTCTGTAGATTTAAGGTAATAGAAAAGCATTACAACGTTGAAGGCTAAACAACTGATCATCGTAGTGTCAGTACAGGTTACTATTAGAGAATTCATGCGTCTTGGTGTTTTATTCGTGTATAATGATGGTAGAAAAGAGTTTGCAGATAACGTGGACTCAGCATCTTGAAAACTAAGGACTCTTTAATACAAATAAATACATTTATAATGTTTATTTTATTCACCACTTTCAGAAGCAATCTGCCATCAAAGATACGAACATTCGTTTAAGTAAAGTCGATGATTTACATGGTCGCATCTCCATACCTGAGGTACGAAATGTATTGTAAGTATTTTTAGTTTGGGGCAGTGATGCTTTACTGTAAGTCATCTAGTTCCGCTTTGGAATTTCAGTAAACAGAAGTGAACTTCCAAGAAGAGATGCTTCTACTGGGATACGTACTGGTGACAGAACAAGAACAGATTTCTATGCTAAAATTATAGATATATATATATATATGAATTACCTATAGAAGCATGTAAAGGTAGGTGAATAATCGTAAAATAGATGGTAAGAATAGATTTAAATATGACTAAGCGGGCTTCAAGAACAAAATAATCACCGACAAGTAACTAATGTTACCTTCACGAAATTGTAGGAAGTCCGCGTGTGTGTAAAACTTCGTTCAGCAGTGATAAATTACTCTGCTTGTTGTTGCACCACAAAGGATACCCATATTATTTGAGGGAAAGTAGGATTACTCCAAATACTATCTCTGAGAAGGGTCAATATATCTAGGCGACTTCGCGACAGCTTATCTCATCGATTACAAAGACAATGATAAAGTCACTTTTTTTTCAACGGTACCACTGAGTAGGTTGGGTTTCCATAAAATACAATATTTATTAAAGTGAGGTGATTGATTTTATAACTGATCTTCAAATCTTCTTAAGGGAGAGAAAAATTTTAAGTGTTCTTTACGGTAGAGTTTGGTTTATTTCTTAAGAATATTCAAATCTTGTTTCCCCTTAGATAACGAATAGAACTATCGATCAAAAGTAATGGAGGAAATGTTTGAAATCGAAGATGTCCACTACATGATAAGCATGATGAGCCTACATTTGTTCATTGTAATCCACCTAGTAATCCAAGTGAGGTAGAAAAACTGCAATAAGAATTCAAAATATTTCTGAT
The DNA here is from genome assembly GCA_944472155.2 of Trichobilharzia szidati. Classification (NCBI taxonomy): domain Eukaryota; kingdom Metazoa; phylum Platyhelminthes; class Trematoda; order Strigeidida; family Schistosomatidae; genus Trichobilharzia; species Trichobilharzia szidati. The sequence goes on along the minus strand of OX235272.1, from coordinate 126,424,801 downwards.
AACCTGATCTTGTTCTTGGCGATACCATATAATCCTATTTAAGTTCGAAAATGGTACATACAGTTTCATTTTGATAATATACACAGTGTTGATAATTTCGTTATTTCTGCATACTGCGGTTTGATAGCTAATGACAGTGTTATTTCACAAGTTGATTAGTATTTTTTTGCACTTTACCTAAAGTCAAAGAAGTGGGAGGAACTGATAAGATTAGTGCTGAAAAGAGAAAGTTTTCCTGTAATCCAACGGTTGAAACTGTAACTGAACGAGGTGTCAAAGTAAGAGTCTTAATACGAATTCAGGTCCAACAGGATTCGGAATCGTGGTCATATTCAGGGTGGTAGAATATTAATCTTTCAAAAACAAATTTACTTGCTTTACCTTTCAAGTTAGTGCTGTTTTAAGAAAGCAGAAAGATTGTAGGGTTATCCTTTAAAACAGGGAAAGGTCCTTCTTTCCAGATGCTGTAGAAAGGTCTACTTTATACTACATAGTTATTAAAAATGTGTAGAAATATCAAGAATATTTTTGTTACTATGTCGTTACACAACTTAAAGAATTTTGTTATCACCTACAAACTGGGTCACTGACTGTTATGCGTCTGCCTATATTGATAGACTCACATTCCGGTCATACAGTTGATTCTCTCATTAACGCAATCCACTCTAACTCCGTAGTTAGTCTACTACGAACAGAGACTAACTTATAAAGCTAGTCTATATTATTTGGGTCTATGGAAAATTCACTTAGGTAAATAGGAAAATGAGGAACTATCAGGGGTATACGACTACTGCTCAATGAAGCTGTTACTAGGTTACTGACGAATTACAGTAAACAAGTGACAGTTTGACAAGCACCAAATTATCTAACTGACTGGTTTCAAAGTAGGACTTCGCACAGATGTGCAGCAGTTCCCGTCGCCACACTCCTTCCACGTAGCACACACAGCAAGAGACGACAGTAAAGAAAGATTCAAAAGAGACAAAATAAACACAAGTGTGAAGGAAAAACAATAGTAATTTGGGAGGAATCTTAAAGAGTGAACGTGTCTCCGGTAACCATTGAGAACGATTTTGAGCTATATCACCAATTGTCTACGGCCTCCATTGGTTTTTACCACCCTGAGGACCCCAACCAGGAAGCCAGTATACATCTCCCTATGTGACTGGCTTAGACTAACTGTCAAAGATCTCGCTGACTGATGTTGTGTTTTTGTTTGACCACAACTACCTCTTTTCCAACCTGATGCATCTTATGTCAGCTAACATTGCCTGTCGAGGAAGGTGGTGGCTAGGCATGCGTACCACATATCTTTACTATATCAATCGGTGTAACTTCACAATCTCGTCGATTGCTTTCGACTTCTAACCTCAATATTGCTCACCGTATTATACTGCTTAACACGGGAGATAGAACGCAGAAACCTATGACAAAGACATCTAGCCTTTTCTTGTTTTCCACTTTCAATGGCTATGTCTCACAGTCATAAAGGAGGACAGAGCGAACTGCTGCGCTGAGCAGTACACATGCCCTTTGGTCGACAGCTAGCTGGATATCACGTCTACGCGCAAGATGCCATAAGTTGGTGTATGCCAAACGAGCCGTCTGTATCCATGCTGAGATTTCGTCGGAGATCAAATCGCTGGCGTTGGCTAACAGAACTCTCCAAATAAATGTAGTGGTCAACATGGCCTACCATTTCAATTCCTATTTCTAGGCTAGGAGTCAGTGTAGTCCAGTCCTGTAGCATCATCTTACATTTGGTGGGAGCGAATCGCTTGCAAAACATTCGCAGATTGCAGCCCAAGGTGTTCAGAAGACTGTATTTTGTGAGCAACAATATTATCTACCGAAGAGAACAAAATTTCAAGCAATTATCTCATTTGACAAACTTCAGCAAGATGACAACGAGAAAGGGATTAGACCAACATGACGTCATTTTAGTGTTTTGATTCTTTTCAGTCTTATACAACCATAAACAATTTCAATATTTACTGATATTTAAGGTGGGGACCATTAATATAGCGCCATTAAATAGCATAATAAAAAGGAATAAAAGTCATTGTCAAGCTTGTTGGTATATTTAAAAACGAATATAAGGATCTTGTAGGATTTGGAACGAACGTTACAAATTCAAAAGAGGTGTAAAGTGTACAACGTATTTACGTAAGTGTTGACTAATTAGGTTGAATATAAGTCAAGAAATGAAATATCCACTTTTCTACCTTGATCTATAATGGTCAAGAGTATAGACAGAAATTATAAGGGCATGAAATTACATCGTCAGAACAAAATATCATTGATATAACAAAAAAGAAACAAAATAAAACCAGTGTAACCTGCAGCGAGATTAACAACAGTCTAATAATAAAATGACGTAACGTCAGCCTGCTTAATTTGTTCTTCCAAAATCAATACGATCAGATATGATGAGGAGGAGAAATACTTTAAACCATTCATATACGTAAGGCTACTTATTCACTGTTTGCGAGGCTATTATGGTGACACTACAAAGTGTTAAGTGCTGTACGAAAATCAACTATCCTTATTATGCATCCGTTTGGATTTGACATCATATTAATCCAGTGCAGCTATTGGTTATTCCTCCAAAGACCATGTGGTTTGACTCGGCTCATGAACAATGGCATTTTGCATGCCTTCTTTTACCTTATTGTGCGTTGATATACTTCAAAACAATAATTTCATCTACTGTTTGCTACGGCTGACTTTACTGTTGACATCTGTCGCTTCAAAAATATCACAGGTGCATGGGTTACATTAACCACCTCGAGATACACCGCCACTGCGCCAAATTTAGTGTCCACACCTACTTATCATTCAGATGCAAAACGGTTGCAGAACTACAGAAACCTGTGAGGGAACAAATTTCAAATTACAGTCTTCGCAACACGTTTGGATCAGTCGACTGCATTAAACAAACAAGTGCACATGTGATATGCAAATCATTACGAGAAAAGTCAACATTCAAAAAATGCCCCAATCAGCTGGACAATAGATATTCAAAACAAATACGTGGAACACGACTTAAATGTCAGAACATATTCTTTTATATCATTTGACATCATCTTCCGACGTCCATATCATATTCACTGACCTAACTTGTAAAAAGCCAAACGGCTTAGTCATAAGATCACGTTCATATCAGTTACCTGAGTACATCCTCATAACAGCCCTGATACACTGACATTAACAACAGTTACTTCATACTGCCGCCTACCTTGTAATAACGCAAACTTTTGAATCTCCCACGTGAAATTGACGAGCAGCAGGAATACTTCAACCTTAAATTTTGATGTCGCCCATTATCTTATGATTTATTGTGTTAAGAGCAGATTTTGGTGACAGTGACGAATAGGTACTAAAGTCAAATGATCCTGAGCCACTCAATCATATGGATGTAGGTAGAAAGTGGAAAGTATTTTTACTGGATATTAATAATGAAAATGAACTATCATGGTATTTGTCTTTAATGTTCTTCAAAAACAAGCCTGACGATGTCATACAAGTAGCTATAGACATATGCCATTCTAATTAATTTTTACTACGTTCATCATCCAGGAGAATTAGTGAGCGTACCAGATACAGGATAAACTGATTCTTGTGGATGACTACCTCCATGGTGAACATGACATCATGATGACAGCCTGTCTCTCAATATTCCGAATTTATCCTGTTCATAAATTCCGTTGCAACTTTTACACTAACGTCAACCCTACTCTAACTCTAAATCACGGTGAAACTTTCAACGTCTACTGTACTTGTACTTCTGGGTGACATGCTTCGATAGTTCAGGGTCATTCGGTTGTGGTATCTATTCTTTACTGCACCTTCAAATTCCTAAAACATTCATATCGTCACTCGTAACCTTGGTTGCTTTCACTGTTCAAACAAGTGTTCATTTCACTCTTTTGTTAAGAATTCATACCATATTTCTCAGTTATGACAGAAAATTTACACGTTCAAATTTCAGATTTATTGGTTGAGAATACAAGGCTTGGAGCCTATTTTTATTATTTTCTGGTAAATTTCTGTGGTTGTCCATGCCCTTCTTAAACAAATCAGTTGAGATTGCAGACACCACTTCTTCTGGGAGTCGATTCCAAGTGAGACCCAGTACTCAACGGTATTATAATTTTTTCTCGGCTTATGAACTTTCCTGCTATGTCCTCTAAGGTGTTGCGACCTGGTGGAAAGGGAAAGAGAGAATAGGTCAGGTCCCCAGTCATTATTTAAAATTTTAAACATTGTGATTCAATCTCCTCCCCGCCTACGGTATGATGGGGAGAAGAGAGTTAAACTGTCTAGCCTTTCCTAGTATGATAAGTTAGTCATACCGAGAACCATACGTGTTGGCTTACATTAAACCCTTTCTAGAATGAGTGAGTCCCCTTTAAGACAAGGACTGGCTGCCTGGATACGGTTTTCTAGTCTTGACATCACCAGAGGTGTAAATAAGGAGGTGAACATAACTCTGGTGATTCTAGTAAAGGCTCTGCGAAGTGCTCATAAGGATTTGAAACCACGTGCAGCCGCCACGCGACAGTGTGACGTGGTTTTTAAGTCCTAACCTACTATAACACCTAAATCCAAGTGAGTCTGAACTGACGAGAGTGTTATTCCCTCTAGTTCGTAGGAGCTGATGCTAACTTGTCCGATGCTCATGGTTGCATTGATCGGGAGCATCTTTAGACCACTCTGACAATTTTTTGAGGCCTTCTTGCAACGTGAGTGTATCACTGTCGCCCTTCAGCTCTCCCCAAACCTTTAAGTTATCTGCCTGCAGTACCGTAGGGGAATCAGTGAGCAGAGATAACTCACTGATATATAAAATAAATAAGAGAGGTCCAAGTACCGTGTCTTGTGGCAGTCCGCTACGCACCATTGTCCAGGAAGAGAATTTCTAGCTGAACCTGACCCTCTACATCCGGTCTGTGAGCAGTTCCCTAATCCAATTTAGAAAGCTGCATTTGATAGCAAAACTTTCTAACTTCATAAGTAGTCTCTTTTGGGGAACTTTATCGAAGGCTTTGCTAAAGTCTATGAAGACGACGCCAACAGGTCTTCTGTTGTCCCTTCATTTGACCCAGCTTTCTTTTGCATTGAGGAGATTTGGCTGGCATGATAGGTTTCCATGGGAGCTATGATGTGCTGTGGATATCAAATTGTTGTTTTCCTAACATGCTACGGTACTTTTCTTGATGATTCTTTCCAGTGTCTTGATTAGAGTGTCGGTGAGACCAATAGGCCTATAATTTGAAGGGCTTTGACCTGTTCCTCCTATATGGGTGGGGGTTACTATGGCATCTCTCCGGTCACGAGGTGAAACTTCATTCAGTATAGATAGCTTTAAGATCGTGGTCAGTGGACCGGCTATGTGAGCTGACGGATCCTTGAGAAGCCTTGGATGAAGACTATTAAGACCCATTGATATCCCTGCATCTAGTTTCATTAGGCAGTTGAGCACGATGTCTTGGTCGACGTCAACGGAATCTATCCCGTATTCCTCTGATGCAGTCAGAGCTGATAGGAGGGGGAGTGGCGATTCCTGCGTAGAGACTTGAGAGAAGCAGTCTGCCACCGCTTCTACTTTTTCTTGATTTTCTCCGATTGTGGCATTGTCAATAACCAGGTTTGGCACACCATTAGATGCCTTATTCCTGAAGTGCATGTATGAGAAAATTTTCTTAGGTTGTGCCTTTGCATTTTGAGACAGATGTGCCTCAAACTTCATCGTTGATTGGTGGATTTCTGCCATAGCTTTGTTCTTAGCGGTGCTGTATAATTTCCTGGTCTCAGGAGTCTCAAGTGTGGCAAACAGGTCCCAACATCTGTGTTTACGTCTGAGTAACTTGCTAATCTCTCGGTTTATCCAAGGGAGCCGATGTTTCCAACCCTTTAGGACAGATCAAGGGATGAAAAGTTCAGTCACTTGGGCGTGAAGCCGTTTGAACTCATTCCATGCGGCTTCTACTTGGGGCTCTGGGTTGATGTACCAGTCCACTGAACTGGTTAAAATCATTTCCAAGCAACAGGGTACAAATAACCAAAGACGAGTCAGTATTGCCTCCTCACAGGCAGATCACAAATGGGTTGTGCAAGGTAGTGTCCTGGGACCACTTTATTTGCAGTCTACATTAACAGCATTTGCAACCGCTTCACCTCAGGTGAACAATTCCTATATGCTGACGACCTCAAAGTCCTGCTATGCTCATGAATTAAGCGATATGGTAAATAAAATACATCTTGAATTTAATGGTCTCGCAACATGGTGTGCTGAATCCTGTCTAAAGTTTAACATTGTCAAATGTGGCTGGATTTGCATTGGCAACAGTAATCTTAACCTAACTTTTGAAGTAAATGGGCGAAAGCTAGCCAAGCTCAACTCAGTCGAAGATCTCGGTATCAAATACTCTAGTAATTTAACGTGTTCTGAACAAACTGATAATGCTAGACGTAAAACACGAAGGCTCCTTGGCTACATAGCTCGCAGTTTCTTTCGCTGTGAAACTATCGTTTTATTACACAAGGTATTTGTTCGAACTATTTTAGAATACTGTCCGTTTGCTCTTAGTGGACTGCGACAGAATGACAAGCTGAAATGTCAGGGGGTGCAGCGGCAATTTACCTCAGGGACTCTTGGTTTAGAATGTAGTCTCAAATACTCTGAGCGTTGGGACAGACTGAGATTAGAACCACCCTGAAAAAGACGTCGCATGCAGATGATCTAAAAGTAGCTTATACATTCCAATGTGATGACCTAAAGTACTTCCAGAATGTTGTGCAGAAAGAATTAGATAAAGTGACTTCTTGGTCGTCTTTATGGAATCTACAATTTACTCTGAAGAAATGGGGTTGCATCTGCTACGGCGCATTCTCAACCGACATCAGGTTAACGCTTCAATCTGCTAACTTAACCACACTCCGAAGTGTCGCTGACTTAGGCCTGGGGTACTCTAGTGACCTAACAATCTCTGAGCAAGTGGCATCACAGATCGACAGTCAATGATGCTCCTAGGATGTATACTCAGGATCTTTCACGACAATGAAGCCAAGCTCATTCTATACAAAGCATGTGTAAGGCCACTACTAGAATATTGTCCATTTATTTTTAGCAGCCCTCGCACACGTGACAAGCTAAGGATGGAAAGTATCCAACGATATTTCACGCCCAAACTATTCGGCTACAATTGTGAGAAAGAGTACATCTCACGGTGCATGATTCTAAATCTTGACCCACTTTGGACAAGTAGCTTTATTGCATATCCCCGCTGATTGTAGCGTTCATGTCCGTTTGTATGTTGGTTTAGTAACAAGTTATGTTTTTATATGCTTGTTAAATGAAATTCCGCAATAAAAAACATTTCTGATTCACATAATATCGGCGTCATGATGTACTTGAACTACGTTACATTTGCAGCACTTGTATCCGGGAATGTCGCTTGATACTGATATCTGTGCAATGTGATGGGCTGAATGAGGTGGGAAGTTCAAAATTTAAACGCGTATTTTTGCATTTTAATGCAAAAATACTGGTATATATGGCCTATTTATTGAGACGCTATGGTCTTAATTGGTTTTGTAGTTGTTAGTATTCATAGCTCAATTTCAGCATTTATTTCAGTTTTAATGTAGTCACAACAGTCAGCTTAACATTTTATTGCCACAATATTCCGATTTCAAAGACATAACTTGGGCTTATATCTGAAAGAAACTTATTACTTTATTTGGAATAAAGACAAATGGCGGTTTTGGCAGACATGGACGCAGTAAAACAAATCTGCCTGAAAATAACCAATATTACTCTGCATTGAGTACAGTCCATTTCTGGTGTTACTTATGATGAAAATGCTGACAAAACTATACAAACAAATCACTTATTTTGAACTAATACTCAATTTGGATATAGACAAATAACAAGATACGATGCCGTTCACATCAAAGTTATATGAGGGGAATGACTTCAAGCTTCATTTTTTCCCAAATATTTGTAATCCATTCAATACATACCTGGATTTTTTGTTAATGCGAAGACAAAATTTCTATATTTCTTTATGTGCTCCATTAAATGACTAGTTAGAAGATTGTACCCACAAAATAATGTCAGTGTTAGGAAGAGGCAAAACACATGCAATTATCAGGTCATTATCATGTCTCATTCAAGTTATTATCGCGTTATTAACAAGTCCTTGACATGCAATTGTTCCTGCTTCTGATTGGACGCTTACACAATTCCAACTGTCAACCGGATTGGTTGATTTCCAGTCTACCTTATTTTCTGTATAAATACAGTCACTTTTGTCATAATAAAAAAACCTGGTTTTACCTCTGATTCTCGCGTGTTCTGCTTTACCAGTTAAGTTGGCACTGGTCAGTAGTTAAGCAGTGACCTAGTGACAAAAGATCTAGCATCATAACAGTCAGAAAGGACAGTAACCATGTGATTTCACCATAAATCAAATTTATATATTTTAAATAATACTTATCCATGCCTGTACAACTGGTGTGTTCTACATAGATAGGAATAAATACATTATTTTACTGCAAGCTGACCAATCTTCTCTTGCACTCCTCCAGGCCAATAGCTAAATCTACCTCTGTCATCGGTTACAATCTTAGAAATCACGACAACCTAGTTGCTATGGGGCATTGTCAGACGTACATGCGGTACAACTGTGGCGAGAGCTGTCTGCAAGACGAAATTTTAGACAACAATTTACGTAAATGTTCACGTCCCGAATCGGGGCTGCGAGAAAAAACAGTAACAAAATATAACCTAGATGAACTCCCCGACCAGTCACAACAGACTAAGCGTGTTCGGATACAATTCGCCTACATATCACCGGACTGTCTAAGAGTCGGTAATAAAGAGATGACAGAATGACCTTCAGCAGGAAAGCAACCAATCATAAAACGTTGCTTCTCTGCTAGCAATATCAAATCATAATGTACATACAATCCTTTAAATATCTGTTGATTTTCTCCATAAAGAATCTGTTGCCTGGCCCTTGTCTTCCATCGTTACACAACTTCAATTATTTTTCAGCCATTTGGAATAGACAACCAGCTAATATGCCTGATGCAGAGACACTTGCATGGTTCATCTCCTCAGTCGCCGGACTGGTCGAAGATGATAATGCATTCCTTCATCTGACTCCTAAACCCTCTTTTTCACCCTACAAAGATATCATCAGTTCATTAAACGTATAAGTCACATCATGCTACAACTGTAAATGTTAAAATTATTGGAAGAACATGATAAACATTTCTGCACAGGACATTAATATTACTTCACACATTATATAAAAGTTATTATAACAGGACTAGTTAGTTAGTGCACCAAAACAATCGTAGTTATTACACAGAATATATATATATAAATCACTCCGTAGTGACTTCACTTGCTTTCTTCTGTGATGTTGTCGTTTGTGTTTTTATTTCTCTCAACATTTTAGCTTCTGTATGAATTTTTGAATGAGAATAAAGAACGTCGTTATTTCACTACTTACAGTGACAAATGATCTGCAAACATTACTGGCCCAATATCCTATAACTGCCTCGCGAATTACCCATTACCTTCCTGCACGGCGCATCCTGGATGACATTTGTGGAATATACAATAATACCAATAAAATATCCCTATGACTTTCTGTTCGGCACCAATCTGTTCATTAAGAAATAAGGAACACATGCTGACGGCTGCATCTGACTGACTCTTGTGATGATAATGTCCAGCTCCTAGATTCTCCAACTGTCATTTCATATGGATTAGTTCTCCATTATTCTGGTTCCTGCCAGCATGTGGATTGAAAATTGCGTATAACTGCAACAATATTTTTTTGCATGCCTAACTGGACACTTACTGCTGTGTTACAGAGGAAGTTATTCTCTTCCTCAAATAGCTTTTAATAATGTGGCGGCATAGCACTTACCCAAATATACGCTGTTCACTACAGCAGGAAAAAGAACGAAGTTTGGGTTGTCGCTCAACTTTGATGGTGAAGGGTTTGCAATGAACCTAGTTATACGAGTATGTTCTGATTGCTTCTATAATAATTGAACAAATTAGACTTTTGAAAATGTGTTTATTTATGACACTTCACGATTGCAATTCATAACATAACTGATCATGCCTGTAAAAATGGCATGCATTTCGTGTTAACTTACCTGTTTATACGCTATATAATTTATTATTATTAGCTGTAAACTAGCGCGATATTGAATCAACCAATAACCCTGCAAAACGCCATCTTCAAATACTATAAGAAGGGATGGAATTAATGGTAGACTTATTTGAAAAATATTAGCAATTTTCTCTGTAAAATGCTTTGATACATCTTGCAGAATTCTCAGTATGTCTGATTGTGATTTATTTACTCCGGATGTAGAATATTCAAGTATATTAATTATCGGTAATGCAACATTTGCAGCAATATCGTCCTAAACTAAAATATCTCGACATTCTTTTTCTTCCAAGGCTGGGTCCTATGTGAAAAATGGCGTGAGCGCAGGTTGCGATCCAGAGATGTAATTGGATCACCAAAACAATATGAATTGGATAAAATCAGAAATACTTCAGTGGACGTAAAATCAGGTAGCCCAGTGATTTAAGAATACTGTTAAAAGTAGGGTGACAAAGCAGATAAAACTGTAGCCAAAAAACCACCACCTTTTAACTAACCCTGACTTCATAGCTAGTCATCTGATGAACCTCATATAAACAGTAAGGAACACTATTGACTAGGTGGTATTCTTTAGCAAAACCGGTATACCTCCTCCGAACGTCGCTATAGTTGGTTCAATCAACTAGGTTTGTCATCTCCCACGCTAATTATGCATTCAAGTGTACTTACGGTCAATATTTCATTATCTTCCCTTGTATATATATTTTGTGTTAGTGAAAAATTTTAAACATTTTTACTCCGTGTGTGCATTATTATCATATTGTTGATGCCTGTCAACTGGAGTCCCTCATGTCATAAGTGAATATATTATTGTAAGACGCATTTTATTGTTTTATGAGAATGACTTCAAGCTTTATTTATTTTCCCAAGTATATGTAATCCATCCAACGCATACTTGGGTTTTTTTGTTAATGCGAAGTCAATATCTCTATATTTGTTGGTGTGTTCCATTGAATCACCAGTTATCCGATTTTCCCCACAAACTAAAGATAAAATGACAACAACCATGTTATTTAACCGTAAATCATGTAATTTAAATATGTAACTTAAATAATACTTATCCATGGCTTTACAACTTGTTTTTTATCATTACCATACTTCTTAATCTATTGTTATATGCTGTAACTGGTCTCATGTAAAATGAGAATATACTATTATTATTATCCTTGGCTGCAGTTATGCTGAGGGAACGGAAAGAAAAACGTCAGTCTGTCTCTTTGAAGGTGTCCCGGAAAACTTCCCATAAAAGAGCTCAGTGATATAACCCTTTTCGGTTACCTGATAGATACAACACAACAAGAAGATGAGTTGGTAGGATTCACCACGATGAACAGGCAAAACAATACAAGCCGTCTCTGCTTTGCCGAAGCTATCACGACAAAACTTCGGAAAGCCGATTTGTATTAAAAATGAATTCATTATCAAACTTCGATCACTGTGATAAATCCATGCTTAATAAACCTTTTTTAATTTTAATTTTTTGTATTTTGCCTCTCTGTTTGACCCACATTATCAAACTCTCAAGTTCTTCCCAATCTACTCGATCAAAATCTGTGGCATAGCCCTTTAATCAGACCTACTGCATTTCAAATTTCGGTTTTACGACCTACTCATCGTAACTTATTTTGTCAAATTACCCAAGTGTTACTGACTTGTCGAAATGCTAATTTTTTATGCTGCCGCCAGAAAATTGGATCACGAAGATATGTTTGCATTATAACACTTTGAAATCACTTTTTGTTTTTTATGTCATATTTCACCATAACCTCTTAGATGGAGATCTGATTCTTATTGATAAACGCAAATACAGTAATATCCTAATGTCACTAACTGTATAGGTATCGTAGTCTGTTTGCTTCATGGAGATAGTGTGCAGCTTTGTTTTTTGAATCGCCTTCACAAATACGGCATGGGAAGCAGACGAGTCTCATTCTCATTCCTTCTCCATATGATATGACATTGTTATATAATACATTGATTCATGCTAGCTCGCAAAACTAGAAATGTATTGTTAAGAAAAGAATCTTGCAACTGTTTTCAGCTGAATAGTAAGACTAATTCGGGGGTACAAACGAAATCTGGATGTCTGGGCATTGAATATTGATGGCGTGACCTAGTTATATGCCGGAACATTCAAATGTGTCGCACCGTGGACTTTTCCGTTGTGCCGTAACTTTCCGGCTAATTAGATTTAAAAAGTAGACTTGTGTGAGACCATGTCCGAGGAGGATAACGGGGTTACTTTAGAAAAGACGGCTAACGATGGTAAAAAGGACGTTTCAGCCAGTCAAGCCAAAAAGAAAGACAAAAAGAAACCCGCTAAAGATCAAAAACAAACCAAAGATGACATAAAGGAGAAAAAGTTATCAAAACATGTTGCTAAAATAAAGGAGGACTTGGCAAGGCAGAGGGAGGAAGAGGAGAGATTGAAACGAGAGCAAGAGGAGCTAGAGCGACGTCAAGAGGAAGAACGTCTAAAAGAGGAGGCCCGCCTTGCTAGAGAACGAGAACTCAAACTTAAGAAAAAGCAGAAGGAGAAGGAACGCAAACAACGCCTTAAAGAAGAGGGAAAGCTCCTTACCGATAAGCAAAAAGAGGACCGGCGTAAAGTTATGGAATTGCTACAGGCACGTGGCATTGAAATTCCAGATGATAAGACGGATGTCAAGAAAAGACCACAGTATGGAAAACTTAAAAAGAGACCCACACAAACAAAGAAGGAAGAGGAAGTGCAGGAAGCACAAGTTGAAGTCAATGAAGACCAAGAAATGTCAAGTGAAGAGATAAGTTGCTGGGAAATGCTGGCAGATACCCACCTGAAAACTCCTAGTGAAGAGAGTTCTGAAGAAACTGAGGACTACTTGATCATCGATCAGAAACCTAGTCATTCTGATCAAGTAGAAACGTCCATCACTAATGACGCTGAATTACCCGAAGAAGAGAAGGCTAGGTTGATAGAACTGGCACGAATACGTATAAAGGTAATATTTCCATTTTGTGATTTTTATAAGATTAGGAATCTCATGAAGCGTATGAAGCTCAGCGTAGTGAAGACAACTTGCGAGCTGGTGTTATATGTGTGTTAGGACACGTCGATACGGGGAAAACCAAAATTCTGGATAAATTGAGAAATACTCATGTTCAAGATAGAGAGGCGGGTGGAATTACTCAACAGATCGGTGCAACTAATGTGCCACTTGAAAACATACAACTTGCAACTCGCATGTGTCCTTACTTGAATCATTCAGAGTTGCGTTTACCTGGTTTGCTTATAATCGACACTCCTGGTCACGAGTCATTCAGGTAATTATCTTACAAAACGGTTAATTCTATCTATTCATAGTAATCTGCGTGTACGTGGATCATCCCTTTGCGACATTGCTATCTTAGTAGTTGATTTAATGCATGGATTAGAGGAGCAGACTAAGGAGTCGATTAAAATCCTACGATCACGCAAAACGCCTTTTATAGTGGCTCTCAACAAAATTGATCGACTGTATGCATGGAAGTCTAATCCTGAGACTTGTATTGAAGAGGTGATGAAGATGCAAGGTAGCATGACTCAAAATGACTTCGATGATCACTTGAAAAAGGTTAGTTTGTTTTCCCGTATATGAAATAAAATTAGTAATTTAGTCATATAATGCGATAAATTAAGGGTTGTTTCAGATGTAATTAATTGTTGTAAAGTATTTTGTACACAACCATCAGGTTTGTGTATACACTACTGGGAATTCCATTATTCATCGACTCACTGACTAAAATAGAAGCACACCGACATATCTTTACGTTCATCTTAGTGATATCATATTCGCAAGTCTTAGTTATATCGATCGGACACTGTGCTGTAGTTGGTATTATTAGGTTTACTGATTTCAGAAAATGCATGTTTTATTGAAAAAAGTATTTAGGAATCAATAGTTTCCAATTTTATTGTTATTTAAAGTAATCGGTTTTGATTTCTAAATTAAGATACATTCCCGAAAAGCTTTTCGTTTAAACATAAATGCATATAAATTCAACTATGGTTAGTGGAGTAAGGTTGAACCATAATAACACTGTTCAACTTATTTAACTTTTTCTATGGAGTGCTTGAATATTTTGCTTGGTCGAGCGTTAGGAAAAGTTGAACTCGTTAACTACTTATGTCTATTAAATTGCTGTATCACACCTGCTCATCGTTACACTTTGTGATGTTATCGTGTTTGCAGATCTCCTTGGTTTTATCGATCAAACATTATATTGTAGTTTGTGATATTAGCTATAATGATGTCAATAATATCGATGTTTTGAAAGTCAATAGTACTGTTAAATACATTCATTTTCTTTTCGAAATAAGATAAAATCGTTAAAAGTGTATAAGACATTTTTGCCTGATATCTGCAGTATACATCTCGAAGTATTAACATTTACCCTTTGAACTCTACTTTTTGTGTTGTGAAATAAGATCGTTTCTCTGTTATTTTAATGCTCGTTAGTGTCATGCATATACAGAGCAATTACTGTGAAATGAAATCCCTCGGTTATTATTAATGTCTCAATTCGTGATTTCAAAAACTTTCTAAGTATCTAGTTTCTGTGAGCTTCCTTTTGCAAAACATAAGCTCTGTTTTATATGAAAATAATATTCCTTGTTTCTTTTCCTGCCAGTCAAGTGTGGTTATCAAAAACTTGTTACTGTGTAGTGTAGGGTTAGCTAAGCTATGCTATTTTGGTTACAGCTCACTTGTAGACCTCATTTCCATTAGCGTTGCATTAAATCTAAGTAAGATTCAGTAGAGCTGATGAAATTGACTGAAATATTAATAAAACTGACTTCGTACTGAGTTTAATTCTCTCATTTGAGGTGTACTGGGGTCCCTCATTTCTAAATTTGAGGAAAACCAGGAGTCTTTTTGACGTTTCGGAATATAGCCGAACAGTTTTCAATTGGATTTGTGACAAATTTTTCAGCATTCAGCACCACATGAAATCATCTTTATTTACTGAACGCGAACTTAAGGACACGGCAAAAACAACTTTATCAATAATATGAAAATAAGGAAAAGTATATATTTGGAGAATGAGTTGTAAAGTAGACATTTTTACAAATTACACTAAGAGGAATGTCCGACACGAGAGAAGTTTCAATAGCAGTAGTACACGAAGACTACATCGTGTTCGTCATTGGTTTATGTTTCAAGGAATAGGTGGTAACGTGTGTTCCTTTAAGACCGGTGCAGGGGCCAATAAATGCTAACCAAACACCATCACTTCATTTCACAGTTCAACGCCAAGAGCTAACCGCTTCCAACCAGTCTCGAACCTCGCAACATAAGCTATACAGTCCTCTGAAATAGCGTTCGTTATGCATGTTCAAACCGCCAAACATTTTAGGATAATTGTCACATTGTCTAGATCAGTGCTGCTAAATCTCAGGATTTTTTTACACGATACCAGCATCTTGTGCGTGTAATTTCATGGAGACAGAGGTGGCAAAACACTGAGTCACTAACAGATACTCAGTTCACAGACGCCAGGTTTTACGGGCAAAGTAAAATTGCAGACTTAGAGGCATAATAAACACGTTTTGTGGTCAGATTTACGTGGCGTCACGCCGAAACACCCGGTACACATCTACCTCGACATTCGAACTCTTCGACTAAGTTTATCGTTTTTTGTGATAGTAGGTATGGAAAATCTACTGTCAATTTTACAAAGGGTATAGGTTTTGACAGGACCAGGTGCATCATATCGCTATCCTCAACACAATGTATTAGTTGCACTCTTCTTAAGACTGACATCGAGGATTAATAAGGGACGAATGATCACCAAAATGTCGTAATGTCTGCCGTGTGGCTTCAAATGTGCTATCGCGTGGGTTTTGAGGGGAAATATTGATCGAATTCAGATGGACCCGAATTCCGAAGTAGGTGATGCACTTTTCAGGAATCATCGTGGCCAACAAAGTCTACTTTAAAGTTGTCTTCATATCTCCTGAACCAAGTATCAAATGCAATATTGGCATCATAATCATAATGCTATTATTAATTATATTTGACTGACTGATTGGTTTCAACATAGAACTTTGCACAGATGTGCAGCAGTTCGAGTCGCCACATTCCATGTAGCGCACGAAGCAAGAGAAGAAAGTAAAAGGAAATCCCAAACAGAAACAGTAAACAGAGACACGAGGCAAAATGAATAGTGATTTTGAAAAACAATATAGTTTCATTGGAAATTATAAGTCTCAAGTAGTGGATGCATCTGCACTAGCGATTGAGAACGATATTGAGCCAGATCACCATTGTCTCCAGCCATTAGTGTTTACTGTCGCGAGGACCCCAACCAGTCAGTCAGGAAGTTTACATCTTCCTACGTGGCTGGCTTAAACTGATGAGGCCATGTTTTGGTTTGACCACCACTGACTCTTTTCCAACCTGACCTTATGTCAGCTTACATTGCCCGTCAGTCGAGGAAGGCGATGGTTAGGCATGTGTAACACATATCCTAACCATCTCAGTCGATGTAGCTTTATAGGCTCG
Organism: Trichobilharzia szidati; assembly: GCA_944472155.2. Classification (NCBI taxonomy): domain Eukaryota; kingdom Metazoa; phylum Platyhelminthes; class Trematoda; order Strigeidida; family Schistosomatidae; genus Trichobilharzia; species Trichobilharzia szidati. The sequence continues at coordinate 126,408,075 of OX235272.1, read as the reverse complement.
TTGGTTGACCTCCCCTCTTTACCTAGCACTCGACGCCTAACCTCAAGATTGCTCACCCTATTATAGCACTTCATACGGGAGATAGAACGCAGGCACCTATGATCAAAGACAGCTAGCCAGGCTTTTCATGTCTTCTACTATCAATGGCCAGGTCTCACAGCCATAAAGGAGGACGGAGCGGACTGCTGAGCAGTATACACGTCCTTTTGTCGACAGCCAGCCGGATATCACGTCTACGCCAGAGACGGCATAAACTGGCGTAGACGTTAATTCCATTTACTGAAGGGGCTATTACAGCCGGAGTAGTCTGCCTTGTATGATTCGACAGCAAGCATTTTTTATTTTGTAAGTAACATACACAACTACATTCATCCCACTCATCCTCCAGACATCATTGCACACCCCATTCTCAATTAGAAGTTAAAAAATCTCATGCTCATGCAACTGCCCATGCGAATAATCAAAACCCCACGGAAGGACTAATCGGAAGGAGACTTAGAGCTGCATACGATTTCCTTATACCTAAGCTACCTGCAGTTAAGTTGTCAGTCACCATTATATCTCCTCTGTTGTGCTGAATGAGCGTGCAAACGTTAAAAATATAAGGACAGGACTGTATCAGTTCAAGTCGCTACACTTAGCAATATAGCTGACATAAGCAAACCAACCAAAAGAGTTTAATGGTATCACTATTTTCCAATTTCGATCATATTTAAGGGGATCTATATTTTTATTTCTAAGTTATGATAGACTGTCTAAAATCCTGCATAAGTAAATATATTTCACCAGAGTTGGTGGAATATAGGTGAGACATATTAACCCCCCTTAAACTTACTTAACTGATGGTTGAAGCATGTTGAATGCAAAGTAGCGCTGCCTTGGCATTTATTTGCATAACTGTTTTGAACTCATTAGCCAATTTATTCATATAGGTAGATATATCAGTCTCAGTATACAATCAATTCATGAGGTATCAGCTAATATTCACTAGCGTACACTGGTAAAATCACCAGAGTTTAAAATAGACGTATGCTGTATATTGTAATCTGTTCACGTTTGATGATGGATTAATATGCGTTAAAGAAGCATTTAAAGCCTGGGAGTATTGGACAGTTGTTTCGTCCTAGTTGGGGACTCATCCATGATTCCACCAGGGATCAAACGGGCGACCTTCAGGATACCAGGCACACTCGTTGACCATTCATCTACAGAAACGCAATCCAGAGGTCAATGAATTTTAATTTCTGTCAATTCACGGTTTTCAGTTATGTGTAGAAGGTAGGCAGTGTTCTTTGGAAGCGTCTGATATTATACAATGGTAGAGTTCAGTCATTCAGTTTATTTTTTACTTACCAAAGTATCTTCATGAAATTTTTGAAACATACTTTTCATATATTTCTTAGTGATTTTTTTAGTTTTTCTCAACAAGTTCCTTCATTGCCTTCTCACTCACTATCCACATACAGTGCAGCATACATGTATTTTTCCTTGAGTAGCGTAACCATCTTCTTTGTTTTTACTTGAGTGGTATTCTTTAGTTGACTTATCAGTTACTTGAATATCTCATACCATACTAATTTAATTTTGTTTTGCCTTATACTCGCTTGCTTGATATGTCATATAGGTGTTTCAAGATTTTGCAATGATGGAGTTGAATGTGGAGCTATTTTATAAAAATACCAGACCTGATGAATTTGTTAGTATGGTACCAACATCTGCGCATACTGGTGATGGAATGGGTGATCTACTCTCGTGTCTATGCTTACATTTACAAAATAAATTAAGCAAACGATTATCCTATACAGAAGAGTTACATGCTTCGGTTATGGAGGTAAGTGATGCTTGTATATTGTTGTTATTGATATTATTACTGTTAAATCAAGTGATGTAAAGTAGCGAAAATTACAATGACAATTAACTTTTATTTCTGTGATATTCCTTCGAAGATATTTGATCTATCTTTTATGATGTTAACTGACGGATTTTCCACGTAGAACTTTGCAAAGATACGCAGTGGTTCATGTTGCCACACTCCATGTAGTACTCAAGGTAAACAAGAGAGAGAGAGAGACAAAAGAAGGTGACGAGACCTATAATGAGCAGAAATTTAAGGGAGAAAGAGTAATCACATGGGGAAACATGATGGTGTAAAGGATATGTGAGATAACATAAATTGAGTACATCTGCGCCATTCAGAACGATTCCGAGCCATGTCACCAGCAATCTGAATTCATTGGTTCTGAGAGATCTCAGTCAGACAATCTACACCTCCCTACGTAGATCAAACCAACAGTCGAAGATTTTATTGACTGATGTCAGGGTTTGGTTTGACTACCCCTAACTTTTTTTAGCCTAATTGTATGTTGCCTAACATTATCCATCGAGGAAGGTGGTGGTTCTGGATGTGCGACAAGTATCCTAACCATTTCAATCTATTCACCTTCACAACCTAATCGATTGATTAATCCTTCTCACCTGACGCTCTACTCCTAGCCTCAATATTACTCACCATGTTATGCCACTGAACACGGGCTATAGAAGACAGACACCTATGGTTGTAGACAGCTAACCTTTCCATGTCTTCTACTTTCAGTGACCATATCTCACAACCATAAAGGAGGACAGAGCAAACTGCTGTGTGTTACATACATCCTGTGATCCATAACCAGTCGGATACCATGTATACGTCAAAGATAACCTAAATGCCATACTAGTCTTCGTATCCGTTCATGAGATTTCGTCAGTCTTTTAGGGCTGATGCAATTATTAAATAAGCGAAATAGTCTTTAAACTAAAAGTTGGTTGAGACTAGTCCTGCAGCGTCATCTCACTTTTGATAGGAACGAATGGTATGCAAAACATTTGATCATGTTTGCTCAAGGTGTTCAGAAGACTCGGCATTTTGTCAGTGCCTTCATTTTGGAGGACACTCTCATCCACAGACTCAAGGTTGGCAAGACTGTCCCCTAGTAAGAAGTCAGTCTCATGTTGTTAAAGTCAGGGTCATTTCCATTAGTATATCTATGATTAAATAAAGCAGTTGTTTCCTGGTCTATCCCATAATATTTCCCCAACATATTAGTAGAAGTATACCCCAATTGGTACAGTTTGTTAAATGTTAAATAACTGGGCTAGTCATTGGTGTGGTGTTTACACATATCTGCCAAAAAAATCTTTTTTTTCTAGATTCGCATTCAGTAAGAGAAAAAAGATTGTATGGTAAATTGAAAAGGAAATCTCATGATATCGATTCGGTTTATTATGTATATTATTTCCGAAATCAGTAATCAATTTCGGAAATGCTAGTATTATAGTCAGGTGGTGAGCAGTTTAATGTATAACGTCAGGGATTTTTTCGTGTAACATTTCCCAGGTTACTCTCGTCGGTTCATTATGCTAGTCCTTTGGTTACTAGTGGCACTAACATTAACTCTCCAATGTTTTACTTTAGTTGAATGTTGTTCCTTTTTGAGGAGAAGGTATTACATGATAGTGATTACATTTCTATATAACTAAAATAGCCTGATTTTCAGTTGCTAAGAGCGAATTTCAGACTGTCAGTGCAAGCAATCACATTTTTTCTCTCATATGTCAGATGGTGAAATTAGAAAGTAATCTCTGCATTCAATCTCGTGATCAGTGGTGCAATATAGTCAGACACAGTGTTACGTTAGGAAGGCAGGTTACTCGATGAGGTTATGAAGTGGCATCTATTAGGATGGCTATGATATACGTTGTGTACCCTTAGTCACCAACTTCTCCGATGAATAATGTTAGCTGATATAGGATTAAGTTGGGAAAGATATACGGAATAGTCGTCGGTTGAAAACAGTGAATCAATTCACATAGTCCTTGGTTGTTGATCTGAGTCTTGTAGAGAGATGTAGATAGCTTTTGGGATGCTAAGAATCGATACTCTGGGACTGTCAATGAAATAGCTCGAAGTTACTTTCAGCGGTGGAGTTGTATTCATCCCTCAGTGGCATATGGATTCCGAGATTTCTCATTTTTCTTCACCTAATTATGCTTTCTCATGAACATTTAATCTGTGGCAACTTTCGAATGTCATACGTTTAAACGAAGTCCTGCTTGTTGATGGGTCAGTATTTCTGTTCACTTCTCTCTTGACTATGCAGGTAAATGTTCCTTTGTTTATTTAGTTTTTCATATGATTCGGTAACATCGATTCGTTTCAAACACCATTCTGACCAACTTCATTATACCAGATGATAGACATTAAGTGATATTACTTTCTTGAGGTCTTCACTGTATTATTTTATCCTTCACTTTTTCCTATGATTTACATGACGCTCATGGATGCACAACTCGTTACTTCCCATTCGGGTTCTACTCGAGTGTCTAGCATGTGGTGTTACTCGGGGGTCTCTTCATCGTGCGTCTAGTTCATCCGCATTTTATTCTTCATACTTGTTGAGAAATAGATTGTTGATTGGTTCACCGCCAGAGTTTCTTATTGCTTATCCTTCCTGGATGGCTGTCTGATCTTCAGTATGGAGAGAAGGAGGCAGATGTCGACGAAAGTCTTCAGTAGCCTTGCTTTCCTTATCTTGACTGGCTGTGGCAGCCGCATCTGTGCTTCCTGTATTTGAAACGATTCACTTTGTGTACTTTTATTATTTTTATTATTGAACTTTACCTTTCATAGGTGCGTGTAAGACAAGTATCATAACATTGAAGGTTTACAGATGACTAAGTGAGCTATTTAATTGATGTGTGACTCAGTGGTCTAGTTAATGAAATTTTGAACCGGTAGATCATATACTAACTGTCACAAATTTGCATATTTTAACTCATTTGGAGTCATATAACTCAACAATACAAGTATAAATTCCCCTGTTAAGTAAGGAAGTGAGTGTCACTCGGGGAAGTTGTAAAGCTTGATCGATTGAGATGGCCTGGGCATATGTTGCACATGCGGGGAGCCACTGCCTTTCTCGCCGATCGGTATTGACCGAAATAGGTTCGGGTTAGAAAAGAGTTAAAGGTGGCATCATTCCATGAAGTTTTTGACAGTTGGTTTGAACGAACCACGTAGGAAAGTGTAGGATGCCTTGTTGGGGTCCACAGGACGCTAAAAACCAATAATAATAATGATAATAATAATTTGCTTTATTCCAAAACAGTACTTGTGATACAGAATGGAATTCTCAGCATTTTACTACAGTATTGCATCCAGTTAGTGCATTATCAATAAATAAAATTCTACATAGATTAAGGTAATCTCAGTTCATTATGACAACAACATATTGGCATGTCGGTAGCAAAACCAAAATTGAACAGAGTGTTTGAAGGTGTTAGAAAAGTAGATGCTAGCATATTTACTGGCGTAAGCGGTAACAAAAAGGTCGAGATATACAGAGTGTGAAAGAACGAAGAATGTTCTAAATAGAGTTTGTAAGAAAGAGAGAAAGAAAGAAAACGTTGTACCTATAAATGATATGAGTTGGAAAGACGAGATCCAGTTGTTTTACTGACTATTTAATAAGTTATAGGTATCACGCCTAATACCTTCTTTATCGCACAGAACACGAGCTAAGTAGGGTATGGTTGAGTTTTTGTACTTGCTATTGCGAGCATATACTTTTCTATATAGGCTTCTGGCTTTGCCCGATGAGATACAAGGGGAGAGTTGTGAATGTGAAGAGGGTGGTGTGAGTGGCTTGAGACTATTGGTGATATTAGCTCAAAATCTTTCTCAGTAGTAGCGCAGATGCATTCAGTTCTCATGTTTTTCCATGTTACTATTCTTTCTTCCGCATATTTCTGCTTACTTCAGTTCCTCTTAGCTTCCTTTTCCTCTCTCTTTTCTGCCTTTGTGTACTGTATGGAGTGTGGTAACCTGAATTACTGCGCTTCTGTGTAAAGTTCTATGTTGAAAATCTGTCAGTCAGTTATGTTAATCGACTGAAGTAATAACGTCATGCATTTATAACTTCAGATATTTCAGTTATTGGTACTAGTGAAAGCTCGATCCTGTCGCACTTGGTCGATACTGGACATCGCATCGATGTCAACACAGCTTTCAGGGTTATATACTAGTGAATTGTAAAATGAAATTTTCGGGTCATAGAATTAATCCCGTATCGTTTGCTTCTATTATTGATGACAAAAATAAATCTTGCATTAAGGTATTGATTGCAAGAGTCAGTGATTGTAGATTTGAAGCATTGGAAGTCCTGTTCTGACGTATCCCTGAGTTAGAAAGGAATATATCGCAAAGATCTTCTGCTCTATATGACTTATCGATTGATGAACGTCAGACGTTTAATGAATATGTCAACGTGGTCACCAACAAACAAACAATGTCTTTTAATTCTAAGCTATCCAATAGCCTAAAATCTATCGAATGTCTTCGAAAATTTCCTGAGAATTCTGAGTGATACGTGTTTAATCACTCCTCTATATCCCTATCAAAATTGCAAATGGAAGCCTTGTCAATGGGTTCGAAGTTTTGCGATGTTAATCTCAATGTCAACAAGCTAAATACACATGTCCAGTTTGAGAATCTACTCAGTCAAACTTATGACCTCACACCATCGTCAGAACAGGACTTCCAATGCTTCAAATCTACAATCACTGACTTGCAAAAAATAAATCTGACATGAAAATTATACCCTTGATAGCTTATCATTGTTGCTGCTGCTTTTGAACTTAAGTCAACAGTTCGGATTAAATTGGTACAACGTAGTAGGTTTTTGCATAAATTTTCAGTCCTGATTGCAGGTTTAAGTATGATATTAAATGAAAAGAGTTAAATTGTGTCTCTGAAGGAGGAGGAACATGGTTTCCGACATTCCTTGTTGAAGTATGTATAACCAACATGTTCGAAGCTGAAATCAAAAAGAACGCTTTTCCGGGTTGACTTCTAACGTTCAACAACAGCCGTGTTGGAGGCTTTAAGCTTATATTTCATAAAATGGAATACCTCAGAACCAGACAGATGAGTGTATCCCTGGTGTTGTTATTTGGTAAAGACATGGTTCCGAGTGTGTGTGTGTGTGCGTGACTTTCCTCTGAATTTCATCAATTGAGGTTGCCACCCTCTTGAGTAGTACACACAAATCAGAAGATCTTAAGAACAGAATAGCACTAAATTTGAAAAGCATACTTGCAAAAGGAGAAGGAATAATTCAAAGGTTAAGGTAGTAAAAGGCGGATATATCTGCCTCAGTATTAACGATATTTGCTCTGTCCTTCTGTAACCTTTTCCAACCTTAATGTACTTCAGCTAACATCGCTCTTTAAGAAAAACATTGATTTAGCATGCTTAAAACATTTATCAACTATGCTCTTTTTAGTTTATTGTCTCAGTTTTGAACCTATGGATTCATGATTTGAACTTTATCGCATCTATACATGCAGTTTAAAGTCTACACAGACAGTTATAGTAAATTGAAGAAGAAAGGGCATTAGTGTTGCTTGACTTCAAAGCCAAGGAGACGAGTACTTTGAGGCTTATCAAACATGATCTGTTTCAAGTGGTTTTTTAGAGTTGTGTCTGTATGAAGACTTCATCGCGAACTGCAGACTGCCACAGGGTAAATCAGAATATGCAATTTTTGTGGTCAACCTTTTCAAACTCCCTCTATCCAGAGCAGAGAGGTAATATATTTGCCTTGCTGGTCGTCTGAAGGAACCGAGCGTAGCCGACTTACACTATAATGGTAATTGCATTTACTCTTAGCATTATCCAGTCAACCTTTCTGGCATGGTAAAACCTGAAGGAATCTTCGTCCCAGCCAGTGCAGCTCATTGAGTCATTGCTATATGCGAACTCGTCAAGTTAATAGCTATTAGACAAGAGATACTACAATTTGCTTAACCCATGGTTGTAATATCCCAAATTTTTATTATTTTTGCGACTGATTTGTTTTAGATGTACATTGTTATTGCTTCTTAACGTCTCATTAGCTGGCTTCTTTAAAACATGCTTTCTGTTCCAGGATTTCCCCCCTCACCCTCCTCGTTATGTAACATTCAGTTTACTTCTCTCTCTTTGTTCTATTTAGGTGAAAGAAATTCACGGTTTAGGCACTACGATAGATGTGATTGTTGTCAATGGTCGATTACATGAAGGCGATACAATTGTTTTAGCTGGTCAAGAAGGTCCTATATGTACGCAGATTCGTGGCGTCCTTCAACCAGCTCCAATGTCTGAATTACGTGTTAAAGGCACGTATACACATTTAAAAGAAATTAAAGGTGCACAAGGTGTTAAATTGATCGCTAAAGATTTGGAAAAAGCTTTAGCTGGTCTTCCACTATTTGTAGCTAATGGTTTATCAGAAGAATTATATTACAAGGTGAGTTAATGTTTATATTATTGTTACTGTTATTATTATAATTAAAACGCAAACTTGGTAAATTACAGGCATCAAGAGATGCGCTACGGAAAATCTAGTAGTTTGTGCGAGAACTGGAATACTGCCTGGACGTCTAGGCTGAAGCAGGTGGTTGTCTTGAAGGACCACCCTTATACCTCTGACTCTTGAATCCTGATCTACAAGGCAGTAGAGCAGCATCAGTAGCTGTGTTCCCATAGTTTCTGGTAGTCGAAAGAGGTTCATACGCCATTCAATCCTTCCGGATTCTGGAGCCCATGTACACTATTGGTTTGAAATCAGGGTTTTTTTAGCTCCCCTGGTTAGTAGAATTGTATGTCCTCTACCGGGTTGGTTGTAAGCGCTAGACGTCCTCATTCACCCCTTCACTTTCTGTGAGGAACAACCTTGGCCTTGTGAAAGCAGTAAATAGGACTTACCTGGCAGGGGGCATAAACGCGTGGCTACAGGAGAGAATTTAGAGAATAAGACCGAAGTCTGTCCGAAACCGGCAGGTCATCTATGAGGGTCAATGTTGATTGTATAGCTGTATTTTTATCTGAAAGAACATCTGTTTATTCTAACTATAAAAGTGATAGTCGGTAACAGTGGGTGAATTCATTGATTTCGTTCCGCTTTGTTCTGTTTGCAACTTGTCAAATGCACCTGCAACTACATTGAGTGAATGTCTAATTCTCCATTGAAATTGAACTCGTTTTAATTAAATTATGTGATCGCTTCGTTACTATTGGTTCAGTTCAGTTTTGTAACATAATGTCTTCGGTTATCAAACTTTCTAACTCAACAACTGTTTCAACACAGTTCTCCGAAACACGTCTGTTATATATTCCAGGCTATAAGCCACATTTTTATTATGTGGCTTCCCTACTAAATTGTGCTGGGCAGGAGTCGAACTCAGAACCCCACTGGTGGTTGAAAGCCGACTACCTTAAGTCGATGAGCCACATCTCTACAACCGAAGACTGAAAACGCTAATTGTCGTGCTTCTTCAATTGTTAACAAGCATATAAAGAAATATGTTAAAGTAGCTTTTATTTGGTATTAAAATGATTTTCTTCATAAGAGTGTAATTTGCTCATTGCTGCATAGTCCAGTAATCACACATTTTTCATTATATGCTCATGAATGTTCAATGTTCCAGACTTTTTTCCATCGGAGCAAGTCATTAATAGTATTGTTAGCTCGTCTATTAACAGATTGATCCAAAGAAACATATTGTAACTCATAGTCTGTTAAACGAAACGATATATGCGCAGTCAGTTTGGTGTTTTCATGCCTTGAAGTTTCAGTAGCAGTGGTGTTTGTTTTCTCACGGGATAGGTTTTCTAGCCTCACGCTCAACCTTCCCTGTTTTCTGGGTTTATTACCGGCTAGTAAAATAGGTAATTACGTTGTCCAGGAATTGGACCCGGTGAGTATTCAATTATTTAACCACCGACACGTGAAGATAAATTCTTTGAATGGTAATATACTTTTGTACGTCCAACCTGGGGTAGGGTTAGGCTAAATACAATTGGCAGAAGTTGGAATTCACCAGTCACTGGACTAGGTCCCAGTGAATTAATGGTTCATGAGCTCACCTTGTAACCAGAAGGTCCTGGGTTCGAACCCTGGTGGGTGAGTACTGATGAAGAGTCCCAAACTATGCCAACGAAAAAGCTGTCCAGTACTCCCAGGTCTTCCCATGGTTCTCTAACTGATGTCAGCTCATGATGAAATCCTGTAACCAATCAATCAAATCCCTACAAACCAATACTTTAATAAATAAAATAAACGTTTGATGTGTGTTTGTGTTCTATGAGCTGGATGGCTTAACTACCAGGACTTCATCATCCCTCTAGATGACGTTTTCAGCGTTAATCTCAAGGTTGAGTTTTGTTTGTTTGTTTGACCTAAATAGCTTGAAACCGAATTTACATGTACCATTTGGCTAAGAGTTACAGTTATCATGTGAGAGTTTATGATGTTGTTCAATCACCTAGGTGGGACTGGAACCTGTGATTGAAGGTTGAATGTGTAAACCGATAAGCTACAACCCCACTTGAAGTTTATTGAGCTTAAGAGTTCTTCATGAACGTAATATGACCTTGTCTCATGATGAGTTTGAGTGTGTTTGGTTGTCTCAGGAGACTTTCTTATCAATACACGTACCTGTATTGGTCATTGATCGTTTCGTTGACCTGATATTTGTTCTTTCGAATGTGTGATTTATTCTTTACTGATTGATGCTAATCTTATATGGACATGTCTGTTTAACTGCGAATGGACTTGAACACCATCCGTCTAAGAAAATTATCTATCATTCTTCGTATTTCTGTTGTTTTCAAGATATTTACACATATCTAATTGAATTGATGTCCGTAGTTGTCTATGTAAAAAGAACTGTATATTGGGCAAAATTGGCGACACAAACTCTCCGGCAAAAGGCATGAAGTGAATACCTTCATTATCGATACAAGGGAGAACGGGTATCAAGATAGGCACACCATATATTACTGCTGATAGAGATGCTCCTCAGTAGTGTACTCGTCATCCAAAATGACATGATCTAAGCACAATGTATTGTCGTTACATTTGTTTTAAAGTGAGATCGTCAACTGGATTATTATTATTACATTATATTATTATTGTTTCCTTTAATTCCTAGAGGAACATAGGGCTTCAGCCGTGCGTCTCCATTGCGTTCGGTTCTGTGCTAGAGTCTTCACCTGGCTCCATGTCTGCCCACACGTTTTCATCTCCTCTTCACATGACCTCCTCCAAGTCACCCTTGCATTGACGACCAACTCGCCGCTTCCCTTTCGGGTTCCAATCGAGCAATGGTTTGTGTAGTGATGTCACTTGATGGTTTCCTCAGAGTATGGCCAGTGAATCCATCTCCATTTCTTCCTGCCTATTTGTTTCACAATCGGTTCCTGGTTAGTTAGCTCATTGCCAGAGATCTCTGTTGCTGGTCTTTTCTGGCCGGCCATCTGATCTTGAGTATTTAGCGAAGTCAACTGGATTACTCAGGATTAATTAATCTTAGATAGGTATATCAATTCATGCCATTGGGATTCTCTCTCGACATTTGGATAGAACTTAAGCAGGTGTATAATCTAATCGACATAGAGTGGTGATTATCATCTAAGCATACATGATAATGAACATAAGAGATCTTAGGCACACAGTAAATAAGCACTGCTTTCTTTTGTAGTAACTGCTGACTATCAGTTCCGTCTCCTCTTTGTAGTTGGTCAGCTTAACCGTTGTGTCGTAAAGGTCTAAAGCTAGCCAATAATCTATTATATCGCTATACATATTCAATAGTACATTTGCAGTACCTTCCATTTGAATTATTTTTATGAAAAGATGATTGTCATGTCGCATAAACTCACTCACCTACCTATCACACACAAACCTCAACCTTAAATATAAAATTGAAGTAAAAAATTCCAGCTCAACTCTATTCAAATAATCATGTCCAGATTATTCATTATTTAAGTGAAATAATGATGGACACATGGTTATTAAAGTCATTCAGCTGACCTGTTGGTGAACTGCGCATAGTTCGAATCCCTAGATGTGCTTTTTGTTCAGTTTCAAGCCATTGTTTTAATAAAACGCATGTTTGATTTCCTAAATATGAGGGTATTGAATAGGCTGACTGTAGAATGAAGTTCCTAGAGTTTTGATGCGAAACTGTGACCAGGGGAGTCTATGAGAACGCATGTAGGGATAAATACACACCGATTAACTTGGGTTGGTAGTGACACTGTATATATTGGTAATTGGCAGAAGTTAGAAGTCATACGCCATTGGATTCCTTGCTAGTGACTGAATGATCAATAGGCTTGCCTTGTAATCTCAAGTTTCTAGGTTTGATCTGTGGCGGGATGATGAGTTTGTACTGCTGAAGATTCTTAAACTAGGACGAATCAGCTGTTCAGTAAGCCACCCCCACCCTGGTTTTCAGTGATTTTTCAACTGATTTCAATTGGTGATGTGAATAGGAAGTTTATTGTTTAGTATACCAGCCTCTCATAATTTATTTTAACTAACTTAAAGTTTACGTCTCAAAGGAACAAATACTTTGGACAGTGCTATTTCTAGACATCTTGTTGATACAGGTCATGAAATGGACACCGTAAAATTATTCAAGATTATTATTAATAGGCAATACAACTGAACTGTCCTCAAATTTGCGGAAGCAATCGCTACCAAACATTTAGAACCTGACATATATGTTCAGAAAGATTCACTTATGAGTCTTTCCTTGCCTTGGTACCCCAACGTCTGATTTTTTCATCACAGTTGATTGCATAATCTTTTGCTTTCACCAACACCCCATTGTTTCTATGACCTGAGTTAAACTCACCATACTATTACTAATCATCAACTTCTCTACTCTCGTTGTCTTGATTGTGCGACTCAATTTTCAATGTAACTGACGATTAATTTTGCATGTTTGTATTTTGTTTAAAACTTAACATTTTTTATAAGTTATATAGGTGAAACTTCTGAACATTTTTTATTAACATGTGTCTCTGTTAACCAAAATCATGTTGACCCTTGCAAGTATGACAAAATTCTATGTACATTTATATAATCAACTTTTTAATGTGTAAGCAGCTGAAGAGAATCCAAGGAAATAAATGATAGCATCATATTATTCTTCGAGTTTGACCATGGATTGATATCATTTAGAGAACTATTAAAAATCAGGGAGTACTAGACAACTGTTTCTTCCGTCCTAGTTTGGGACTCATCAGCAGTACGCACCCTCTGAGTTTTGAACCCAGGACCTTCCGGTTGCAAGGCAAGTTCGTATACCATTCAGTCACTGGGACCCAATTCAATGGCCGATGAATTCTAACTTCTACCGACTCATGATTTTCAGCTCGACTACCAACTAATGTCATCGGCAGGATATCCATCCTCACTCCCGACTGGATGGACCTCAGCAGTAGTCACGACTTCTCACTAAAACTCCAGGTATATGAGCCTGCCTTGTAACCGGAAGGTCCTGGGTTCGAACTCTGGTGGTGGGTGCGTACTGCCGATGGGTCCCAAACTAGGACAGAACAAACAGCTGTCCAGTACTCCGCGGTTTTCAATGATTCTCTAACTGATATCAATCCATGGTCAAACACGTTAAACAAATCTAATCTTTATAAATCATATTATTCTGCGCAAACATTTGTTTTTGCTTTTTGTTTAAATTCATTAATGGGGAATAAAATGTCATGTGAGATAGATATGCGCTATTCTTTGTTTCATGAACTGATGACCTGTATTTATTTATTATTTTTTCAATTTTAGGAAGAAGTATGTCGTGGTTTAAAGAGTGCTTTAAAAGCTATATCTGTCAGTCCATTGGGTGTATATGTTGTGGCCAGTACATTAGGATCATTGGAATCCCTCTTAGTCTATCTAAAATCTGTTGATATACCGGTAAGTGTTCAACTGCTGCTTATCTAATATTTAATGATAATCTTATCCCTTACATATGTATATATTTCATAATATTTGAAGGGTAATTTGTCTTCAAGAAGTTTGACATCGAAACTTATCTGTTTAAACTTTGATAAGTGGTGCTAAGCTCGAATCCCGTAATCTAATAGCTGATGATCGGATATCTGCCTAATCCAGTGTCTAACAGCTTTGCATTTCAGTGACCGGGAAATGCATTTGATTGAATTCAATGTGGGTTATTCAGATTGTGTCTGATGATTTTCTGAGATAGAAAGGCAGTGAAAGTACTGGGGTTTATTATTATTGTATCCTTTAATTCCTAGAGGAACATAGGGCTTCAGCCGTGCGTCTCCATTGAGTTCGGTTCTCTGCTAGAGTCTTCACCTGGCTCCATGTCTGCCCACACGTTTTCATCTCCTCTTCACATGACCTCCTCCAAGTCACCCACTCTTGCACTGACGACCAACTCGCCGCTTCCCTTTTGGGTTCCACTCGAGCTATGGCTTGTCTAGTGATGTCACTTGATGGTTTCCTCAGAGTATGGCCAGCCAATCCATCTCCATTTCTTCCTGCCTATTTGTTTCACAATTGGTTCCTGTTTGGTTCGCTTCCAGACATCCCTGTTGCTGATCTTTTTTGGCCAGCCATCTGATCTTGAGTATTGAGCGAAGACAACTGTTAGTGAAGGTCTGTAGTTTGTTGAGATGCTTTTTATAACTAAAGATTTAATATGAATAATCTACATGGGAACTGGGTTCGAGCCTCGGTGGGAACATCATCACTCACTGAGGAATGCAGGCAAATCCAGATGACGAGTCCCAAATAGGACGAAATGCGCGTTATCACGGATTCCACTGCTATTCACCATCCACCAATTAAATCTACATGTTCCCCTACTTTCAGCTTTGAAATCTTCTACCTTCAACTACATATCGTCTATTTCGATTCTGAATAGATCAGACTCATATTTGGTGATTTTATGAGTTGATGCACACAACATCTTGATTTTAGGAATCTTAACTTTTTTTATTCTTCTGAATTATTCATATTTGTAATCAATGGTATGCTTAAGGAAACACCGTCTTTCGAATTCATTTAGAGAGGATATTTGGAGATGGTTTGAAAAATGCAATAATTTTGAATGAATAGTGTACTCAAAATTTTTTCAAATTTCAAAAGTAGCATTTCATGTAAGACGATGATTCATGCAAGGAAATTATCAGTGTGTAGTATAAAATTATTATTGTTTGTTGTTCTTTTTTTCGGTTTCAAGTGGAGCATAGGGTTTCAATATCACATCTACATTTTTTGTTGTTGTCAGTTTTAACTGGCTCCACAACTGTCGACAAGTTTACATTTCCCCTTCACAATATTTTCCATGATACATCTTCGTCCTCTGGTTTCATTGCTATCACTCCTTATTGCTCATCCTTTTCCCAGCCATCTGATCTTAAATATCTAACGAAGGGGATAAGTGCTGTTGAAATTCTTCTCTGTCTGTTTTCGACATAGAACTTTGCACATATGCGCGGCAGTTCAAGTCGCCACACTCCATGTAACACACAAAGCAAGAGAAGAAAGTAGAAGAAATGCATAATATAGACAGTAAACAGAGGTGTGAGACAAAGGAATAGTAATAAAGAAGAACAAAACAGTTTAATTGGAAATCATAGGTCACAAGGAGTGGATGCATCTGCCCTAGCCATTGAGAACGATTTTGAGCCATGTCACCAATTGTTTTCAACCATTGGTTTCTACCGTCCCGAGGACCTCAACCAGGAAGTCTACACCTTCCTACGTGGCTTAGTCCAACTGTTGTAGATTTCATTGACTGGTGCTGAAAGTCTTCATTCCTCTCGGTGATGCTGATTGGTGTTTGTTGTTGTCGGTGTTTGTTAGATATCTTCAACGCTTCTGTCTTCTTGATGTTCACTTTAAGTCCTATTTTCCTTATCTCTTCTGTGAAAATAAAGAATTCAAAATGTAATATTTTTTTCTGAAGTTATCTTCAATTTTAAAAGGTTTTGAAAATTAAATATTGCAACAACTCCTATTTCATTATTGAATTGAATTTTAGATTTTCCCGTCGATTGATTAGACCGAAGTGCTCGGTCTCAGGTTGACATGTCGGCTTCTTGTGCAGATGCGTCGACGATGTCTGGGCATGTAACAGAAGTTAATTGGTGGATGGTGACTAGCATTGGAATCCAGGATGCGCATTTTGTCCTATTTGGGACTCATCAGTTGGATGCGCCTGCACTCCGCAGTGAGTGATGATATTCCTACTGAGGCTCGAACCCAGTGCCCAAGTGGTCTAGTGGATAACCCTTTGGCGTTTGAAACTATGGGCACTGGATTCGAGCCTCGGTGGGAACATCATCACTCACTGCGGAATGCAGGTACATCGAGCCGACCAGTCCCAAATAGGACGAAATGCGCGTTGTCCTGGTTTCCACTTCTAGTCACCATTCACCAATTAAGCTGCTGTTTCAACTAAATTTTGTGGTTAGTGTCTTCTGTATACAAGGCGAAGAAGAGGAAGAAAACACTGGTTCGGCGAACTTATCAGTTGTTGAAAAATTGATCAATCTTTGCCAAATACCTCGTATTCCTTGTTAATTTAACGGTAGCATAAGTGATCTAGGCCAAGTTAAAATTTAAACACCACTAACTACCACCAATCAACGAATGACCTCGAACGCACCAATCACGTGAAGGAGGCATTTTTGTGTATGTATAAAAACTGTATAAAAGTGTTACAGAGGATACCTTTACCTCACATTTGATAAAAGTAGCTCTCAGTTTTAGGTTGGTGTATCAACAGAGTGTAATTCCATTGTAGGTAAAATTTATTTTGCTAAAGTTTCATAGTGTTATACAGTAATATTTCCTGAGCAATAAATTGTGCTCGAAACGTCATCACTAAATATTACTACTGTACTGTGAGAATTTATCAAAATAGATTTTACCCACAATGGAATTATACTCTACCACAGTGCAGAAGTTCTATTCTTATAGCAACAGAGTAATTTAACCATATTCTATGCATTTAATTATTTAGGTCTTCTAACCCTAACAATAACCCTAATCTTTCCTGAACTTAACATGAAAATATCCCTAAACTAACTGTAGCTTAACTCGAACCAATATGGGTTAACCTAACCCTAACTTGTCCTTGGCTTAAAGCGTAACTTATTCAAACCTGAGCTGAAACTTGCCAGATATCCCATTTCATAGCATAACACTTCGATGAGCATATTTTATTGATGATGACAACATCACTTGCCAGGTTTCACGGACTTGCTCAGTGAGCGTTTCAAGGTCATTGGTGCGGTCGCACTCTACGGATTGTCAGTGCTGCTTAAAGTTTAACTTGGCCGATAACTTCAATCTCAATAATGTTTAGGGTACACTGAGATACTAAATAATTATGGGCATTTAATCTAGTAGAAGCAGGACTTGTATACCTGTTGGCTAAGGCTGCCAATAAGTTATATAATAGTTAAGCTATATATTATTAGGTTGTTCTTTTCTGCAGTTGTCAGTAAATACGCCCACCAACTGTGTTTCACTTTATTTTAACTTACTACTAAAGGAATAAACGTTTCTAATGGTATGGTGTAAACAGACTGTGGTTTTATTTAGTTGATATTGTTTATCTGTACGTATTTTGCTCCTATTTGAGGCTTATACAGTTAATTGTGTGTGTGTCTTAAAAATTAGTAACGATTTTCCAGATGCAACTTAAACCCCAACACCCATTGTTCTGAATTCAAAAGATCACTGAGCTGAAGATAATATATGTGTAAATCTTGGGCACTGTGGTAGTAAGCAATTCCATATTAGTTTGTTTATTAGATGTATCACACATTGAAGACACAGTAATATATACTGCATGATAAAGTTTCGAACAAAATTTATTGCTGTTCATAATCATTTCATCAATTATAAACACACGACTTCGATACTTGAGTTTTATAGTTTTCTTTGTTCTCTCCTATTTGTCGTCGTTGGGGTCGGTCGGTCGGTCGGTTTTCGACGTAGAACTTTACACCTATATGCGGCAGTTCAAGTCGCCACACTCCATGTAGCACACAAAGGAAGAGAAGAATGAAGGAGAAATGCATAATAATATAGACAGTAAACAGAGGTGTGAGACAAAGGTGTAGTAATAACGAAGAACAAAACAGTTTAATTGGTAATCATGAGTCACAAGTAGTGGATGCATCTGCACCACTGAGAACGATTTTGAGCCATGTCACCAAGGTACTTCCCAAGTAAGTGAAGCGGTCAACGTGCTCTACCCCTTCACTTCCTATTTCTAATCTAGGGGTCGGTGAAGTCCAATCCTGCAGCACCATCTTACATTTTACAGGGGCGAATCGCATGCCAAACATACGAAGATTGTTGCTCAAGGTGTTCAGAAGAGTCTGCATTTTGTCAGCGTCCTCGCCTAGAAGGACTATATCGTCCGCATATTCTAAGTCGCTGAGATTATTCCCTGGTAGCAAGTCAATCCCTGGTCGTTGGGGTAGTAGAATTTTCCAGATATCTGGGAGAGGTGTTGAATCATTCCTATTACATGTATTTGCAGTTGATTCGATAAACAGAGCTTCTGATATCAATGTCCCTCTTCACCCTGTGACAGTAGATTTGTAAAGCGTTATCTTATCCCATCCTACTGTGTGGTTCAGCTATAGCACTACTTGCAGTTACACACAACCATACAATAGCCTGGATGGGATAAGATGACAGTTCTAAAATCTAGTGTAACAGGGTGGAAGGAGAGATTGATAACAGAAACTCTGTTTATCGTATCAACTGCAAATATGTGTAATAAGAATGATTCAGCACCTGTCCCAGATATCTGGAAAATTCGACGACAAATAGGAGAGAACAAAGAAAACTATAAAACTCAAGTATCGAAGTCGTGTGTTCATAATTGATGAAATGATTATGAACAGCAATAAATTTTGTTCGAAACTCTGTCATCCAGTAAATAATAATACTGTTTCACTGTGTGATACATCTAATAAACAAACTAATATGGAATCACTGAGCTGAAGTTTTGTTGATTTTGAATTTCTTAAAATGGACACTTCCACTTTTTATTTTCCTCACATTTTTTATTCAAATTTTTTTGTTTTGTTTTGCCTTTATTTTCCATATTCAGTATTCAGGCATTAATATTGGTACAGTGCATAAAAAAGATGTTATGAAAGCATCGGTAATGTGTGAACGTGAACCAAAATGGGCGGTTATATTGGCGTTTGATGTACGTGTTCATAAAGATGCTCAAAAACTGGCTACTCAGTTGAATGTGAAAATTTTCACCTCAGAAATTATCTATCGTCTTCAAACACAAATGGAGAAGTATATGTAAGCAAGTTCAATTTATAAAACACAAAATAATTGAGCAAAGAATATCCTTTTCGATAATTTTCTCTTCTGGCTCTACAGTTATATATATATGTTTATACAGAATATTCTAGAATAGTAGTCAATAACAATATTAGTGTTTTTTAAATAATATCGATTTGTAAAGTAAGATCAATGGAATTATAGTTCATTGAAAGTGCTTAGATAATAATAATAATAATAATAATAATGTAGTAGCAAATAGAATATCAACTAAAATTAAGAAAAATCCACAAAAATTCAGGACCATTCAAACCTAGACGGCCAAGGTAAGAATAATGTCTGAACTAACTTCTTTTGGACGCACAAATTAGGCTTTTTAATGTGGATCCCAACAGCCTCAGCAATATTTAGTAATCTAACTCTTAAGGCGAAATTGAGATTTGTTGGTATGCGGTAATGACACTGAAAGCCTGGTTGACATCAATCTTGTGTTCAGTAACCACAAGATGAGATAGAATAGCGCTACGAATAGATTTTGTTTGTCCTTTACTTAACCACACAGGGTGACGTTTGGAAATTCGACGAGAAACATGCCTAATTATACGGTCTATGCAACTAACTGGCTCCACAGGAGCAGTTAAATTGGTACATTTTTTTAATTTGAAAAATGTTTACTACTACACTGTAAAATAAATGAGCTTGATGTTAGCTGGCTAGTTGCAAGCGATTGTTAGGAGGGAAGCATTGGCCGCCTAGATTTCGGGCGTATTGGCTGTCTGTCAACAAGTTTTATCTTCAATTTTGAAAGGGATGGACGTCATCTGAGAAATTTGAACTTCCGTCACTCAGTGTGTTGCGATGAGATTTGGTACCACTGACCTATTCTGACTGGAGAATCGACTTTATGTGTGAATGTATTGGTTAGTCACTATGGTGTAACCCATTGCCTTGTGTCTAACACCTCAGCGTTGGTTAATTCAAAGTGCTGACATAGGCTCAGGTTGGAAAAGAGCCAGTGGTGGTCAAACTAATACATGGCTTCATCAGTCAATGAAATCCACAGCAGTAAGTTCAAGTCAAATAGGAAGGTGTAGACTGTGTGGTTGGGGTCCTCGGGATGATGAACACCGAATGGCTGGAGCAGATGCCTCCACTCCTTATTTCTGTTTATTATTTCTCTTTCGAATCTCTCTTCACTCTCTTATCTGGCTTTATGTGCTGAGTGAAGTGTGGCGACTCGAACTGCTGTATTATTATTATTATTGTTCCCTTGGGTTCCTAGTGGAACATAGGGCTTCAACTGCACGCCTCCACTTGCTTCTGTCTTCTGATGTACTTTTCACTTGCATCCATAATACTCCATACTGTTTCATCTCCTCCTCACACGATCTCCTCCATGTCACCCTTGGACGTCCCACTCGCCGCTTCCCTTTCGGGTTCCACTCGAGCAATGGCCTGACGCGCGATGTCACCCAGCGGCCTCCTCAGCGAGTGTCCAATCCATCTCCACTTTCTCCTGCATATTTGTTGAGCGATTGGTTCTTGTTTTGTTTGTTCCCATGGTTTCTTGTTGGTGATTCTTTCCACCATCTCATCTTCAGTATATAGCGAATTTAGTTGTTGATAAAGGACTGCAACAGGCTGTTAGAAATATTCTTTGTGACCCGTCAAGTTTCTGATCCGTATAGAAGGAGAACGGACTTGACGTTTGTATTGAAAATCCGAATTTTGTTGTTGATGCTGAGTTGAGTGACGAAGATTTCCAGATTGGTTTCAGGTTGATGAATGTGTTTCTCGCCTTTCCGATTCTCGATTTGACATCCTCGTCCGTTCCTCCTGTGGTTAAGACAATGCTCCCTAGATAAGTGAAAGAAGTAACCTCTTTCAAATCCCTCCCGTTGATGGTGATTGGCACTGGATGTTGCTGTTGTTGTTGTTGGTTGGTTGGTTATTTTCATAACCTCCGTCTTGTCTATGTTCACCTGGAGTCCTGTCTTCACTGCCTGCTTCTTCGACCAGTTTGTCGGTTTTTGCTTGTAAGTCTTCGATTTTGTGTGACATCAAACATAAATCATCCGCAAAGTATGGAATGGCAATCAAATCTCTACCTCAACTTCATAGTTCTATGTTGAAACCAGTCGGTCAGTCAGTCAGTTCAAAGCGCGCTCCGATGGTGGGTGGTCACCTTGCAAAACTGATTGATAGGCTTCAGTTGGCCATAACACTAATGACTAGATCCGTGACACTGTTTACTCTCATCTGTGTAGAGAGAGCTCAGTGTAGAAATGAACTAGTTGGTAGCTCTTTTGTTTTATTATCTTACGAGCATTTTCAGGCATTGACTGACCGAGTTTAAACATAGAATTTTGCACAAAAGTGCAGCGTTTCAAGTTACTATACTATTTAACACCAAAAGAAACATCAAAAGAGGAACATAAGAATTTATTGGGTCTTCAAAAATATAAACAGTAATGGACAGATCTGGGCTACTAAGAGCAGTTTGAGGCATACCACCAACAGTTTCAGCGCTATTGTTTTTTATTGTTTCTAGGACTCCAACCTCTACGTGACTTAAACCAATTCTCAATTACCACATGAATTGATCCCGTGTTTTGATTTGATGACTAAGCCCAAGTCTTTTCCAACTTGTCTATCTGTTTTCGACATAGAACTTTGCACATATGTGTGGCAGTTCAAGTCTCCACACTCCATGTAGCACACAAAGCAAGAGAAGAAAGTAAGAGAAATGCATATTAGAGACAGTAAACAGAGGTGTGAGACAAAGGAATAGTAATAACGAAGAACAAAACGGTTTTATTGGAAATCATAAGTCTTGATCTTATGTAAGCCAGCATTGCTCAACGAGGGAGGCGATGCCTCAAGATGCACAATATGTGTCTCAGTCGTCTCAATCGATGTCACTTCACAACCTCATCGATCTAATTACCCTTCCTACCAAACACTACACCCAACCTCAATATTATTCACCATATTATGACACGTAATACGGGAGATAGAAGGCACATACCTGTAGTTGATGACAGCTAGTCTTTTCGTCTCTTCAACTCCTTTCGCCAATAGATTACCAGCGTTAACGACAGTCATTTGTTTCATTACGTTGGTCAAGACAATTTGTAACTGAAGTTGCCGTAGTGATAATAACGGGGGAGTTTATGGAACATTATTGCTGTTTTCGAAGCTATGCCTCATTGATTTATTTGCTTGACTTCAAATTAAATCCCTATCCACTTAACTGGGTGCCAGTTCGTGGTCTTAAACTTGGAACCGATCAAATCTTTGCAAATCAAACACATGAGATATGAGCAATCAGATAAACAATAAGTACAGATTATTGCCCAAGCTCATTTAGAAATGCAAATGTCTTTTGAGCAGCATAACGTAACGTCCATGATTACTTAATTTTATTTGCTTCCTGCCGATTGCCTCCAACTATGTATTACCAACAATTCACAGTGCACCGTAATGGCGAGCCACCTAGTGGCATGGTGGCCACATTGCAAACCTGACTGATAGGATTCAGTCTGCAGCGAAGATAGGACTAGACGCATTACACTAGTTACTGACTAGTATGCAATCAAAAATATCCAATACAGTCCTTCAGAAGGTCAATCGCGAGCCTGAATAGCTCAGTGATAACGTCTCTGACTGCAGCACTGGGTGACGTGGGTTCGAATCTCAGAAGGGACATGTGTTCCTTCAAGGTTGCAGATACGCCTTACTGATGAGTGCCAACTAGCATGAAACCTAGGTCCAGGGCTTCCTGCCGATTGCCTCCAACCATCTATTACCAATAATTTTATTTGCAACACATAGATTAAAAAATGAATATGTTCGACAGTACGTATTTTTGAATGCTTCAGTAACAGTGAATAGGGTTGCTTAGCAACCATATGTATTTTCGAACACCTACATTAGGAAACCCTTATGTTTTACAGATGCGAATCAGCTCAACTGAATTTTTTAATCGTATGTATAATAGAGAAGATTTGTAGCTCAGGTGGATGATTTTGTTGTGGTTGTGTTCTCTGAGCTGGATGGTTTGGTTGCGAAGCTTTCATTGCTCTACTGAGCAACATCTTCAGCGCATACTTCGATGTGAAGTGAGCTTTTAGAATTCTTCATATCTTCATATCTTCACTTCTGCAATATTACTAGCCTGTAATGTACAGATTAATGGATTTGTAGGCGAAATATATATAAGGACAGACTTCACTGTGTATTAGAATGCCTATTATTATTTCCTCGGATTCCGAATGGGCCATAGAGCTTCAGGAGCATGTCTTCATTTTATCTCGTTCTTTGCGATGTTCTTTAGCTCGCTCCACGATAGCCTATAAGATTTTATATCCTCTTCACATAATCTCCTCCATTTCACCTTCAAACAGACGCCGAACTCATCATTTCTCTTTCGAGTTCCACTCAGGGACTTAGAGTCATAGTTTTTACTTTTTAATGTGTTAATTCAATATATATATTTTTTTGCACAGTAAACCTATTTTGTCATTTCCCTAAAGTATCTTGTCCTTTATTTAATCATATTATTATTATCAGGGAAGATCTTAAAACTGGAAATCAACGTAAACATCGTGATTTAGCTGTATTCCCGTGTAAAATGCGTATACTGCCTGAAATGATATTCAATAAACGTGCACCTATTGTTGTAGGTGTTCACGTTGAAGCTGGTGTTGTACGTGTCGGTACACCGATATGTGTGCCTAGTCGTGAATGTATCACCCTGGGTCGAGTATTTTCAATTGAATCAAATCATAAACCAGTAGAGGAGGCACGTACTGGTATGGAAGTCTGTGTACGTATTGACCCGGTGGATGGTGAAACACCGAAATTATACGGTCGACATTTTGATTTGAACGATTTATTAGTTTCAAAGGTGAGTTCTATTCTCTTTTTTTTAACCGTGCATTTCATTGCTGACTTCTTCGTATACAGTATATGATTGATTGACTCATTGGTGAATCTGTACAGTAATCTGATGAGTATCTTCGCCTGTTACATGAAAAAGCCTAGATTTATTTCCTGGATGAGTTGGCTTTTGTTTGCGTCTAACCACGCATGCACGCACGCATGTGACCCGCAGTTCAGTTGTCAATCGATGCACTCACAAATCTTGTCTATTTGGTAGTAAGTCTGGTTGTAAGACTAGCAATCCCGTCCTGTAAAGCCTACAGCACCACAGCTACTAAAACTTCGAGCTCACGCCGGAAGTCCTGTGTTCTTTCACGAATGGATAAAAACTACTCGGAAGTGCACTGGCTATCAAACAAGGGACGTGTGTACTGCTCAGAAGTTCGCTCCGTCCTTCTCTATGGCGGTGAGACGTGGCCATTGAGAGCGGAAGACATGAAGAGATTGTCTGGTTTTGACCACAGATGTTTACGATCTCTTTCTCGCGTTAGGTGGCATAATAAGGTAAGTAATATTGACGTTAGGCGTATAGTGTTGGTTGTGCGAAGAGGGAAAATCAATCGAAGAGGCTATAAAGTTACATAGATTGAGATGGCTAGGTGACGTGCTGCGCATGCCTAACCATCGCCTCCCCCAACGGACGGGCATTACTAGCTGATAGATATAGGTGCAGGTTGGAAAAGAGTAAGTGGTGGCCAAACAAAAACATGGCCTCATCAATCCACGAAATCCCTGACAGTTAAACTGAGTCAGGTAGGGAGGGAGATGCAGACTTCCGGGTTGGGGCCCTTGGGACTCTAAGAATCAATGAAGGCTGGAGACAATAGGTGACATGGGTGAAAATCGTTGTCAATGGCTAGCGCAGATGTATTCAGTCTGTGTAATCTTTCATATTCCTTTCTACCATTACTCATTCTGTTTCACCCTTGAACTTGTCAAAACTCTATTGATTCTCTGCACTCATCTTCTTGTCTACCTTTGTGTGCTATTTGGAACGTGGCAACTCGAAGTGCTGCACTTTGGTGCCAAGTTCTATGTTGAATCCAGCCAGCCAGCCAGCACTTGTTAGGGGTGTTCTACTTCCTAAAAGCAAACATAAAAGACGAGTAAAGACGTAGTGATTCTACTTATTAGATAAGCATGGGCGGTAAATAAGACGATCAGATGTAAATACATCGGAGTTATTGTAAACAATGTTCACACTTTCCCATCAACCATTGATTCTTAGCCTCTCGTGAACCTCAGACTTACTAACTGACAGTTACAGACTGCGTGAATTGTTGTCATTATCCATATGATACTCATTCACATTCCTCTAGCTTAAGCAAATCTTAGCCAACTTTGCTTTTCGAGGTAGGCAGTAGTGCTAAGGACTACGTAAGATGTCCAAACACATCCACAATCGATAAAGTTCCACAATCGTATTATAATTGTCTTATCAATCCTACCTTTGTTTTCATTACCTCTTTACATTATGACTGGAACATAAGGCTTCCAGTTTTGAAGCGACAGTAGCAAATGTTGCTGGTGTCAAGCCCCGCCTACACTCTCTTCCATGCTTGCCACTGCTTAGGCATGGTTTAAAGGTGCGTCAGCTGTGATTTCTAACCCGGACAACTTGTGGGGCTGGTGGAAATTCTCCCATTCGTGACTAACTTCATCTACCTAACACTAGCTAATTTAATTACGGCTGTTTCCAGTATTGCAGTAGAATAAATTGGGATATTTTTTTTCCTTCACGTTCCCTAGTGGAACATAGGGCTTCAAGCTTGTGGCTTCAAGTTTCTGAAGCAGTGTTTATTTTACAGGATGGGGTTGCTAGCCTCATGCCCAACCTTTCCTCTTTACCAGCATTATTTTTGGCTTAGCGAGGTAAAGGAGTGCGTCGGCCGGGAATCGAACCCCGGACCATGTGCATGGTTGAAATTAGGATATGATAAACTGTAAATAAAGAAGTATATATCCCATAAACGTTTATTCCCCTTGTTTATACAATATAAATGAAAAAGTAGAAGTTTCACAAAGCTAAGACACACTGAATTGTCACTGACTTTCTCTTCCTAAAACCTGCAAAGACTAACTTTGGAAATTGCCATATCACTAAAACCTTGTGTTCATGGGTTAATAAAATATGATAACTCCAGTGGGAGCGCTTATATAGGCAGAAAGATTCAGCTAGTCGAACCTCGCTTTCATTAGCATTGTCCAATGTGGTTAGGTAAAGGAATCTGAAGGTCTTTCATCAGCTCTATATCGATACATCTAGTGTGAATATATACTTAGAGCATAAGATTGACAAAAATACTGCTTTCACCAACTGAATTTTCAAGCTTACTGCACCTTCGATTGTTAAGCATAGCTGAGACACTTTTAGCATAAAAACATTTTCAGCATAATTTGAGTATTTAGCAAAAGTTTATTCAGTCACTCTTCCTTCTATGGCCTTCACCTTTAAGTTAGTATAGTTCTCTTTCTGGATAACGCTGGATAACTATGTTTATTATCTGGGTAGTCAATGTCAGATTGAGTTATAACTGTGTATATTTATACGCTTAGTTTCACAGTTTAGTATGAAACCAAACACTATATTATGTAATCGAAAACATTTATTTCCCGATACGAATTTAAAACAAACAACAAAGGTTAATAAGTGGCTAGGGGTCGCGCTATGTCATGAATTGGTAGAAGTTAGAATTTATGGGTCAGTGGATCGGGTCCCAGTGGCTTGATGGTATACGAGCTCGCCTTGTAACTAGAAGGTCCTGGGTTCGAATCCCGGTGGATGCGTACTGATGAAGAGTCCCAACTAGGACGAAACAGCTGTCCAGTACTCCCAGGTTTTCCAGTGGTTCTCTAACTGATGTCAGCTCATGATAAAATCCTGTAGCCAATCAAATCCTTACAAACCAACACTTCAAAGGTTAATAAATCGGGATTTAATGAATTCATCAAATTTCGGTAGAACGCGTTTAGGTGAATACTTTAATTTAATTTTAATTTAATTTTTGATTTATAGCTTGATTCCACACCGTATTTTCAGTACAAGTATGGAATTTTCAGCATGGATATCGGTAGCCCAAATTCAGGCTGACCATAGATATCGGGTGCGCGCCGGCAGGGGATCGAACCCCGGACCATGTGCATGGTCGGCGAGAGTCCTAACCACTGTGCCACCGACGCACAGGTAGGCGAGTCACGAATCCACGGGTCGATACAACTTTTGCAAAATGAGCATACATGGATATATGTGTACTTTTGAAATTACATTGGGAGATATAAGACTGATAAGCCAATAAACAACATTGAATTAGTCATGCAGAAAGACAGGTGCCAATGTTTTCCAGGTCATCTTCAAATAGGTAAGGGAAGAGGAAGTATGAGAGATCAAAATTAATATAAAATGCATTACGCTTCAATTACATCAATTAGATAAACAATTAGTCATTAGAGAATATAACAAAAATTGAAAACAGAGTAATATCAATAGTAATAGTTAAAATAATTATAATAATAACAGTAATACTAATAATGTTGAGGTGAGTTAAGATAATGCTCCTGTTAAAAGATAGTTTTAAGTGAATCAAGAATAGTAATAATAAGAGGTAGAATAATAAGTAAAACGTATTACCATAGTAGATTTAGAGTAACGACTATCTCCTTTTGTACACAGAGACCTGGTTTATAAACTCGAATTGCACAAGCCTCCTCGGCAATTGCAAGCATCTTCTTGTTTCTTTGTCTGCTGACAGTAGTGAATGACTTGACAGCGTCAATATCATGTCTATAGTCCACAAGATGTCTCGTTATTTAGGTTTTTGGCACTTTGCATTCAGCTGTTTTCAACCATTTCGGCAAAAATACATTATGTAATCGCTATAAGATGATTCTTGGTTTCTCTCTACCTCGTCACAAACACACATTCTAACTTAAACATTTACGTTGATTGACTACCTAGATTACATGAACATGCATTTCCCCCTTTACTATGATTATTATTATTATGCTCACCTCGGTTATTGCCCGCTTATTCCTGTACTAGAACTTTTTTTCTATCAACTTCATTGGTATGCAGTATCTGCTGTTTAACATTTTCACTGAGCCTGGTGCGAAATTGCTAAAAAATACGTATTTTGTTTAAATTACGTTCTCTAAAATGTGTTTTAACCAGCTGATAATTTAACTGTACAATCTTCTCTTTGTATCCTACAACATTATGTCGTAATATAGCCAGCCACCTGTACATTTCTCTCAAATTAGTATCATTTCTAGTTAACGGTAGGACTTCTGGTGATGAGATAGTTCTCTAAACACACATTCAACGTATTAAAGTTGATTTTTGAAGGTTGGTTAAGTCAATTAACCTAACAAAAGGTTATGGACATGAAAATATTCTTTGTCTGTGTGTGTATGTGTATTGTCATAGTGCTTTGCGTGGAAACTACAGCATGCAACCAAAAGACATCGAAAATCTAGGGGAGTGGTTCTGTTTCGGCTGGTCCAGCGTTATATAGGCTTAAACTTGTCTTGAGGTCAAAAGCTAATCAAAATATTTTGCAGAAATTTATTTGACCTTTATTTAACAATGTGATTGCGGATTTGAACCGATTCACAGCTGTATTTAGTTTTGAGCAGCAGACAACGACTAGTACAACCAACCCCGTAGATGATATGTATAGGTCTTATTGCCATGAGAATTTAGCTTGTGTGTCGTTGATGAGGTCAGGTTATAGCTTATATCTGTTTCTCGTTACTTTGTTTACTGCCGACGTTTGAAGGGAGCTCGTATGCGCTTTAGACTCTTCAGACTTTCAGTATTTCTTATGGAATGGTACTTTGAAATAATAGTTCTTCGAATCTCTTAGTTGTATACGCTATGCATATCAATGAAATAGGTAATTAGCTCCAAAATGTATGTGTACTTCACGGTGGGATTCATGAACGAACAAGGTTTATCAACTATCAGTCAACACATTATGTTGAGCTGAGTTTTCAGTGTAGATTGTAACAGTTCAAGTCGCCACATTTCACAAAGTGCACACATGTTAGGGAAATAAGATGCAAGGGAGTTACAATAAACGAAAATATAAGAGCGATATAATAATTACACGGAGAATAATAAGATTTTAGTGTATCTCAGAACGTATAAAAAGTAAGTGCATCTGTGCCATTGAGAATGATTTTAAGCCATGTTACTAGCAAGCTGCAGTCATTAATTCTTAGTGTTTCGACAACCTCAACGAAAATAGTCTACACTTCCAAATGTGGCTCAAATTCAACAATCAAATATTCCATGGATGATAGATTGAGGTGGCTAGGTCACGTGCTGCGCATGCCTAACCATCGCCTCCCCCAACGGACGGGCATTACTAGCTGATATAGGTGTTGTGGGTTGGAAAAGAGTAAGTGGTGGCCAAACAAAAACATGGCCTCATCAATCCATGAAATCCCTGACAGTTAAACTGAGTCAGGTAGGGAGATGCAGACTTCCGGGTTGGGGCCCGCCCTCGGGACTCTAAGAATCAATCAATGGTTGGAGACAATAGGTGACATGGCTCAAAATCGTTGTCAATGACTTACGCAGATGTATTCAGTCTCTGTAATCTTTCATATTCTTTTCTACCATTACTCATTGTGTTTCACTCTTATACTTGTCAAAACTCTATTGATTCTCTTCACTCTCATCTTCTTGTCTACCTTTGTGTGGTCTTTGGGACGTGGCAACTCGAAGTGCTGCACTTCGGTGCCAATTTCTATGTTGAATCCAGACAGACAGACAATATATGCACCATGTTTTTCACTTCCATTACAGTATGTTTCACAGCCATACGGAAGAGTAAAACGAACTGCTATACTCTGCATAAATTGTTTGATCGATAGCTGGAATGATATCACGTCGAGCAGCGCAAGGTGTGAACCCAAGGACTTTTTCATAAACACTTAAGAGTTTATTCTTTTTCATGTAAAAAAATGCTCATACTTCCTACTGAATGTTTTTATTATTATTTTTTTTCTCTCCATATATATTTGTTATTATAGATAAGTCGTGAAAGTATTGATGTCATGAAAGAATATTTCCGTTCCGATTTGAAAAAAGAAGATTGGAAGCTGATGATAGAGTTAAAGGAGACATTAGATATCTCCTAGTTCCATCATCCACTTCTGACATCATCACGTGACTATTGTATCGTCGACCAACTATTAATTAATTAATTAATTATCATGTCGTATAGTCATATTTTTGTTTGTTTGTTTTGGACTGCACTTTCTTTTGTTTATTGTGAGTTGATTTGATCACAACGGAGGTTGATCGGTTCATTGATTGATTGGTTGATTGATTGATTGATCGATCGACTGGATTCATTCTTTGGTTCTTCTTTTTTGTTGTTGCTTTTATTATTATTATTATTACTGATAGTAGTACTAGTAGAAGTATTATTATTATTATTACTCCTGAAGGCTAAAACTTTGATCATTCCTACAGCCTGTTTACTTTCCTATTACGAGAACAGAAAAAAGTAGAATTTTACCTACTTATCTATTATGTGAATGCCAACTAAACTCGGTGCTGGTGAGTGTACATGTGGTGTATGCGATTTTGACATCTGAGAGTTGTCTGTACTGTGGAGTTCTTCTCTTCTATCCATTATTATTATGATATAGTTATACTGTGAGTGTTTGTTGTTTCTTCCTCTCTTGTTTCTGTGTATAGAAGTGTTTACGTATGTTATGTTTTTTTCTTTTTTTGAGAGAGACTGTTTGTGTATATTTTAAAATGTTACTGTCTACTCATTATTTGTTTTGCAGTATGTGATGTATGTAAAAACGATTGGTGGTTGGTTACGTGAAATTGTCTAACTTGTACCTACCTATACCTATGAATACACAAACTGTATTATGGATTTCATATTTTTGATCTTTTCTGTATACGTGTATAGTACGGCCGATAGGTCATACGATCTAGTAGATTGTAGGCTGTATGAACCGGGGGACATATTGGTTTCAAGTTAGCATTAAGTGCTCGACTTTCGGTCGCGCACAACCTATTTTAGTTTTAGCAATTGGATTGTATGTTTACCCTTCGCTTAGTAATTGTTTAGTTCATATCCTGTTACATGAATAATTAGTCGCATGCAACTGTATTCATCAGTGGTAAACCACGCGCGTGGTCCTGGGTTCGATTCCTGGTCGACATACTTCCCTAAGCCTCATCAATTGGGTAATGAAACCGCTAGAGAGGGGGAGATTAGGCGTAACTAGCGAAGAACCTTCAGAGGTTATGCTTCACTAGGAACACCAAATGAATACAATGTTTTTAAAAAAATGGGTTCCAAATAACGTTAATCTCAATCGCATACATACCAACTGCACGCGAGAATTACAAAAGAATTATTACTATTGTTTCCTTTAATTCCTAGAGGAACATATGGCTTCAGCCGTGCATCTCCATTGCGTTCAGTTCTCTGCTAGAGTCTTCACCTGGCTCCAAGTCTGCCCACATGCTTTCATGTCCTCTTCACATGACCTCCTCCAAGTCACCCTTGCATTGACGACCAACTCGCCGCTTCCCTTTCAGGTTCCACTCGAGCAATGGCTTGTCTGGTGATGTCACTTGATGGTTTCCTCAGAGTATGTCCAATCCATCTCCATTTCTTCCTTCCTATTTGTGTCACAGTCGATTCGCTCCCAGAGATCTCTGTTGCTGATCTTTTCTGGCTGGCCATGTGATCTTGAGTATTGAGCGAAGACAACTGTTAATGAAGGTCTGTAGTTTGTTTGAGATGCTCTTTATGACGCGCAGTGCAAGTCTCTGATCCCAATGGTATGTAGCCCTGACTTCACATTGGAGTTGAACATCTGGATCTTATTTTTGATGCTGAGTGTTGTTGACCTCCACAGTGACTTGAGAGTATTGAAAGCTTGTCTTGCTTTTCCAATTCTTGCTTTGATATCCTCGTCAGTTCCACCTGTAGTTGTGTGGTGAGAGCTGTCTACTAGCCAAATTGGTAGATAGTAATTTACGTCAACGTTTACGTTCTCAAGATTTGTCGTGAGAAAATATGAACAAAGATTGATTCAAAACCGACCACAGCAGACTTTGCGTAGGCGGATGCAGTTAACATATAGAGGATTTGCAATTCTAGAAACAGTCACAAATAGATGAAAGATTAACTTTACGTGAGAAACAACCAATCAGAAGACTGTGTTGTTTGCTTAATTAAACTATAATAATGTACATGAAAATATATAAATATGCTTTGGTTTCCTTAATAAATGATCTGTTGCCTGACCCTTGTCTTCTGTTGTTACAGTTGAAACGATGCTTCCCAGGTAGGTAAAAGAGGTTGTTTTTTTCAGGTTCCTCCCATTTATGCTGATCGTTGTCTACAAAAGAAGTTGGATCTGAAAGTGGTTGTGTTCTCTAAGCTGGCTGGTTTAGCTGCGAAATCCTCTGTCGTCCTTCCGGACAACATTTTCAGCGCAAGTTTTAGTATAAAATGAATGATATAATTTTGTCTCCTGGTAACCATCTTTGTGACTGGTAGAAGTTGGATCACTGAGGAGAGTTACTTTTACTGCCTCAAACAACAAAAAAATCACTTTCTTAGCAATGTTGAAGACATATATGGGTCTTAAATAACCCTGACAAATACTCTCAATTCACTGATAAGTTCTGAAAATTAACAACCTAAAATGGTTCATAGTCTACGCAAAGGGTAGAAAATAAGATTCACAATACTGTAAAATATCGTTGACTGCATATAGGCAGAATGAAGGTATGTGACCGTGTGTGTGTGTGTGTGTGTAGCTGCTACTCATCGGTCTAGCCGCTCAACCTTAAAGGTGTACTTGCCTCTAGCCGACGCTCATTGCCAACTGCGCATGTGATTGTTGAGTAAAACAACAGATGTCAGAGAGCGTTAGCAACTGACCGTAATATTTTACTTAGGTGAAAATCCCTCTTCATAATTTTTACAACCCCTAGACAGCTAAGCTAGACATTATTATTTGCGTCTTCCCTATGGTCTAGGAACTAAAATAATTGTGTACTTGGCAGTCAGAGAGTAAGCCCGTCTCTCTTGTGAAATATTTAGAGCGTTACGGAGTTTACGAATGCATCATGATTGTTCTGTTTATTTCGAACTGACTCTCGTCATGAATAAATGTTGCACTTCCTCCTATGAGAGCAACTAATGTAGATCTATGTTACATCAGTAGATAGTAATGCTGTTGTGGTGACAGATGGTTGCTAGCCAAAGTTGGTACACAGTAATTGACGTCAATGTTTATGTCTCAAATATTAGTCATGTGAAAACAAGTTCAAAGGTGGACAGCAGACTTTGCGTAGGCGGATGCAGTTAGCATATGGATGATCTGACACAGCCACAAAGAGATGTAAGGTTAACTTTCTGTGAGAAACAACCAATCAAAAGACTGTATTTACTACTAACAATAATCTACAATAATGTACATTAAAATCTAGAAATATGTGTTGATTTTCCTTAATAAACGATCTGTTGCCTGGCCCTTGTCTTCTGTTGTTACACTGTGACTTTAATTCCATACTAAAGTAGAAACCAAATACGACTGATCATCAACTGGGTCCCATTGCCCCTTATCGTACGAAGGACGATGGCTTCAAGAAAACCTATGATGCGTGAAACAAGTGCTGGTAATTCGTTATTCAATGGTCACTGAATCATAGGTCCACATTTCATGATTACGAACTTCTGCAAATCAATCAACCGAATTCTTAAAGTAATAGGATACTTCCCCTGTAGCAGTATTAACTTCTCTTACTCATCCTGCAGCGTACTTACTAGGTATGAATCTTACCTTGGTGTTGTTCTTTGTCGCAGTATATCTCCCTCTAAAATGTCTTTAGCACGAAACGGATAATAAGATGGAACCTTCTGCCAGCTGCGATCAAATGTGGTACCATCTTAAATATATGTTTATTGTTTGAAAACTATCCTGGCTCAAATAGCCGATAGACAAAAGTTGGCGATATGCTATCGCATCCTGTTGAAACATTTAGAGTAGAACAATCGCAACTATTCCATACGTTTCACATAAAACTAATGTCGATTAAATGATGTTAAAACTACGTTTTTTTCAGATTTTCTATGCTCAATAGGCCCTAGATGATTCATATTCTACCACATTATATTTGATAAAGATTGGCCACTATGTATCACAGGCAAAATAATTTAAAACAGCCACTGATCAATAGCAAAATGAACTACTTTCTGACCTATGATGCTGGGTTAACCCAAAACGTGTGTGTATCTTGAAGCTTGTAACAAAATGTAATAGGGTGTGGTCGATCGGTTGATAGATATGAGTTGATATAAACAAAGATATATTCCAGAATCAGATGGTGTGGCGAAGTTTTTTCATCCGTGCGTTAAATATATATATTGGAGAACAAGGCCTGAATTCGTGCTTGTACACTGAGTCAGGGTGAAAGGGTAGAAAAATAATTGTGGCGTTTAAAAGGATTGGATACTTCTACCTTTGAAGGTGACGTACCAGGAATAATAGTCTGAGTATTTCATACCACTTTGAAGATGTAAGACAGTAAGTCTTTCTTTCCATTTGTTCATGTTAGTTTTTAGAATACACACATTGTTCCAATCGATTTTGTGGTTTTTTTCCCATGCATGTGCAGCTATCGATGAATTTTTTCAAGATTATTTAGGCTTGTGTTTCTGTTGGTTTACGTTCGGTTAGGCGTTTATGTTCATTCACTCTTATTTTCAGTGATCTGGATGTTTGCCCCACGTATTTAGTCGAACAGTCAGCACAAGATATTTTGTAAATCAAGTTGTTTTTATCCATCATTTTTATGGGATCTTTCGGTTGATTTATTTTATTTTTGATTAGATTTGTCGGTTTAAAAGTTGTATGAATGCTGATATTTTTGAGGTTTCTTTGAATTGCCTCTGATGTACCATTTTTATATGGTATTGTGACTGTTTTTTTGCATTCTTCCATCTTGTTATTCTCCGTTTGAATAGGACGTCAAAAGCCAGTCTGTGGCTCTAGAATTAAGCGAACGACTCCGAAACGGCCCAAAAACCTTAAGATTAAGGGTTTCCAGGTTGTCAGAGTTCGAGGTTTGATAATCCTGAAACTTCTGTGGGTAGACCGCGGACTTGCCACACTGAGTTAACGGTTTGCTACACAAATGCCTGCAGAACAAACTCATTGAACTGGGTAATATGATAGACTCCGAAATCCGGATGTAATTATCATCACAGAGACATGGCTCACATCCGATGTCACTGATAACGAAGTTAACCTGCCAAAGTGCGAAGTTCATAGGGTGGACCAACTAAGTCGCAAAGGAGGTGGCGTAATCATCCACCTAGAGAAATTCTTAATCGTGAGAAGCATCGAAGCAGTCGCTCAAAAAAGTGAATCGTGAGAACTTCTACGATGCAGATTTGAATGCATAGGCCAAGATATTGACCTCATTGCCACATACCGCAGTCCTGACTGCATTGCAAACGACTTCCTAGTAGAGAAGCTAGGCTCCTGGACATCGAAATGTCGGAGTCTCGTCGTCGGCGACTTCAACGCCTCAACAGTTGACTGCACAAGCCTCACAACGCCATCTTCGGACAACTCCTGTCATCATGAACTGCTGGAATGTAGCATTTCGCTAGCCCCAGTCGAACAAGTCATTAAGCCCTTGCACTATGACTTACAGCACTCCTCTCCAACTCTAAACCTAGTGTTCTCCTATGGTGAAGATGTGGATCTTCTTCCTTCTTTAGGAAGAATTGATCACGCTATGGTTACTTTCAAGTTCACGGCAGCATCAAGTGCCAAAACAATAGCTCGACGATACATTTGGAAAGTTGATATAAATGCTATCGTCTCAGCAGCCAACTCAATGAACTGGTACATCAACCCAGAGTCCCAAGTAGAAGCCTCACAGAACCAATTTAAACAACTTTACGCCCAAGTAACTGAACCTTTCATCCCTTGGTCTATCCCAAAGGGTTGGAGACATGGCCTCCTTTGGATAAATCGGGAGATCAGTAAGTTACTCAGACGTAAACACAGATGTTGGAACCTGTTTGCCACACTTGAGACTCCTGAGACCAGGAAATTATACAGCACCGCTAAGAACAAAGCTATTGCAGAAATCCGATAATCAAGGATTAAGTTCGAAGCACTCGTGGCTCAAAATGCAAAGGCACAACCTCAGAAAATTTTCTCGTACATGCACTTCAGGAATAAAGCATCCAATGGTGTACCAAACCTGACTATTGACAATGACAGAATCGGAGAAGATCAAGAGAAGGCAGAAGCAATGGCAGACTACTTCTCCCAAGTCTTTACACAGCAGTCATCACTCTCCATAGCATCAGCTCTGGCTGCATCAGAGGAATACGGGATAGATTCCGTTGACGTCGACCAAGACATCTTGCTCAACTGCCTAATGAAACTAGATGCAGGGAAATCACTGGGTCCTGATAATCTCCATCCAAGGCTTTTCAAAGAAATATCAACTCACATAGCCGGCCCTTTGACCACGATCTTCAAGCTATCTCTCCTAAATGGAGTTTCACCGCGTGACCGGAAAGACGCCATAGTAACCCCCATCCATATAGGAGGAACAAGTCAAAGCCATTCAAATTATAGGCTTATTAATCCTATCAGCACTTTAATCAAGACACTGGAACGAATCATCAAAAAAAGTACCATAGCATATCTGGAAAACAACAATTGGTTATCCAAAGCACAGCATGGCTTCCGAGGAAACCTCTCATGCCTGTCAAATCTCCTCACTGCAAGAGAAAGCCGCCTCAAATCAAGGAACA
This sequence comes from Trichobilharzia szidati, assembly GCA_944472155.2. Lineage (NCBI taxonomy): Eukaryota > Metazoa > Platyhelminthes > Trematoda > Strigeidida > Schistosomatidae > Trichobilharzia > Trichobilharzia szidati. Next base: position 126,371,120 of record OX235272.1, on the reverse strand, counting down.
ACAGAAGACCCGTTGACGTCGTCTTCATAGACTTCAGCAAAGTCTTCGATAAAGTTCCTCACAAGAGACTACACATGAAGTTGGAAAGTCTTGGTATCCAAGGCAGCTTACTAAAATGGATTAGAGAATTCCTCATAGATAGGAGGCAGAGGATTAGGATCAACTCGAAACCTGCCTCCTGGACAGCAGTGCGTAGCGGATTGCCACAAGGCTTGGTACTCGGACCAATCCTATTGGTTTTGTATATCAATGAGTTAATCTGTGCTCAAGGATTCCTCATTGGTAATATACGCAGATGACTTAAAAATTTGGAGAGAGCCGAGGGGCGACAGTAATATGCTCACGCTGCGTCATCAAGCCTTGCGTGAAATGTTTCAGTCAAATTTAATCCGGTTGCGTATGATAATAGTATTAAAACAAATGATTCAGCGAAGAGACTCTTTTCAACGAATTTATCATCAAGCTGTACAATCGTATATATATGGTTCTTAAGAAGTTATATCCGGTGAGGGAATTAAATCATAGGTGTGAATGCATAAAATAATAATAATAATATGAAATGCAATTAAAACTAAAATGTTTGTGATTATAATCGTAGTTAAATGTCAAGTGGCAAAGCAAATTAATGTCATATATAGAATAATTCATAGGATGGATAGAACTTGAAAAAGGGTGTGCAATTAGAAGATTAGTAAACAAGTCGAATAAAATAAAAACGTTACGTAATATTGTGTGAAATTTAATAGCATAGAATTTAATGTTGTAAAAAGGAATTGATTTAGAATGACGAGTGGAACAGTTGAAGTAATACCGGGGACAGTTAAAAGTGAGAGTAGTAATAGTAAAAATTGACGTAATAAGGAAGTGTATACAAATTGAATAGACAAAATGAAAAATTGGTAGAGCTAAAATATGATTGGGGACTACCATACTTTAGCATAGAGGGATTAAGACCATGAAAGTTGGAGGGGTTGAACGAACTTTTTCTGTACACAGAGATCTGGCTCTTCTGTTTCGATGGCCACAGATGGTTTCAGCAATACAGATGAGTCGGGTACATAGGGATTTGGGTAAATTACTTTTTGCCTTGTAGACGACTTTAAAGGCGGAGGCTATAGAGATAGGGTGATCATTATCGACCAGATGTTCAGTGATCGTGCTTCTAACCAGATGTTTTAGCCCTACCAATTTTTCATTTTTGTCTATTCACTTTGTATACTCTTCCTTATTACGTCAATTTTTACTATTACTACTCTCACTTTTAACTGTCCCCGGTATTACTTCAACTGTTCCTCTTGTCATTCTAAATCAATTCCTTTTTACAACATTAAATTCTATGCTATTAAATTTCACACAATATTACGTGACGTTTTTATTTTATTCGATTTGTCTACTAATCTTATGATTGCACACCCTTTTTCAAGTTCTATCCATCCTATGAATTATTCTATATATGACATTAATTTGCTTTGCCACTTGATATTTAACTACGATTATAATCACAAACATTTTAGTTTTAATTGCATTTCATATGATTATTATTATTTTATGCATTCACACCTATGATTTAATTCCCTCAGCGGATATGACTTCTTAAGAACCATGTATATACGATTGTACAGCTTGATGATAAATTCGTTGAAAAGAGTCTCTTCGCTGAATCATTTGTTTTCATTTTCCATATGTTACAATGGGAATTTTTCATGTTTTAAATAATAGTATTCACTAGTGTTAAGAAGAAAATGGCCGTTGAACGTGTGTTTGTAATGATGGAGTAACGAAATATAACTTAGCACACGTAGGTTCTATACATCCACGAATTGTATTGGCAGCCTAGGCAATTCAAGTACACTACAAAACGTATACAGTTTTTATCAAAAGTAGTCTATTATTGTCTATGTTGCGCTTAACACCACTGGCCGGAAAAGAAATCACTAGGTAATAAAAAAAGATAACTACATCACTCTTCTTGTGTTATCATTATTTCGTATCAGTAGGCTCTTACATGACGACATCAACACTAAGACTTATGTATTAGTTGACCACTAAACTTCACTGATTACTTTGTTGTCATAAAATACTGAAAATTATTAGATAGAATTTTGTCGTGCCTATATCGCCTGTTTACAGTTTCCCAGAGGAAGCAATTACTGAAAAACAATAATAGTACCCCAACATTAAGAAGTTAAGGCACTCAGGCATAACCCAACCACTCCTCTTACAGTTTATCAACTCGTGTATTTTACCTATTCTTCTTTACTGTTCACCCTTATTCTTTCCTGGATTGCTTAAAAAAGACTATGTCATACTTCGTAGAACTCTGAAGACTGTCAGTAGGACGAGTGGTATCCTATTGGGCCATATCGTTGACATTGTCACTGATAGGCATTTGATGTCATGCAACAAATTCGCTAAAGGAATTTTGTCAGACTCTGAGCACCCACTCTACCAGCAGCTCCAACCTTGTGTCTCCTCAGGTAAAACAAGAAGTCTTTTCAGAAGAATTTATGCACGTACATCTAAGTATAAAAATTCCACTATACCATATTTAGCACGTACTTTATGTGATGAAAATAGTGTCAGGCATGAACTAACAAACCTTCTTAGCACCACTAAATAAACCATTTCCTTCACCCTTAAAGCATCAAACTTTATTGTTATTGTATTTCTTATATTTATAATCCTCTCAACTTTTTGTTTTGTTTATTTTTTTCATAAGTGTGGACATAATTTAAGCTGTATTATAACTGTTAATTTTGTATTTCCCCTCATTATACTATATCAACAGAACATTAGATCCAATAATCTATAACATGCTAAAGTTTCCAAACTGAATCGACAATACCGTTTGAAACAAACTCACTGCTATTATTATTATTATTATTATTATATTTAATAATCTCAATTCGTGCTTCGAATATTTTTGACTTTATGTCGTAAATGTGGACAAATTCTTCTGCTTAATTTTGTTTTAATTTTATTTATACTTTGAGTAAATCAGATGCAATATTGTGACAAATGCTGAGAATTCCATTCTGTATTACAAGTACTGTTTTTGGAATAAAGTAGATTATTATCATTATTATTATTATCATGCCCGAATTCAATCAGGTGTAAATGTGACATTTTGAGCATACTGCGTCTTCTAAACTGGAATCACTTTTAACTCGAGAATCAATGATATCACAAATACTTCATCATTAAGAACACAAGATATTCAGCGAAGAGACTCTTTTCAACGAATTTATTATCAAGCTGTACAATCGTATATAGATGGCTTTACTTAAGGAATTATATCCGGTAAGGGAATTAGATCAAAGGTGTGAATACATGAAATAATAATAGTATGGAATGCAATTAAAATATTTGTGATTATCATCATAGTTTAGTGTCAAGTGGCACAGTAATTAATGTCGTACACAGAATAATACATAAGGTGTGTAGATTTTGGAAAGGGGTACATAATTATAAGATTAGTAGACGAATACAATATGTTACATAACATGGTGTGAAATTTGATAAGATAGAATTCAATATTGTAAAAATAAAAATTAATAATTTTGGGTTTAAAATGTCAAGTTGGTCAAGTGGAAAAGGTTCAGAGTGAGAATAGTAATAATAATAATATTAATAATAATCGAAGTAATAAGGGAAGAATACATAGAATAACTAAATAAACAAAATAAATAAATGTCTATCCCTCTACGGCCAAGGCAGAAGTAGGGATTGTACATACTTCTTTTGTACACAAAGGTCTGGCTTAAAGTCATGAATTGCCAAGGCCTCAGCTGTCTTTAGAAGTCTGTAACGAATAGAACGCGGGAAGTTAGCATGGATTCTATATATAATCTTAAAATCATGGTCAGGGTTGACAGAGTGACAGAAGTCGATCAGGTGTTCCAAAATAGAGCTTCGCACACACTTCCTTTCTCCCTTGTAAAACCATGCTGGGATATATTGAGAACATATTGTGTTCTTAATGCTACAATGGGAATTATTAAATTACTTCATCATTCATAAACACACCGTCCGTTTTCATTTCATTAGAATGTCCAAATGTATTGAGTGATTGAGGGAGACCGTAATCTGGAAAATAAAAAGGACAAAATTTCAGTCAATAACAATATATTTATTCCTATCTATGTAGGATATACCAGTTTTATGGGCATGGGTAAGTATTATTAAAATTACATAAATTTGGTTTATGGTTAAATTGCATGGTTGCTGTCTTTAGTTTGTGGGTCATTCGATGGAGCACATCAAGAAATATAGAAGTATTGTCTTCGCATTAACAAAAAGAGACCAAGTATGTGTTGGATGGATTGCAAATACTTGGGAAAAAAATAAAGCTTGAAGTCAATTCCTCCATATAACTTCGGTGTGTACGGCATCGAATCTTGCTCTTGATTTATATCCAAATTGGGTATTAATTTAAAATAAGTGATGTATTGGTGTAATCTGGTCAGTATTTTCATCGTAAGTAACCCCAGAAATGGTATTGTCAGGTAGATTTGTTTTACTGCGTCCACGTGTGCCAAAACCGCTATTCGTCGCTGCATGGTTGATTAACACGTAGAGAGCTATTTGTAAACCATTTTAGATCATGGACACTGGTTCTTTGGGGTGTTATACAGTGTCCTGTTATGGTGACAGTGGTTATTCCAAGGATACTGAGGCTTTAGTAGACAAAACCTTGAGGGATGATATATAAGAAGGCGGCTTCAATTCCTGTTCAACTTCAGTCTTACTGTAGATCTGTGCAACTTCCACTACAAGGCAAATAGAAGAGAAGAGGTGAGCAGCAAAGTACCAGAGAGGAAAGAAAAAGTATATGGACACGGATAGGACCTTAATGTTTCTACACATATGTTAAATTCGTTGTACATTTCCACTTAGCAAGCATATATATTTATTTCTGGCAGTTGCGTTACTGTGTTTCGTTGGACGATTGCCCTAGAAGAGATTTTATTGGCCCGTGTAATTTCTTTATAGCTAATATTATGTGTACTTAAATTAATTTTTCATTTAAGACACAGATAAGTACTTAGGTATTTGTTCTCGTGTTTTAATAATGACTAACCAGTCGCTTGCTACCCTTCTTGTTGTGAATTATTTTCCTGTCCTGGTGTTGTTCTGATTGTTTTATTCCTGGTTATCCTGGTTTTAAGGGGAGCAACACACAAGGTCGCTTCTCTCTAAACTATAATTTAATGTAACAATCCCCTTTTCAGGTATGAGGCTAGCAACCCCACCCTGTAAACAAAGTTGCTGCAGAAACTTCAGCACAATGAATCTCCTTGCGCCAAAAGAAAAAGTCTGTGTGAGGACATGGAATGTCCGCACCACGTACGAGATTGGCAAAGCTGCCCAGATCGCAAACGAAATGAAAAGATACGGAATTCTAGTACTGGGGATATGCGAAAGCAGATGGAACGGGAATGGACTCACCAAATTGTCAACGGGTGAGTCTGTGATCTACTCCGGTCACCCAGAATCACTAGACAAGCCCTCGAGTGGAACCCAAAAGGGAAGCGGCGAGTTGGTCGTCAATGCAAGGGTGACTTGGAGGAGGTCATGTGAAGAGGAGATGAAAACGTGTGGACAGACATGGAGCCAGGTGAAGACTCTAGCAGAGAACCGAACGCAATGGAGAAGCACGGCTGAAGCTCTATGTTCCTCTAGGAATTAAAGGAAACAATAATAATATATTTATTTCTACTCAGTCTGTTTATGCACCTATACGACTAGTCTGTTTATCATTTTTAGGGTAATAAGGTAATTTATGCGCGTTTTTTAGGTACTGCAGTAAACTAATAATTGATTCGTTCTAGAAATAAATAGTTTATTGATGTAATCAGTAGAGTGAAACAGTCTGTACAGACAGCGTTTGAAACTTATAACCGAGGTGCAAGTTCTGACTTCTAGGGGTAGGCTGTTCCATATTTTATAATACATGGCTGTGAAGAAGCTTTCGCGGAGTATTGATTTAAAGGCCTTTATTTTCACTTTACAAGCATCAGAGACAACACCACTAGAGCTTCCGAAAGTCTTTAAGGCAGAGTTGTGGTTAGCACATGTCAAATCTGCTATACTTACAGAGAGAACTGAATGAGAACCGTAGTCACTTTTTTATGTCTGCGCCTCTACAATATGCCTACTCTTAACCTACCTTGGTAATCCTTATTTGATTGGATTACCAAACGTTTGTGTTAATTATTCTTAATTCTTCTTTTTGTCACTTTGTTTAATTTAACTTTTCCATATATAAAACACAAAATAATCGAGCAAAGAATATTCTTTTCGATAAATTCCTCTTCCAGGCTCTACAATTATATATATATGTTTATATACACAGAATATTTAAAATTTTTTTTCCTTCACGTTCCCCAGTGGAACATAGGGCTTCAACCTAGTGGCTTGAAGTTTCTTTAGCAGTGTTTATTTTACGGGATGGGGTTGCTAGCCTTATGCCCAACCTTTCCTCTTCACCAGCTTTAATTTTGGCTTAGTGAGGTAATGGAGTGCGCCGGCCGGGGATCGAACCCCGGACCATGTGCATGGCCGGCGAGCGTCCTAACCGTTATGTCACCGACGCACCTATTTTAAATTAGTAGTTAATAACAATATTAGTGTTTCTTTTAAATAATATCGATTTGTAAAGTATGATCAATGCTATTACAGTTCATTAAAGATGCCTTAATAATAATAATAAAGATAATAATAGCGAATAGAACATCAACTAAAACTAGGGAAATTTCACAAAAATTTAGGATTATTCAAACCTGGATGGCCAAGGTAATGATAATGACTGAACTAACTTCTTTTGGGTGCATAAATTAGGCTTATTAATATGGACCCCCTAATTTTAGTTGATATTCTATTCGCTATTATATCTTTATTATTATTATTATTATAATTAAGGCATCTTTAATGAACTGTAATAGCATTGATCATACTTTACAAATCGATATTATTTAAAAAAACGCTAATATTGTTATTGACTACTAATTTAAAATATTCTGTGTATATAAACATATATATATAATTGTAGAGCCTGGAAGAGGAATTTATCGAAAAGAATATTCTTTGCTCGATTATTTTGTGTTTTATAGATGTCTGAATGAATATTTTCCATATATATTGGAAATGTGTGATCAGATTGTTCGAAATGTATAGCGCAAATACATCACATTTTTCAGATAATCTCCGTCTTCTAATAATGCTATCATAAACTAACATTGGTAGTTCCTAAGGAATCTACTCCCGCAGAACTGGAGTCTATAAAGTCAACTTCCAAGCTGTGCAAATGAGACATTTCAATAAATAAGAACTAAATTAAAAACACACACTAGTGGAAAAATCCGAAAAACAATCAAAATAAAAGCGGAAATATACACATGACAGTCACCTTTAATAAAATGGAAGTAAATATGTGGACGAGGCAGGCAGGTTCATCAATTTAGGAAGCAACCATTTTATCAAAATTAATACTCACATCACAGAACAACAACTGTTACAATGGCAGAAGACTAATCCTGACTTTAACTGTCTACATTTCTGAAAGCACGGCAGTGGGAATGCGAAGAGGGAGAACCTTGTCGAACACACGGAAGGAGACTTCCGAGGGATACGATATATAATATTCCATGAAATTCTACTGGTATGGGAGGGAGGGTCAATCAAAAAGTCTCCATGCAGTAGTAATAATAATAGTATGTCCTCAATCGTTTGTATATGAGGGAGGACAGTTTACAGGCATCATCAATATGTTGAATAAATAATAGCGGAACAGGCGTAATTACAGTTATTCGAATACAAAGAGGATGTTTAAGACAAGGCAACAGAATAGTAACTTTAGGGTCACCTTAAATAAGTAGAAGCAGTGTACACGGTATAATCCGACACACTGCCATTGTTCAAATCTGGCTAAAGGAGCATAGTATTTAAGGGTGGAATTACACATGGTGAATATGGTAAACTTTTCAAAAAATGATGATACTGTTCGTGCAAACAGTCAGTTGGTTAACATACAAAAATGACTGCAGCAATGCCAACTGCAAACACCTCACACCACAGCAGTCACTGCCCAGTTAAACTTGCGAAGAAGTATCACTGCATCAACAGTAATCAGAAAATGGTAATTCTCAGTTAAAAGGCTGTTAGGAACCAGAAAAGTGGTGAACTACTCTACACAAACTAACAAATGGAGCAAATATGATATGAACATTACCATCAAATGAGCTAGTGAGATTTGGAGTGCAAACAAATCCTCCTGCTTCCTTAATTTCCAGATCTACTGGCGCTGTACAGGTGGTAAATGGAACTTGAATATTCGCATAAAGTTAATACTCCACAGTGGTCATTATCGATGCGTCTCAGCAGAAAGTAATTGGTATTTTGTGAAGCGTTTAGAAGATTTCTGGCCAGGAAGGCTTACAGATCTCTCTAGACTGCCATCCCAAGTTGCCAAATAAATGTGACGGTATGTAGAATTTTGGGCTACCAAAAAACACCATTTTCCATTAGCCTACATTTTGCCTTGATTTGCTCCCATATTTTGTTGTCTATCCCAAGTGAGCCACTAAGACGCATCATACTGGAGGAAATAAAACACACCCTGGATGAAAAAATAGACCGTTACAAGCTGGATTCAGGAAATACAAGTCACGCATCGATCAAATCGCAACACTAAGTCTCATCATCGAACAGAGCTTAGAATGGCAGTCACCTATCTACCTCAATTGCCGCATGCCAAGTACTCCACAACTGGAAAATCACGGAATCCTTCGAAGAAAAGACGGGAGTGAGACAAGGCTGCCTACCATCCCCAGTGATTTTCTTGACCGTGGTAGACTGGATAATGCGGCAAACAGACAGCCTGCCAGGCAGCGAGGAAACAGGCATAAAATGAATCCACACAAAAAATTTGGAGCATATGGATTTCGCCGATGATATATGTCTGATTTCTCACAAACTGGAAGATATGCAAGTGAAAAGCAGCAAATTGGCAGAAGAGTCATCAAAGATAAGACTTCCTTCAGGTGAACACAGAGCTCATGAAGACTCCTGGCCAATAGCAACAACAACAGACAACAATCAGAATAAATGAAAGAAACAACCTCCTTTACCTACCGAACTGGGTAGCATCTTTTCAACTACAGGCGGATGGAACCAATGAGGATATCAAAGCGAGGATTGGGAAATCACGGCAAACTTTCATTACTCTCAAGTCTGTGTGAAGATCAACAGCACTACTCAGTATGAAGAATAAGATCCAGATTTTCAACTCCAATGTGAAGTCAGTGCTACTTACTATACGGATCAGAGACTTGGCAGCGAGTCATGAAGGGCACCTCAAACAAACTACAGACATTCATCAACAGTTGTCTTCGCTCAATACTACTCAAGATAAGATGGCCAGAAGGGATCAGCAACAGGGAGGGATCTCTGCTGGCGGGCCAACCAAGAACCGATTGTGCAACAAATAAGCAGGAAGAAATGCAGGCGGATTGGTCATACTCTGAGAAAACCATCAAGTGACATCACACGCCTGGCCACCACTCGAGTGGAACCCAAACGGGAAGCGGCGAGTTGGTCGTCCGAGGGTGACCTGGAGGAGGAGATGGAAGCATGTTGGCAGACGTGGGGCCCGGTGAGAACGTTGGCGGAGAACCGAGCACAATGGAGCCCTATATTCCCCTACCAGCTAAACGAAACGATGATAATGATCTTATATGCACGACAAATGTTTTCATCACTCCGGACTGCAGTTCCTCAGATACACTTATCTTCGCGGACGAGTTTACTGAATTTGATGCTCCCACTTCTGGAAATTCCTTGTTTATAGTCTGAAGGGACCTTAATTCAAGCGATCATAGCTTTCTCATATTATTTGGTCGTAGGAACCTGACTATATTCAATACTCGTCTGGACAAAATCCCAGACTTGTTTTCTGTAGACGGTCGTGAGATATATGGGGTAGGTGCGAAGGAGAACCCCATTGCTGAACTCTGACCACTGCATTATTCGTATTTTACCGAAAGTGTAGAAGGACGTTTGTTCACCTAACTAAGAAAATCCAAGAACACTTCCATTCACATGACAATATTCAAGCAGTGAGATGTATGTTGTATGGTACTGAATGGGACCTAATCTTTGACGAAGTGTCAGATGTTACTATCGCCAATACCACCTGTTTGGACATTTGCTGTCCGTTCACGAGATTCCATAGGATCTCTTCTCCACAACTATAAAAGCTTAGAAGACAAAAGGAAGAAACTGTGTAAATCGCATGACAATGCATGTATTCGAACGATAAACTCAATGATAAAGTCTGAAATACAAAGACTAAATGATATATATAAAACTCCTTATAATGTGAGAATGCTTCCAACAACTAGAAACATTTTAAGCAACCAACAAGCCGAAAACAGATTTGAATGGATGATTATCTTGATGTAAATGTCTTAAGTAGATCTTTTATAATGAAACAAGCTAATAATAATAATTTATATTTCGTATAAACGGGTAAAATTACAAGAAATGCATGCCAATTTTACAGGCACGATCAGTAATGTTATAAATTACAATCCTGAAGTATCATAAATTACTACTTTTTCAAAAGTTTAAATTGTTCAATTATTGTACAAGCAATCAGAAAAGGTTCTTATTAATGTTAAATTGTAAACCGTTCACTAAGGTCACCAACAGAGTTGAGCGACAACCCTAACTTCGTTCTGTTTCCTGTTGATAGTTATGGTCAATCAGCGAACAGCGTATATCTAGGTGAGTGCTATGCCGCCAAATGATTGAACGCTATTTCAGGAAGAGAGAGAAATTCTGCGCAGCTGCAAAACGGTATAAAATGCGATTATGTTTAATACATTATTGGGAGTATATTTACGAGATAAATACAAGGAGAGGAAGCTATATAGTACTTGAAATGTTAGTTTATATTTGCAATGTTTAGTGCTAACCGTATTGGTCTAAGCATGGAAACTATCACGTTTCCGATGAAAATATAGCTTTGTTCAAACATTGGTGTTGTTGTGTTTGTAATCAAAGCAACCAGACTTAAAGCATGGAACAAGCTAATGCGACTAGACCTGATGTTTATAGTAACTTTAATTTTCATTTCCCTGATTTTAATGAAAAGTATGTATTTTCATGTCCTGAGTCCTTAAACCCATCACACAGCCTGGGTTTCAATGACGTAACAAGCACTTTACTTCAGAGCTGTGCTGATGATGCTTTATGCTATCCTCTTACTCAAATCCTTAATGCATCGTCTCACAGAGATACAGTACCTGTTGACTGGAAAGAAACAAAGTGCTGTCTGTACCAAAGTCATCTTCTGGATCTTATCTAAACTTTAGGCTAATCATCACCACGTCTCCATTTTTGAAAATTAAGAAGAAACCTCTCTTGCATGCTCTTAAATCTTCTTTGATTTCTTTTAATGATCCAAAAAAGTTTGCTTAGAAATGGAGTAGAAGCACACTAGATGCTGTCGTTGTACAGTTACAATCTTGGAAATCATGACACCTTAGCTGCTATAGAGCATTGTCAGACTTACATGCGGTACAACTTCTTCCTAAATAAGTTTTCAGTCATTTGGAATAGACTACCAGCTGATGTGCGCAATGCAAACACACTCGCATCTCCTCAGTCACCAGACTGCTCAAAGATGACAATGCACTTCTACGTCTGAATCCTACACCCTCCTTTTCACCACACATAGATACTTTAAGTTCATCAAACGTGTAGTTACAACAAACTATAATTATAAATTTTTATATTATTGGAAGTACATGATAGACATTTTTACACAGGACAATAATATTAGTTCACACAATATAAAAGTTAGCATCACGGAAATAGTTAGTTAGTGCACCAAAATAACTATAATTACTAAACAGAATATAAATGTATGTATACATATTAATCACTCTCTAAGTAACCCCACTTGCTTTCTTTTGCGTTGTTGTTGTTTGTGTTCTTTTGTCTCTCATCATTTCAGCTTCCATTTAACTTTATGAATGAGAATGAAGAATGTGGATATTTGACCATTTGCAATGACAGATGATCTGCAAAGATTATTTGTCCTATATCTTACAATTCCCTCGTGAATTACGCATTACATTTCCCCAGGACGCAACCTGGATTACAGTTGTGAAATATACCTTTATACCAATGAAAAAGTATTGATTTATAATACTTCACGATTGTAATTTACGACATAACTGGTCGTGCCTGTAAGAATAGCTTGCATTTCTTGAAAACACCCGTTTATGAGAAGATATAAAATGACCATTATTATTAGTCAATGTTGAGTACAATTCACTTGTGGTGTTATGGTGGAAATGCTGAAAAAAGTATACAAGTGTATCACTTATTTTAAATTATTACCAAATTTGGATATAAATCAAGAATAAGACTCGATGCCGTACACACCAAAGTTATATGGGGGAATTATTTAAAGCTTTATTTTTTTCCCAAGTATTTGTAATCCATCCAAAACATACTTGGGTTGTTTTTCGGTTAATGCGAAGACAATATTTCTTGATGTACTCCATTGAATGACTAGTTATCGTATCGTTACCAGAAACGAAAAACAAAAATGACTGCAACCTTATAATTTAACCATAAACCAAATTTATGCAATTTAAGTAATACTTACCCATGCCTGTACAACTGGTGTGTCCTACACAGGTAGGAAAAATGCATTTTATTACTCTCATGCAATATTGTTTCAAGTCTTGATGAGGGTGCAAGGTGTGTTTGAGCCTCTTTTTTAGGGTATACTGATGCGTTCGACTCTATTTCTAGGGCACTTTTACCAAGCAAGCTGATTTCGGCACACACTGAGTCATGGGTTACAGGGTGACTGTCTTCTTATTTGAATAAAAGTCACTCCGCTACGTTGCCTTAGTCGGCTGTGCTGCCTCCATTCCTTTTTTCTTTCTTTTGGCATAACCTTACATATTCTTCCAAACCCAATTTCATTAAATATACCGATGACCTAACCATTTCCGTCCTAGTACTTTCTGCTTTGTTCTTATATGAAAAAATTCTTGTCTGAAGTTTACAAGTGGTTTCACCTTAATGGTCTTAAAATCAATATATCTGAATATCAATAATGATTATAGTTTCAGAAGCGAGCAAGACTTGCATGGGCTGATTCAGTCTCATGATTCCCATAAAGTTGACGGCAATGTGATGAGGAGTAAATCGAATATCTCTCATCACGCTATCTCAGTTTCTCCTCGAATCTCTGTTGCTCACCCAATTCCTGTTGATTTCTTACAATATTTCTCGTTAGACTAATTACATAAAGAATTTCAGACCTTCTCGCCTAATTCAACCTCTTCTCTTGAGATTTGTCATTTCATGCATTCTACCCATTCTTCTTTATTATTCACCATCATTCCTCCCTGTACTTCTAAAAAATAGCTTGGTCATATTATGTGGAACACTTCAGACTGACAGTAGAGTAAGTGGTATGTATGCCTCTGACTAATCTAACCGACATTATTGTCAAAAGATGCTTCAATTCTTGCAAGAATTTGGCTAAAGTTATCTTGTCTGATAACGAAGGTCATCTTTCAGCTTCTCATCTTTGCTCAAACGTTGGTGTTGTCGCGCTTTTAATCAAAGCAACCAGACTTTAAGCAAGCAACAAATATGAACAAAGAGCAAGTTTTAGCTTCAATAAAGGCCTACATAGTTAATATCAGATTGAGTATAATATTGCGTAAATAAAAAGATTATTGTGAGGTAGGTAAGTGATATTTAAGTGAGGAGTGAATTCAAAGATCTGGAAAATTAGAATCCGTAGAACAAGCTGACCTGTAAGTTGTCTCTCAAGAATTTCTGTAGGGCCCAACGGGTAGCATCTTGACAAGAAGCTGAACAGACTTGTAGATGGTAGGTGCGAAAGCACTTTTTTATAATTTAGATCTGTACAATTCTTATTATGTTTTGTTGAGTGTCCAGACTAATGTTTAATTCTCGAGCTGTGAAAAAATGCATGTTGCTATCCGACAGATCGGAGCGATTCACATTTGTGACCACTACCATATCTGCCGACCAGCATGTGCCACCCTCCCTCCTTTTTGATGTTAAGCTCTGAGATTCTTTCTGCAACAACTGAAGTTGCAGCATTGCATTGCTTTGAGCCCATCCCAGTCATACAGTATGCTGTACATTAATAGCTTTCATGACAAGTGCTTCCCATTAGGTCACCAGATACATCGATACCTGAGGACATTCTTAGCAGTATCACCTTTATACATGCATACATGTATACAAGTATTTGTTACAAACGCCTAGGAAATTGTGTTTAATTTAAGAAGTATAAAGTATAGAAGTAGCTAGTATTACAGCAAATAAGTTATAGTCTATTTAGCAGAGTAAAATGTGTAGTGGAACAATTAGTGATAAAATTATGTGGAATGATCCTGAAGAAAACACCTGGTTAACAGAACTAGTTATGCTAAATTTTCACGACCGATTTTGATATGGTATGCGCCAGACATTGCAAAGCAACCCATCAACTTATGTTATAGAAAAAATACTGTGAAATGTTATAAAATTATAAATTTAAGATAAGTATACGAGAAAAGGTAGTTATTGACTAACTAAGGTCATTTCGACACAAAAAATAGCATTGTATTATTAACTGTATACACATTTGTAAAGTATCAAAAGGTGTGGTTGCTAATATAATTATTTCCAGAGTTACTTATACCAACACAACTTAGTGAAGATTATAGAGAATAGAAAATCAGTAAATTAGTTCAACGTTCGCTGCGTAAGTAGCAGAGTCGAGTTATACGTATGTGACTATACTGAAGACTGGACTGGCTTTCAATTTCCGTTCTACCAACAGTTGTGGCCTTTTAGACGAGCTAGGGTGGACATTTTAATGTGTCTTTCTAGGCTCCGTTTGAACCCATTTGTGGTTTCACAACATCTAATTTTAGATGATTGTTGGTTCCAAAGAGTGCAATATTTAATGGTGAAAAGTTTGCCCTAATGGATTTTGTGTGTGTAGCCACCTTGACAAGGTAGTCGTGGTTTCTCAACTGATATGATTTAATATTTTCCCACGTTATGGATGAGTTACTATAACAACGTTTCCTAATGACTTTGAAGAGTAGAAATAATTTGCACTTCACTCTCCTTAACCACAGAGGTTCTATTTCCAGACTTATACACCTGTCAACATATTCCAATTGTTGGTCTAACCATATTATGCGTTTGGTAAGGAGTCTCTGAAAACTCGATTTTTTTTAGGTCTGCAGACCTTAGGTTACTAAACATGCGCTTATAATCTTAATGTTTTCTTTTACAAGTGGACGCAGTAACTTCATTACGGTGCGACAAAGTCTTTTCATCAAGAAGCCTTTCCGAATATCTAATTTTAATTAGCATTTGTAAGATCACGTCATATACTCCTTACCTCACAACTTACGCAAAGGCTAGAAATCAGTCTTATCAAGTAGAATATACAAACAAATAACGAGGAATACATTTATTAATGAATAAACATGTATTACAAAATCAACAACACTGCAGATATCTTTTTCTTCATCGCCCAAATCCATGAAATTCCCGAAAGTAGATATTATCTGAAAAAGAACATAAGAATTCTAAAGATGTAGACATCATTACCACTGTAAATGCAATAATTAACTACTTAACATGTTTAAAATGAAACGAAATAATTAGTTAAATTGTATATAATTACGTCAGTCAACATTTTTCAAGAAGAAAAAGATGGATATTGCATCTTCCTGTAAGCATCAAGTCTATGCCATAACATAAGTAAATACTATGTGTATTTAATTTCTAAGTATTTCTGTAGATTTCCTTTAATGAAATACATGTGGGGGAGCTTTGACAGCATTAGCAAAAGTACACAACAAAGTAAATGAAATAATTAACAAAACGAACTATCCCACCTCATCATGTCCATTAATAATCCTTTAAACTGCAAACAAATTCATGAAAAGTCTTTATAACATGTCTCTTCAGGTAAATCGACATTTTCTGAACGGAAAAGTACGTATTTCAACAATTTGTAAACTGGCAGTAAATTACGGCCGGATAAGGACACCATCATTTGCTGTTTATGCAAAAACGCTTTCTTCCATCAACTTCTAGCATGAATATAAGTGTAAAAGTGTGAAAAACAGCGAAAAATTACCTAATTTTCAGGTTTTTTCAATAAATAAAGCCAGGAGACATCAGCTGATCAAATGACCTACGGCCGTATACAGGCTGCACACATTTTCGCTTTCCAGCGTCCAAGGTGGGCTAATCCGCACTTGCAGTGGAGTCTGCCAAAATAAACTTATCCAACTTTTACTATTATGTGAGAAATGAACATATTGTACATTACTTTGTTTTAACCAAAATCTCTGTACTTTGAACTTAACCTCGTGTTTTGAATGAAAATATAGTTCTGCCTACAACTCTCCGTCTTCTCCACCATCTCAACTGCCATCGGCCAATTCTAATTACCTATCTTCTATTTCAAAATTTCGCAGGGACGCCGTAATTTCTCCCTACGTTACCTTGGTCGACCTCTGGCAATATCGATATTGGAGAATTTTTTAGATTGGAGCAGCCCTCGCACAATACTTCTGGAGTCTACTAAGCTAGTTGTGGATTTGGACCTTGTAATAACCCGAAGTAACAAATTTTAATGTATTCTTTCAGTAACTTTATGGATTTGGTGTTTTTATTTCTATTCGAATTTGGGATATTAAGCTGTCAGAGTCTAAGGTCCGCCACATTGTCTGGGTTGAAAGTCAGTTGCCACTTTTCGCTCCAATCGCCTAGATTGTTTAAGTCATGTTGGATTTTGCTTTCGACGCTCATATCATCGTACCCATAATCACATACTATCTTGAGATCATCTGCAAAGAGGTATGGCTTGCCATACTTGATCACAGAGACTATGTCATTTATAAATAAGAGGAATAGAATAGGGCCAGCCAAGAACGCTACCCTGTATTACACCACTAGTTATCGGCTTTGATGAAGACAGCTGGTGGTTGATTTTCACCAATTGCTCTCTTTCTGTGAGAAAAGAATTTATCCATTTGAGAAGTTTTCCGGCTAATCCGTCAGATTGGAGCTTTGTTAGGAGTCTGATATGTGGGACTTTATCGAAGGCCTTGCTAACGTCGAGAAATAATGTTGTTACCGAACGCCCATTATCAATGTATTGTGTAATGTAGTCAAAATAATCCAAGTGGCAAGTAATGCACGACCTTCTACTTAAGAAACCGTATTGGGATGGGGATAGTAGGTCATTTGATAGCAAGTACTGAATCATTTGAGTCTTTACTATCTTTTCCATTACACGCGAAACTACAGACGTGATGTTGGTGGGGCGGTAGTTGTTGATATCAGCTATAGGCCCGTATTTATGGATAGGTACAATATAAGACTTCTTCCAGCAGGTAGGGTATGTCCCATCGCTTAGTGAAATTCAGTATAACTTGAGTAGGAGTACCACCGTTTTCCAACAGAATGGAAGATATACCGTCTGGGACAATCGTGTTAGTAAGTTTAAGATTTGCGACAGCTTCATCGATCTCGTGTGTGGTGAAAAGTATGTCACTTAAACATTCGTCTGTTTTACGTGGGAAATCCACGAACTCATCGTTCTCTAAGGTGTATAATCTGGCGAAGTGCTTGCTAAACAGTTCACATATCACCTCAGTATTTTCGTAAGCAATGCCGTCTAAGTATATTATTTTCGGATAGGCTGTTTTGGAGTTCGTCAACCTACTTTTGAAAAGTTTGACTATTTCTCCTGAGTTATGCGGTGCATGCATGGCCCGCATTTCTTTGTTTCTGAGGCCTTTATTTCTCATAAATTAATACTTTTTTCAAAGTTTAAATTGTTCAATTATTGTACAAGCAATCAGAACAGGTTCTTATAAATGTTAAATTGTAAACCGTTTACTAGGGTCACCATCAAAGTTGAGCGACAACACTAACTTCGTTCTGTTTCCTGTTGATAGTTATGGTTAACGAGTGAACAGCGTATATCTAGGTGAGTGCTATGCCGCCACATGATTGAACGCTATTTCAGGAAGAGGAGAAAATTCTGCGCAGCTGCAAAATGGTATCAAATGCAATTATGTATAATGCATTATTGGAACCCAGCTAGCATTATTTTCGGGCTCACTGCAGACTTTTTGGGGCAGAAAACGTCTGGCACATCTGCTTACGTGGGACAGTGTTCCTAAACCTGCCCGAAGAAGTCTGAAATTCGCCCTAACTTACTATTACAGACTAAAGCATGGGACAACGCGCCCACGGTTCCGCATTTAACCCTCAGTCGACAACTAACACAGCGTCATGTCTATTACGTACGCAGGTCGCCGGAAAAACAGCAAACCAGCAGAAGCTCAACGACTCACAATATCAGAAAGCAGTTGATCTTAATTGAAAATATATTTAACAATCTTGGCAAAGGAATTTACAACTCCTAAATATAAAAGAAACAGCCGGCACTCTGTTGCTTTCCAACGGTCAACCTCGTCTAATGTTCGACACACGCTGGGAAGATGGTATGAATAATACTATTTTAGACAGTTAACTCAAGACTACTCAGCACACACAAGTTGACTGCTTCTAAATTCCAGCGTAAGAGTCAATATCAATGTGTCTAAGGAGACCTACTTTTTCCAGCTTCAAAATAAGCTCATTTCCCCCTGACAATTCCTTTTTGGTAGGCAATACACCAGGAGTTATTTCTAAAATTGTAAGCGAAAATCAGTTTCGATTTCGAGCTTATAAGAAACCGAAGAGTTTTTTGAACACCCACTGGATTCTAGGGATATTGGAATATATCAGGTAGACAACTTGGAGGGTGAGACAAGTATTCGAACTTTCAGTGAAATTCGGGCGAAGTGCATTAGCTTAGGTCTTTTGCAGAACTCCGTTTTAATTTCCATATTGCACACCTCTAAATTGTTGTGACTTATTGAGTACTATAGTTTACACTGAGCCACAGTTGGCCGTTATCAAGGATACGAACAAATGGTGAGATTACTTTTGCACTCACTTGATTAAATTATAATACGCACACTTATATCAATATACGTCTTGCAAGACTCCCCCCCCTTCTTCCTATGTACCTATTTTCGTATCTAATAGTCGTACATTATTTGTAGATGACTAAGCAATTCCTGTTAGTCAAGGTACCTGCCATGAATGAGATTTTGGTTGTTAGCGAGGTGTGGGCGGCTGGTAAATTCTCGATCATTCCACGGTCGTATTCGTTTGTTGAAGTCATGGGACATGCAGAGGCTGATCACGGTTCCATGGCGCTTCAGTAACGTCAAATTTTTCAAAATGTTCCCTTTCGGATGATTTTGAGCAGGCAGTTGCAGTGAAGACTGCAACTGAAGTTGTGCACACAAGAATTATGGACTCGTCATCTGAGGACACGGAGCCTGCAAGCCAATGCAGGGTAAACCGGTAAGCTATCATTCTTGACTGATCTTCCCAGTGTTTCCAAACCAACAAGAAAAGTTTTGGAGGATGCTGCTCCGTTGAACTACCCATCTCGGTTGTTGGCTGACCGAGAATTTCAGTTGGAGACACCTGCTTTCCCGAAAGCCATCCACTCTGGACACAAATGAAAGGTATATAATACAGTCAACTTTAAAATTTCATTTCAGCTTGTCGTCTGTCCCTTCCACATCAAATGCCTACATTCCCGTTTCCGTGGACATTTCATTTAATTCAATTTCATTTAAAAATATTACTTGCAGGTGCCCGAGGACTGAGGAGCCAGTTGTTTCCACATCTGGTTGTCTGGAACAGTTAAGGGCTTTGGAGTCACGTGTCACTGCGATTGAGGCTAAACTATCGCAACTCAAAGTGGTCGACAGCATTGACAAGAATATCTCCTGTGTCAATTCTGTTCAAGTTTTGAAGACTTCTGGCAGATGCCAGTTGGACAGCGACACCGTCATGTCATCGTCTGAGGCGAAACTATCCGACGACGAATATCGTCATGGTGTGTCAGCGGACCTTTCTACTTTAGTTGACAGTAATGCGCAGACCTCCGTTGGTCGCATTATGAATGTGTTGCTGGAGCCGAACTACAGCTCACATTTTACATGGGCTGGTACCAAGCAAAAAAACACAATTCAAGGACACGAAGACGTGTACCTTGTGATACGTAGGTGATTGGTTTTTTCACTGTTGTTTCTTTAGGAACCATTAACAGCTTACATCAACAAGGTAATGCTGACAGACGAAGCACAGTGGACGCTGTCATGGCTTCAATTCAACGTTGCTTCCATAACAGTCGGGACAGACTGAAGTCGAGGATGAGAAGGCGACGGCGTTCCCCTTCGGTAGGTCTCTGTTCTTACCGAATTTCACTTTCAGATCACCGCCGACGTCAACAAAGAGAACATACCAAACGCCGAAAGCACACGGATGAATTTTTCTGGTGACTCATAGCATGTTTTACTTTTATGACTTGTCGAAAGATTGTAAAATCCTTTGCCAAGATTGTTAAATATATTTTCAATTAAAATCAACTGCTTTCTGATATCGTGAGTCGTTGAGCTTCTGCTGGTTTGGTGTTTTTGGGGCGACCTGCGTACGTAATAGATATGACGCTGTGTTAGTTGTCGACTGAGGGTTAAATGCGGAACCGTGGGCGCGTTGTCCCATGCTTTAGTCTGTATTAGTAAGTTAGGGCGAATTTCAGACTTCTTCGGGCAGGTTTAGGAACACTGTCCCACGTAAGTAGATGTGCCAGAAGTTTTCTGCCCCAAAAAGTCTGCAGTGAGCCCGAAAATAATGCTAGCTGGGTTCCAATAATGTATTATACATCATTGCATTTTATACCATTTTGCAGCTGCGCAGAATTTTCCTCTCTTCCTGAAATAGCGTTCAATCATGTGGCGGCATAGCACTCACCTAAATATACGCTGTTCACTGGTTGACCATAACTATCAACAGGAAACAGAACGAAGTTAGTGTTGTCGCTCAACTTTGATGGTGACCCTAGTAAACGGTTTACAATTTAACATTTATAAGAACCTGTTCTGATCGCTTGTACAATAATTGAACAATTTAAACTTTGAAAAAAGTATTAATTTATGAGAAATAAAGGCCTCAGAAACAAAGAAATGCGGGCCATGCATGCACCGCATAACTCAGGAGAAATAGTCAAACTTTTCAAAAGTAGGTTGACGAACTCCAAAACAGCCTATCCGAAAAAATAATATACTTAGACGGCATTGCTTACGAAAATACTGAGGTGATATGTGAACTGTTTAGCAAGCACTTCGCCAGATAATACACTTTAGAGAACGATGAGTTCGTGGATTTCCCACGTGAAACAGACGAATGTTTAAGTGACATACTTTTCACCACACATGAGATCGATAAAGCTGTCGCAAATCTTAAGCTTACTAACACGATTGTCCCAGACGGTATATCTTCCATTCTGTTGAAAAACGGTGGCATTGACATGAATTTACTCCTACTCAAGTTATACTCAATTTCACTAAGCGATGGGACATACCCTACCTGCTGGAAGAAGTCTTATATTGTACCTATCCATAAATACAGGCCTATAGCTGATGTCAACAACTACCGCCCCACCAACATCACGTCTGTAGTTTCGCGTGTAATGGAAAAGATAGTAAAGACTCAAATGATTCAGTACTTGCTATCAAATGACCTACTATCTCCATCCCAATACGGTTTCTTAAGTAGAAGGTCGTGCATTACTTGGATTATTTTGACTACATTACACAATACATTGATAATGGGCGTTCGGTAACAACATTATTTCTCGACGTTAGCAAGGCCTTCGATAAAGTCCCACATATCAGACTCCTAACAAAGCTCCAATCTTACGGATTAGCCGGAAAACTTCTCAAATGGATAAATTCTTTTCTCACAGAAAGAGAGCAATTGGTGAAAATCAACCACCAGCTGTCTTCATCAAAGCCGATAACTAGTGGTGTAATACAGGGTAGCGTTCTTGGCTGGCCCTATTCTATTCCTCTTATTTATAAATGACATAGTCTCTGTGATCAAGTATGGCAAGCCATACCTCTTTGCAGATGATCTCAAGATAGTATGTGATTATGGGTACGATGATATGAGCGTCGAAAGCAAAATCCAACATGACTTAAACAATCTAGGCGATTGGAGCGAAAAGTGGCAACTGACTTTCAACCCAGACAATGTGGCGGACCTTAGACTCTGACAGCTTAATATCCCAAATTCGAATAGAAATAAAAACACCAAATCCATAAAGTTACTGAAAGAATACATTAAAATTTGTTACTTCGGGTTATTACAAGGTCCAAATCCACAACTAACTTAGTAGACTCCAGAAGTATTGTGCGAGGGCTGCTCCAATCTAAAAAATTCTCCAATATCGATATTGCCAGAGGTCGACCAAGGTAACGTAGTGAGAAAATGCGGCGTTCCTGAGAAATTTTGAAATAGAAAATAGGTAATCAGAGTTGGTCGATGGCAGTTGAGATGGTGGAGAAAACAGTGAGATGTAGGCAGAGCTATATTTTCGTTCAAACCACGAGGTTAAGTCCAAAGTACAGAGATTTTGGTTAAAACAAAGTAATGTACAATATGTTCATTTCTCACATAGTAGTGAAAGTTGGATAAGTTTATTTTGGTGGACTCGCAGGGCTCCTCCTCTTAGAGGTCCGGAGGACCATCCCTACTGTCATGGTAAATCATTACATGAATATAGGCAATATCAATATTTGATAATGTCAACAGTAATGATAACAAAAAATTACACTAACAATAATAAGGATATAAAGTAAGATCATAATGTATGGAATGCATCCGTGTCATATAAAGATTAGCACATGCAAGCATGATTCAGGAATGTAAGGAAATCAAAACTTGTTTTAATTTTAAATAAATATTTATGCACATAATAAACAATGACGTGGTCGTTACATTTGAGAAATTCATATATTAGGAGATATATATATTCTTGGTGAATACATATGCTTGCAGTACAGTTAACAAACAACAAACAATTAGTGATAATAATATTAATAAATGTTTATGGTTATAGTGAAATGAATATCAACAACAATAATACTGAGAAGAATGTCTAAATAAGGTTAACGTACTTGTTATGTCAGTCAATGAAATGAAGATAGCTAGCGTGTTTACAGATCTGCCGACCACTGCGTGGCTGAACACGGGGAAGTGTGAAGAGAGGAAGTGTAGGAGTTGTATTGACTTCCTCATTATTTATTGGTGCAGGCGTTGCTATTGCTTCATATTCACTGTCGGTGTACACTGGTTTCAGACGGTCAATAGAAAGTTTCCTGCTTACCATTTCTGTTCAGTGTGAAGTATTTATCAGTGCGTTTGAGTACTGGAAAAAGACCTTCATATGGATGCTGTAAGCCTTTTCTAATGACATCGACGCGAACAAATACAAATATGCAAGTAAGTAGATTCTTGTTAACTTGAGCTTTTTGAAATGATTGTCGAGGGGCTACTGGTCGAAGTTGAAGCGTTTGCTGAGTAAGACGGATGGTAAAATCGGAGATATTTACATCACTTAAATCATTAGAAGGAACTAATTGACCAGGCAATGCGAGGGTAGTATCTTACACGAGTTAAGCAGGTGTACGTCCCAAGTCTTCCTTGACAGTTGACCGGATACTGAGGAGAACTAATGGTAGGTGTTCACACCACTTAGATGAGTTACCTTGTGCCATCAAAGAGCTTTTCAGTTGTCGATGGAAACGTTACACCAGACCATTCGCCGCAGGATGCTAAGCTGTAGTGGGGATGTCGTTAACTCCAGGGAGTCTCGTAAACCCCCGAAACAGACTTGATCGAAATTGAGCTCCTCGGTCTGTCGCATTCGTTGTTGCGATTCCCACGTAACCTTGGTCGACCTCTGGCAATATCGATATTGGAGAATTTAAGATTGGAGCAGCCCTCGCACAATACTTCTGGAGTCTACTAAGTTAGTTGTCGATTTGGACCTTGTAATAACCCCAACCATATCCATGCTGAAAGTCCACACTTGTACGAAATACGTAACAAGCTGTAAATAAAGAAAAAAGTAACAAATTTTAATGTATTCTTTCAGTAACTTTATGGATTCGGTGTTTTTATTTCTATTCGAATTTGGGATATTAAGCTGTCAGAGTCTAAGGTCCGCCACATTGTCTGGGTTGAAAGTCAGTTGCCACTTTTCGCTCCAATCGCCTAGATTGTTTAAGTCATGTTGGATTTTGCTTTCGACGCTCATATCATCGTACCCATAATCACATACTATCTTGAGATCATCTGCAAAGAGGTATGGCTTGCCATACTTGATCACAGAGACTATGTCATTTATAAATAAGAGGAATAGAATAGGGCCAGCCAAGAACGCTACCCTGTATTACACCACTAGTTATCGGCTTTGATGAAGACAGCTGGTGGTTGACTTTCACCAATTGCTCTCTTTCTGTGAGAAAAGAATTTATCCATTTGAGAAGTTTTCCGGCTAATCCGTAAGATTGGAGCTTTGTTAGGAGTCTGATATGTGGGACTTTATCGAAGGCCTTGCTAACGTCGAGAAATAATGTTGTTACCGAACGCCCATTATCAATGTATTGTGTAATGTAGTCAAAATAATCCAAGTAATGCACGACCTTCTACTTAAGAAACCGTATTGGGATGGGGATAGTAGGTCATTTGATAGCAAGTACTGAATCATTTGAGTCTTTACTATCTTTTCCATTACACGCGAAACTACAGACGTGATGTTGGTGGGGCGGTAGTTGTTGACATCAGCTATAGGCCCGTATTTATGGATAGGTACAATATAAGACTTCTTCCAGCAGGTAGGGTATGTCCCATCGCTTAGTGAAATTGAGTATAACTTGAGTAGGAGTAAATTCATGTCAATGCCACCGTTTTTCAACAGAATGGAAGATATACCGTCTGGGACAATCGTGTTAGTAAGTTTAAGATTTGCGACAGCTTCATCGATCTCATGTGTGGTGAAAAGTATGTCACTTAAACATTCGTCTGTTTCACGTGGGAAATCCACGAACTCATCGTTCTCTAAGGTGTATAATCTGGCGAAGTGCTTGCTAAACAGTTCACATATCACCTCAGTATTTTCGTAAGCAATGCCGTCTAAGTATATGACGCTGTGTTAGTTGCCGATTGAGGGTTAAATGCGGAACCGTAGGCGCGTTGTCCCATGCTTTAGTCCTTAATAGTAAGATAGGGTGAATTTCAGACTTCTTCGGGCAGGTTTAGGAACACTGTCCCACGTAGGCAGATGTGCCAGACGTTTTCTGCCCCAAAAAGTCTGCAGTGAGCCCGAAAATAATGCTAGCTGGGTTCCAATAATGTATTATACATCATTGCATTTTATACCATTTTGCAGCTGCGCAGAATTTTCTCCTCTTCCTGAAATAGCGTTCAATCATGTGGCGGCATAGCACTCACCTAGATATACGCTGTTCACTGGTTGACCATAACTATCAACAGGAAACAGAACGAAGTTAGGGTTGTCGCTCAACTTTGATGGTGACCCTAGTAAACGGTTTACAATTTAACATTTATAAGAACCTGTTCTGATCGCTTGTACAATAATTGAACAATTTAAACTTTGAAAAAAGTATTAATTTATGAGAAATAAAGGCCTCAGAAACAAAGAAATGCGGGCCATGCATGCACCGCATAACTCAGGAGAAATAGTCAAACTTTTCAAAAGTAGGTTGACGAACTCCAAAACAGCCTATCCGAAAATAATATACTTAGACGGCATTGCTTACGAAAATACTGAGGTGATATGTGAACTGTTTAGCAAGCACTTCGCCAGATTATACACTTTAGAGAACGATGAGTTCGTGGAATTCCCATGTGAAACAGACGAATGTTTAAGTGACATACTTTTCACCACACATGAGATCGATAAAGCTGTCGCAAATCTTAAGCTTACTAACACGATTGTCCCAGACGGTATATCTTCCATTCTGTTGAAAAACGGTGGCATTGACATGAATTTACTCCTACTCAAGTTATACTCAATTTCACTAAGCGATGGGACATACCCTACCTGCTGGAAGAAGTCTTATATTGTACCTATCCATAAATACGGGCCTATAGCTGATGTCAACAACTACCGCCCCACCAACATCACGTCTGTAGTTTCGCGTGTAATGGAAAAGATAGTAAAGACTCAAATGATTCAGTACTTGCTATCAAATGACCTACTATCCCCATCCCAATACGGTTTCTTAAGTAGAAGGTCGTGCATTACTTGCCACTTGGATTATTTTGACTACATTACACAATACATTGATAATGGGCGTTCGGTAACAACATTATTTCTCGACGTTAGCAAGGCCTTCGATAAAGTCCCACATATCAGACTCCTAACAAAGCTCCAATCTTACGGATTAGCCGGAAAACTTCTCAAATGGATAAATTCTTTTCTCACAGAAAGAGAGCAATTGGTGAAAATCAACCACCAGCTGTCTTCATCAAAGCCGATAACTAGTGGTGTAATACAGGGTAGCGTTCTTGGCTGGCCCTATTCTATTCCTCTTATTTATAAATGACATAGTCTCTGTGATCAAGTATGGCAAGCCATACCTCTTTGCAGATGATCTCAAGATAGTATGTGATTATGGGTACGATGATATGAGCGTCGAAAGCAAAATCCAACATGACTTAAACAATCTAGGCGATTGGAGCGAAAAGTGGCAACTGACTTTCAACCCAGACAATGTGGCGGACCTTAGACTCTGACAGCTTAATATCCCAAATTCGAATAGAAATAAAAACACCAAATCCATAAAGTTACTGAAAGAATACATTAAAATTTGTTACTTCGGGTTATTACAAGGTCCAAATCCACAACTAACTTAGTAGACTCCAGAAGTATTGTGCGAGGGCTGCTCCAATCTTAATTCTCCAATATCGATATTGCCAGAGGTCGACCAAGGTTACGTGGGAATCGCAACAACGAATTCGACATACCGAGGAGCTCAATAGCGATAATGTCTGTTTCAGGGGTTTACGAGACTCCCTGGAGTGAACCACATCCCCACTACAGCTTAGCATCCTGCGGCGAATGGTCTGGTGTAACGTTTCCATCGACAACTGAAAAGCTCTTTGATGGCACAAGGTAACTCATCTAAGTGGGGTGAACACCTACCATTAGTTCTCCTCAGTATCCGGTCAACTGTCAAGGAAGACTTGGGACGTACACCTGCTTAACTCGTGTAAGGTACTACCCTCGCATTGCCTGGTCAATTAGTTCCTTCTAATGATTCAAGTGATGTAAATATCTCCGATTTTACCATCCGTCTTACTCAGCAAACGCTTCAACTTCGACCAGTAGCCCCTCGACAATCATTTCAAAAAGCTCAAGTTAACAAGAATCTACTTACTTGCATATTTGTATTTGTTCGCGTCGATGTCATTAGAAAAGGCTTACAGCATCCATATGAAGGTCTTTTTCCAGTACTCAAACGCACTGATAAATACTTCACACTGAACAGAAATGGTAAGCAGGAAACTTTCTATTGACCGTCTGAAACCAGTGTACACCGACAGTGAATATGAAGCAATAGCAACGCCTGCACCAATAAATAATGAGGAAGTCAATACAACTCCTACACTTCCTCTCTTCACACTTCCCCCTGTTCAGCCACGCAGTGGTCGGCAGATCTGTAAACACGCTAGCTATCTTCATTTCATTGACTGACATAACAAGTACGTTAACCTTATTTAGACATTCTTCTCAGTATTATTGTTGTTGACATTCATTTCACTATAACCATAAACATTTATTAATATTATTATCACTAATTGTTTGTTGTTTGTTAACTGTACTGCAAGCATATGTATTCACCAAGAATATATATATATCTCCTAATATATGAATTTCTCAAATGTAACGACCACGTCATTGTTTATTATGTGCATAAATATTTATTTAAAATTAAAACAAGTTTTGATTTCCTTACATTCCTGAATCATGCTTGCATGTGCTAATCTTTATATGACATGGATGCATTCCATACATTATGATCTTACTTTATATCCTTATTATTGTTAGTGTAATTTTTTGTTATCATTACTGTTGACATTATCAAATATTGATATTGCCTATATTCATGTAATGATTTACCATGACAGTAGGGATGGTCCTCCGGACCTCTAAGAGGAGGAGCCCTGCGAGTCCACCAAAATAAACTTATCCAACTTTCACTACTATGTGAGAAATGAACATATTGTACATTACTTTGTTTTAACCAGAATCTCTGTACTTTGGACTTAACCTCGTGGTTTGAACGGAAATATAGCTCTGCCTACGTCTCTCTGTTTTCTCCACCATCTCAACTGCCATCGACCAACTCTGATTACCTATTTTCTATTTCAAAATTTCTCAGGAACGCCGCATTTTCTCACTACGTTACCTTGGTCGACCTCTGGCAATATCGATATTGGAGAATTTTTAGATTGGAGCAGCCCTCGCACAATACTTCTGGAGTCTACTAAGTTAGTTGTGGATTTGGACCTTGTAATAACCCCAAGTAACAAATTTTAATGTATTCTTTCAGTAACTTTATGGATTTGGTGTTTTTATTTCTATTCGAATTTGGGATATTAAGCTGTCAGAGTCTAAGGTCCGCCACATTGTCTGGGTTGAAAGTCAGTTGCCACTTTTCGCTCCAATCGCCTAGATTGTTTAAGTCATGTTGGATTTTGCTTTCGACGCTCATATCATCGTACCCATAATCACATACTATCTTGAGATCATCTGCAAAGAGGTATGGCTTGCCATACTTGATCACAGAGACTATGTCATTTATAAATAAGAGGAATAGAATAGGGCCAGCCAAGAACGCTACCCTGTATTACACCACTAGTTATCGGCTTTGATGAAGACAGCTGGTGGTTGATTTTCACCAATTGCTCTCTTTCTGTGAGAAAAGAATTTATCCATTTGAGAAGTTTTCCGGCTAATCCGTAAGATTGGAGCTTTGTTAGGAGTCTGATATGTGGGACTTTATCGAAGGCCTTGCTAACGTCGAGAAATAATGTTGTTACCGAACGCCCATTATCAATGTATTGTGTAATGTAGTCAAAATAATCCAAGTGGCAAGTAATGCACGACCTTCTACTTAAGAAACCGTATTGGGATGGGGATAGTAGGTCATTTGATAGCAAGTACTGAATCATTTGAGTCTTTACTATCTTTTCCATTACACGCGAAACTACAGACGTGATGTTGGTGGGGCGGTAGTTGTTGATATCAGCTATAGGCCCGTATTTATGGATAGGTACAATATAAGACTTCTTCCAGCAGGTAGGGTATGTCCCATCGCTTAGTGAAATTGAGTATAACTTGAGTAGGAGTAAATTCATGTCAATGCCACCGTTTTTCAACAGAATGGAAGATATACCGTCTGGGACAATCGTGTTAGTAAGTTTAAGATTTGCGACAGCTTCATCGATCTCATGTGTGGTGAAAAGTATGTCACTTAAACATTCGTCTGTTTTACGTGGGAAATCCACGAACTCATCGTTCTCTAAGGTGTATAATCTGGCGAAGTGCTTGCTAAACAGTTCACATATCACCTCAGTATTTTCGTAAGCAATGCCGTCTAAGTATATGACGCTGTGTTAGTTGCCGATTGAGGGTTAAATGCGGAACCGTAGGCGCGTTGTCCCATGCTTTAGTCCTTAATAGTAAGTTAGGGCGAATTTCAGACTTCTTCGGGCAGGTTTAGGAACACTGTCCCACGTAAGCAGATGTGCCAGACGTTTTCTGCCCCAAAAAGTCTGCAGTGAGCCCGAAAATAATGCTAGCTGGGTTCCAATAATGTATTATACATCATTGCATTTGATACCATTTTGCAGCTGCGCAGAATTTTCTCCTCTTCCTGAAATAGCGTTCAATCATGTGGCGGCATAGCACTCACCTAGATATACGCTGTTCACTGGTTGACCATAACTATCAACAGGAAACAGAAC
The DNA here is from genome assembly GCA_944472155.2 of Trichobilharzia szidati. Classification (NCBI taxonomy): domain Eukaryota; kingdom Metazoa; phylum Platyhelminthes; class Trematoda; order Strigeidida; family Schistosomatidae; genus Trichobilharzia; species Trichobilharzia szidati. The sequence continues at coordinate 126,341,063 of OX235272.1, read as the reverse complement.
GAAGTTAGGGTTGTCGCTCAACTTTGATGGTGACCCTAGTAAACGGTTTACAATTTAACATTTATAAGAACCTGTTCTGATCGCTTGTACAATAATTGAACAATTTAAACTTTGAAAAAAGTATTAATTTATGAGAAATAAAGGCCTCAGAAACAAAGAAATGCGGGCCATGCATGCACCGCATAACTCAGGAGAAATAGTCAAACTTTTCAAAAGTAGGTTGACGAACTCCAAAACAGCCTATCCGAAAATAATATACTTAGACGGCATTGCTTACGAAAATACTGAGGTGATATGTGAACTGTTTAGCAAGCACTTCGCCAGATTATACACTTTAGAGAACGATGAGTTCGTGGATTTCCCACGTAAAACAGACGAATGTTTAAGTGACATACTTTTCACCACACACGAGATCGATGAAGCTGTCGCAAATCTTAAACTTACTAACACGATTGTCCCAGACGGTATATCTTCCATTCTGTTGAAAAACGGTGGCATTGACATGAATTTACTCCTACTCAAGTTATACTCAATTTCACTAAGCGATGGGACATACCCTACCTGCTGGAAGAAGTCTTATATTGTACCTATCCATAAATACAGGCCTATAGCTGATGTCAACAACTACCGCCCCACCAACATCACGTCTGTAGTTTCGCGTGTAATGGAAAAGATAGTAAAGACTCAAATGATTCAGTACTTGCTATCAAATGACCTACTATCCCCATCCCAATACGGTTTCTTAAGTAGAAGGTCGTGCATTACTTGCCACTTGGATTATTTTGACTACATTACACAATACATTGATAATGGGCGTTCGGTAACAACATTATTTCTCGACGTTAGCAAGGCCTTCGATAAAGTCCCACATATCAGACTCCTAACAAAGCTCCAATCTTACGGATTAGCCGGAAAACTTCTCAAATGGATAAATTCTTTTCTCACAGAAAGAGAGCAATTGGTGAAAATCAACCACCAGCTGTCTTCATCAAAGCCGATAACTAGTGGTGTAATACAGGGTAGCGTTCTTGGCTGGCCCTATTCTATTCCTCTTATTTATAAATGACATAGTCTCTGTGATCAAGTATGGCAAGCCATACCTCTTTGCAGATGATCTCAAGATAGTATGTGATTATGGGTACGATGATATGAGCGTCGAAAGCAAAATCCAACATGACTTAAACAATCTAGGCGATTGGAGCGAAAAGTGGCAACTGACTTTCAACCCAGACAATGTGGCGGACCTTAGACTCTGACAGCTTAATATCCCAAATTCGAATAGAAATAAAAACACCAAATCCATAAAGTTACTGAAAGAATACATTAAAATTTGTTACTTCGGGTTATTACAAGGTCCAAATCCACAACTAACTTAGTAGACTCCAGAAGTATTGTGCGAGGGCTGCTCCAATCTAAAAAATTCTCCAATATCGATATTGCCAGAGGTCGACCAAGGTAACGTAGTGAGAAAATGCGGCGTTCCTGAGAAATTTTGAAATAGAAAGTAGGTAATCAGAGTTGGTCGATGGCAGTTGAGATGGTGGAGAAGGCGGAGAGACGTAGGCAGTGCTATATTTGCGTTCAAACCACGAGGTTAAGTCCAAAGTACAGAGATTCTGGTTAAAACAAAGTAATGTACAATATGTTCATTTCTCACATAGTAGTGAAAGTTGGATAAGTTTATTTTGGTGGACTCGCAGGGCTCCTCCTCTTAGAGGTCCGGAGGACCATCCCTACTGTCATGGTAAATCATTACATGAATATAGGCAATATCAATATTTGATAATGTCAACAGTAATGATAACAAAAAATTACACTAACAATAATAAGGATATAAAGTAAGATCATAATGTATGGAATGCATCCGTGTCATATAAAGATTAGCACATGCAAGCATGATTCAGGAATGTAAGGAAATCAAAACTTGTTTTAATTTTAAATAAATATTTATGCACATAATAAACAATGACGTGGTCGTTACATTTGAGAAATTCATATATTAGGAGATATATATATTCTTGGTGAATACATATGCTTGCAGTACAGTTAACAAACAACAAACAATTAGTGATAATAATATTAATAAATGTTTATGGTTATAGTGAAATGAATATCAACAACAATAATACTGAGAAGAATGTCTAAATAAGGTTAACGTACTTGTTATGTCAGTCAATGAAATGAAGATAGCTAGCGTGTTTACAGATCTGCCGACCACTGCGTGGCTGAACACGGGGAAGTGTGAAGAGAGGAAGTGTAGGAGTTGTATTGACTTCCTCATTATTTATTGGTGCAGGCGTTGCTATTGCTTCATATTCACTGTCGGTGTACGCTGATTTCAGACGGTCAATAGAAAGTTTCCTGCTTACCATTTCTGTTCAGTGTGAAGTATTTATCAGTGCGTTTGAGTACTGGAAAAAGACCTTCATATGGATGCTGTAAGCCTTTTCTAATGACATCGACGCGAACAAATACAAATATGCAAGTAAGTAGATTCTTGTTAACTTGAGCTTTTTGAAATGATTGTCGAGGGGCTACTGGTCGAAGTTGAAGCGTTTGCTGAGTAAGACGGATGGTAAAATCGGAGATATTTACATCACTTGAATCATTAGAAGGAACTAATTGACCAGGCAATGCGAGGGTAGTACCTTACACGAGTTAAGCAGGTGTACGTCCCAAGTCTTCCTTGACAGTTGACCGGATACTGAGGAGAACTAATGGTAGGTGTTCACCCCACTTAGATGAGTTACCTTGTGCCATCAAAGAGCTTTTCAGTTGTCGATGGAAACGTTACACCAGACCATTCGCCGCAGGATGCTAAGCTGTAGTGGGGATGTGGTTCACTCCAGGGAGTCTCGTAAACCCCTGAAACAGACTTGATCGAAATTGAGCTCCTCGGTCTGTCGCATTCGTTGTTGCGATTCCCACGTAACCTTGGTCGACCTCTGGCAATATCGATATTGGAGAATTTTTAGATTGGAGCAGCCCTCGCACAATACTTCTGGAGTCTACTAAGTTAGTTGTGGATTTGGACCTTGTAATAACCTAACCCCAAGTAACAAATTTTAATGTATTCTTTCAGTAACTTTATGGATTCGGTGTTTTTATTTCTATTCGAATTTGGGATATTAAGCTGTCAGAGTCTAAGGTCCGCCACATTGTCTGGGTTGAAAGTCAGTTGCCACTTTTCGCTCCAATCGCCTAGATTGTTTAAGTCATGTTGGATTTTGCTTTCGACGCTCATATCATCGTACCCATAATCACATACTATCTTGAGATCATCTGCAAAGAGGTATGGCTTGCCATACTTGATCACAGAGACTATGTCATTTATAAATAAGAGGAATAGAATAGGGCCAGCCAAGAACGCTACCCTGTATTACACCACTAGTTATCGGCTTTGATGAAGACAGCTGGTGGTTGATTTTCACCAATTGCTCTCTTTCTGTGAGAAAAGAATTTATCCATTTGAGAAGTTTTCCGGCTAATCCGTAAGATTGGAGCTTTGTTAGGAGTCTGATATGTGGGACTTTATCGAAGGCCTTGCTAACGTCGAGAAATAATGTTGTTACCGAACGCCCATTATCAATGTATTGTGTAATGTAGTCAAAATAATCCAAGTGGCAAGTAATGCACGACCTTCTACTTAAGAAACCGTATTGGGATGGGGATAGTAGGTCATTTGATAGCAAGTACTGAATCATTTGAGTCTTACTATCTTTTCCATTACACGCGAAACTACAGACGTGATGTTGGTGGGGCGGTAGTTGTTGATATCAGCTATAGGCCTGTATTTATGGATAGGTACAATATAAGACTTCTTCCAGCAGGTAGGGTATGTCCCATCGCTTAGTGAAATTGAGTATAACTTGAGTAGGAGTAAATTCATGTCAATGCCACCGTTTTTCAACAGAATGGAAGATATACCGTCTGGGACAATCGTGTTGGTAAGTTTAAGATTTGCGACAGCTTCATCGATCTCGTGTGTGGTGAAAAGCATGTCACTTAAACATTCGTCTGTTTTACGTGGGAATTCCACGAACTCATCGTTCTCTAAGGTGTATAATCTGGCGAAGTGCTTGCTAAACAGTTCACATATCACCTCAGTATTTTCGTAAGCAATGCCGTCTAAGTATATGACGCTGTGTTAGTTGCCGATTGAGGGTTAAATGCGGAACCGTAGGCGCGTTGTCCCATGCTTTAGTCCTTAATAGTAAGTTAGGGCGAATTTCAGACTTCTTCGGGCAGGTTTAGGAACACTGTCCCACGTAAGCAGATGTGCCAGACGTTTTCTGCCCCAAAAAGTCTGCAGTGAGCCCGAAAATAATGCTAGCTGGGTTCCAATAATGTATTATACATCATTGCATTTGATACCATTTTGCAGCTGCGCAGAATTTTCTCCTCTTCCTGAAATAGCGTTCAATCATGTGGCGGCATAGCACTCACCTAGATATACGCTGTTCACTGGTTGACCATAACTATCAACAGGAAACAGAACGAAGTTAGTGTTGTCGCTCAACTTTGATGGTGACCCTAGTAAACGGTTTACAATTTAACATTTATAAGAACCTGTTCTGATCGCTTGTACAATAATTGAACAATTTAAACTTTGAAAAAAGTATTAATTTATGAGAAATAAAGGCCTCAGAAACAAAGAAATGCGGGCCATGCATGCACCGCATAACTCAGGAGAAATAGTCAAACTTTTCAAAAGTAGGTTGACGAACTCCAAAACAGCCTATCCGAAAATAATATACTTAGACGGCATTGCTTACGAAAATACTGAGGTGATATGTGAACTGTTTAGCAAGCACTTCGCCAGATAATACACTTTAGAGAACGATGAGTTCGTGGATTTCCCACGTAAAACAGACGAATGTTTAAGTGACATACTTTTCACCACACATGAGATCGATAAAGCTGTCGCAAATCTTAAGCTTACTAACACGATTGTCCCAGACGGTATATCTTCCATTCTGTTGAAAAACGGTGGCATTGACATGAATTTACTCCTACTCAAGTTATACTCAATTTCACTAAGCGATGGGACATACCCTACCTGCTGGAAGAAGTCTTATATTGTACCTATCCATAAATACAGGCCTATAGCTGATGTCAACAACTACCGCCCCACCAACATCACGTCTGTAGTTTCGCGTGTAATGGAAAAGATAGTAAAGACTCAAATGATTCAGTACTTGCTATCAAATGACCTACTATCTCCATCCCAATACGGTTTCTTAAGTAGAAGGTCGTGCATTACTTGCCACTTGGATTATTTTGACTACATTACACAATACATTGATAATGGGCGTTCGGTAACAACATTATTTCTCGACGTTAGCAAGGCCTTCGATAAAGTCCCACATATCAGACTCCTAACAAAGCTCCAATCTTACGGATTAGCCGGAAAACTTCTCAAATGGATAAATTCTTTTCTCACAGAAAGAGAGCAATTGGTGAAAATCAACCACCAGCTGTCTTCATCAAAGCCGATAACTAGTGGTGTAATACAGGGTAGCGTTCTTGGCTGGCCCTATTCTATTCCTCTTATTTATAAATGACATAGTCTCTGTGATCAAGTATGGCAAGCCATACCTCTTTGCAGATGATCTCAAGATAGTATGTGATTATGGGTACGATGATATGAGCGTCGAAAGCAAAATCCAACATGACTTAAACAATCTAGGCGATTGGAGCGAAAAGTGGCAACTGACTTTCAACCCAGACAATGTGGCGGACCTTAGACTCTGACAGCTTAATATCCCAAATTCGAATAGAAATAAAAACACCAAATCCATAAAGTTACTGAAAGAATACATTAAAATTTGTTACTTCGGGTTATTACAAGGTCCAAATCCACAACTAACTTAGTAGACTCCAGAAGTATTGTGCGAGGGCTGCTCCAATCTAAAATTCTCCAATATCGATATTGCCAGAGGTCGACCAAGGTAACGTAGTGAGAAAATGCGGCGTTCCTGAGAAATTTTGAAATAGAAAGTAGGTAATCAGAGTTGGTCGATGGCAGTTGAGATGGTGGAGAAAACAGTGAGATGTAGGCAGAGCTATATTTTCGTTCAAACCACGAGGTTAAGTCCAAAGTACAGAGATTTTGGTTAAAACAAAGTAATGTACAATATGTTCATTTCTCACATAGTAGTGAAAGTTGGATAAGTTTATTTTGGTGGACTCGCAGGGCTCCTCCTCTTAGAGGTCCGGAGGACCATCCCTACTGTCATGGTAAATCATTACATGAATATAGGCAATATCAATATTTGATAATGTCAACAGTAATGATAACAAAAAATTACACTAACAATAATAAGGATATAAAGTAAGATCATAATGTATGGAATGCATCCATGTCATATAAAGATTAGCACATGCAAGCATGATTCAGGAATGTAAGGAAATCAAAACTTGTTTTAATTTTAAATAAATATTTATGCACATAATAAACAATGACGTGGTCGTTACATTTGAGAAATTCATATATTAGGAGATATATATATTCTTGGTGAATACATATGCTTGCAGTACAGTTAACAAACAACAAACAATTAGTGATAATAATATTAATAAATGTTTATGGTTATAGTGAAATGAATATCAACAACAATAATACTGAGAAGAATGTCTAAATAAGGTTAACGTACTTGTTATGTCAGTCAATGAAATGAAGATAGCTAGCGTGTTTACAGATCTGCCGACCACTGCGTGGCTGAACACGGGGAAGTGTGAAGAGAGGAAGTGTAGGAGTTGTATTGACTTCCTCATTATTTATTGGTGCAGGCGTTGCTATTGCTTCATATTCACTGTCGGTGTACACTGGTTTCAGACGGTCAATAGAAAGTTTCCTGCTTACCATTTCTGTTCAGTGTGAAGTATTTATCAGTGCGTTTGAGTACTGGAAAAAGACCTTCATATGGATGCTGTAAGCCTTTTCTAATGACATCGACGCGAACAAATACAAATATGCAAGTAAGTAGATTCTTGTTAACTTGAGCTTTTTGAAATGATTGTCGAGGGGCTACTGGTCGAAGTTGAAGCGTTTGCTGAGTAAGACGGATGGTAAAATCGGAGATATTTACATCACTTGAATCATTAGAAGGAACTAATTGACCAGGCAATGCGAGGGTAGTACCTTACACGAGTTAAGCAGGTGTACGTCCCAAGTCTTCCTTGACAGTTGACCGGATACTGAGGAGAACTAATGGTAGGTGTTCACACCACTTAGATGAGTTACCTTGTGCCATCAAAGAGCTTTTCAGTTGTCGATGGAAACGTTACACCAGACCATTCGCCGCAGGATGCTAAGCTGTAGTGGGGATGTGGTTCACTCCAGGGAGTCTCGTAAACCCCCGAAACAGACTTGATCGAAATTGAGCTCCTCGGTCTGTCGCATTCGTTGTTGCGATTCCCACGTAACCTTGGTCGACCTCTGGCAATATCGATATTGGAGAATTTAAGATTGGAGCAGCCCTCGCACAATACTTCTGGAGTCTACTAAGTTAGTTGTGGATTTGGACCTTGTAATAACCCGAAGTAACAAATTTTAATGTATTCTTTCAGTAACTTTATGGATTTGGTGTTTTTATTTCTATTCGAATTTGGGATATTAAGCTGTCAGAGTCTAAGGTCCGCCACATTGTCTGGGTTGAAAGTCAGTTGCCACTTTTCGCTCCAATCGCCTAGATTGTTTAAGTCATGTTGGATTTTGCTTTCGACGCTCATATCATCGTACCCATAATCACATACTATCTTGAGATCATCTGCAAAGAGGTATGGCTTGCCATACTTGATCACAGAGACTATGTCATTTATAAATAAGAGGAATAGAATAGGGCCAGCCAAGAACGCTACCCTGTATTACACCACTAGTTATCGGCTTTGATGAAGACAGCTGGTGGTTGATTTTCACCAATTGCTCTCTTTCTGTGAGAAAAGAATTTATCCATTTGAGAAGTTTTCCGGCTAATCCGTAAGATTGGAGCTTTGTTAGGAGTCTGATATGTGGGACTTTATCGAAGGCCTTGCTAACGTCGAGAAATAATGTTGTTACCGAACGCCCATTATCAATGTATTGTGTAATGTAGTCAAAATAATCCAAGTGGCAAGTAATGCACGACCTTCTACTTAAGAAACCGTATTGGGATGGGGATAGTAGGTCATTTGATAGCAAGTACTGAATCATTTGAGTCTTTACTATCTTTTCCATTACACGCGAAACTACAGACGTGATGTTGGTGGGGCGGTAGTTGTTGACATCAGCTATAGGCCCGTATTTATGGATAGGTACAATATAAGACTTCTTCCAGCAGGTAGGGTATGTCCCATCGCTTAGTGAAATTGAGTATAACTTGAGTAGGAGTAAATTCATGTCAATGCCACCGTTTTTCAACAGAATGGAAGATATACCGTCTGGGACAATCGTGTTAGTAAGCTTAAGATTTGCGACAGCTTCATCGATCTCATGTGTGGTGAAAAGTATGTCACTTAAACATTCGTCTGTTTCACATGGGAATTCCACGAACTCATCGTTCTCTAAGGTGTATAATCTGGCGAAGTGCTTGCTAAACAGTTCACATATCACCTCAGTATTTTCGTAAGCAATGCCGTCTAAGTATATGACGCTGTGTTAGTTGCCGATTGAGGGTTAAATGCGGAACCGTAGGCGCGTTGTCCCATGCTTTAGTCCTTAATAGTAAGATAGGGTGAATTTCAGACTTCTTCGGGCAGGTTTAGGAACACTGTCCCTGAAAGTTTTCTGCCCCAAAAAGTCTGCAGTGAGCCCGAAAATAATGCTAGCTGGGTTCCAATAATGTATTATACATCATTGCATTTGATACCATTTTGCAGCTGCGCAGAATTTTCTCCTCTTCCTGAAATAGCGTTCAATCATGTGGCGGCATAGCACTCACCTAGATATACGCTGTTCACTGGTTGACCATAACTATCAACAGGAAACAGAACGAAGTTAGGGTTGTCGCTCAACTTTGATGGTGACCCTAGTAAACGGTTTACAATTTAACATTTATAAGAACCTGTTCTGATCGCTTGTACAATAATTGAACAATTTAAACTTTGAAAAAAGTATTAATTTATGAGAAATAAAGGCCTCAGAAACAAAGAAATGCGGGCCATGCATGCACCGCATAACTCAGGAGAAATAGTCAAACTTTTCAAAAGTAGGTTGACGAACTCCAAAACAGCCTATCCGAAAATAATATACTTAGACGGCATTGCTTACGAAAATACTGAGGTGATATGTGAACTGTTTAGCAAGCGCTTCGCCAGATTATACACTTTAGAGAACGATGAGTTCGTGGAATTCCCATGTGAAACAGACGAATGTTTAAGTGACATACTTTTCACCACACATGAGATCGATAAAGCTGTCGCAAATCTTAAGCTTACTAACACGATTGTCCCAGACGGTATATCTTCCATTCTGTTGAAAAACGGTGGCATTGACATGAATTTACTCCTACTCAAGTTATACTCAATTTCACTAAGCGATGGGACATACCCTACCTGCTGGAAGAAGTCTTATATTGTACCTATCCATAAATACAGGCCTATAGCTGATGTCAACAACTACCGCCCCACCAACATCACGTCTGTAGTTTCGCGTGTAATGGAAAAGATAGTAAAGACTCAAATGATTCAGTACTTGCTATCAAATGACCTACTATCCCCATCCCAATACGGTTTCTTAAGTAGAAGGTCGTGCATTACTTGGATTATTTTGACTACATTACACAATACATTGATAATGGGCGTTCGGTAACAACATTATTTCTCGACGTTAGCAAGGCCTTCGATAAAGTCCCACATATCAGACTCCTAACAAAGCTCCAATCTTACGGATTAGCCGGAAAACTTCTCAAATGGATAAATTCTTTTCTCACAGAAAGAGAGCAATTGGTGAAAGTCAACCACCAGCTGTCTTCATCAAAGCCGATAACTAGTGGTGTAATACAGGGTAGCGTTCTTGGCTGGCCCTATTCTATTCCTCTTATTTATAAATGACATAGTCTCTGTGATAAAGTATGGCAAGCCATACCTCTTTGCAGATGATCTCAAGATAGTATGTGATTATGGGTACGATGATATGAGCGTCGAAAGCAAAATCCAACATGACTTAAACAATCTAGGCGATTGGAGCGAAAAGTGGCAACTGACTTTCAACCCAGACAATGTGGCGGACCTTAGACTCTGACAGCTTAATATCCCAAATTCGAATAGAAATAAAAACACCAAATCCATAAAGTTACTGAAAGAATACATTAAAATTTGTTACTTCGGGATATTACAAGGTCCAAATCCACAACTAACTTAGTAGACTCCAGAAGTATTGTGCGAGGGCTGCTCCAATCTTAATTCTCCAATATCGATATTGCCAGAGGTCGACCAAGGTAACGTAGTGAGAAAATGCGGCGTTCCTGAGAAATTTTGAAATAGAAAATAGGTAATCAGAGTTGGTCGATGGCAGTTGAGATGGTGGAGAAAACAGTGAGATGTAGGCAGAGCTATATTTTCGTTCAAACCACGAGGTTAAGTCCAAAGTACAGAGATTTTGGTTAAAACAAAGTAATGTACAATATGTTCATTTCTCACATAGTAGTGAAAGTTGGATAATTTTATTTTGGCAAACTCCACTACAGGTTCGGTGTAGCCCATTTTGGACTCTGGAAACCGAGAATGTGCCTATATATGTGCGGTTAGCTCCTCTCAATACTGAAGACTGTCACAGATCTCTGGATGACGTACTCAGATTTAACCTTTTCCGATCATGCAAATAAGGTTGCATCTGACTGTAAACGACTTACTGGCTTTGTGCTGCGTAACGTCTACACCCAAGAAGCATTATTAGCTATGTATATTGGATATGTATCCGCCTCAAACTTGAATATTGTGCCCTCCTGTTAAGTAAGTCAAAGTCTGCAGACTGAAAAAATCGAATGTTCAGAGGTTCCTCACGAAACGCATAATATGGTTAGACCAACAAGTGGAATATTTTGACAGGTGTATAAGTCTGGAAATAGATAGAACCTCTGTGGTTTAGGAGAGTGGAGTGCAAATTATTTCCACTCTTCAAAGTCATTTGGAAACGTTGTTATAGTAACTCATCCATAACGTGGGAAAATATTAAATCATATCAGTTGCGAAACCACGACTACCTTGTCAAGGTGGCTACACACACAAAATCCATTAGGGCAAACTTTTCACCATTAAATATTGCACTCTTTGGAACCAACAATCATCTAAAATTAGATGTTGTGAAACCACAAATGGGTTCAAACGGAGCCTGGAAAGACACATTAAAATGTCCACCCTAGCTCGTCTGAAAGAGCACAACTGTTGGTAGAACGGAAATTGAAAGCCAGTCCAGTCTTCAGTATAGTCACATACGTATAACTCGACTCTGCTACTTACGCAGCGAACGTTTGACTAATTTACTGATTTTCTATTCTCTATAATCTTCACTAAGTTGTGTTGGTATAAGTAACTCTGGAAATAATTATATTAGCAACCACACCTTTTGATACTTTACAAATGTGTATACAGTTAATAATACAATGCTATTTTTTGTGTCGAAATGACCTTAGTTGGTCAATAACTACCTTTTCTCGTATACTTATCTTAAATTTATAATTTTATAACATTTCACAGTATTTTTTCTATAACATAAGTTGATGGGTTGCTTTGCAATGTCTGGTGTATACCATACCAAAATCGGTCGTGAAAATTTAGCATAACTAGTTCTGTTAACCAGGTGTTTTCTTCAGGATCATTCCACATAATTTTATCACTAATTGTTCCACTACACATTTTACTCTGCTAAATAGACTATAACTTATTTGCTGTAATACTAGCTACTTCTATACTTTATACTTCTTAAATTAAACGCAATTTCCTAGGCGTTTGTAACAAATACTTGTATGCATGTATAAAGGTGATACCGCTAAGAATGTCCTCAGATATCGATGTATCTGGTGACCTAATGGGAAGCGCTTGTCATGAAAGCTATTAATGTACAGCATACTGTATGACTGGGATGGGCTCAAAGCAATGCAATGCTGCAACTTCAGTTGTTGCAGAAAGAATCTGAGAGCTTAATATCAAAAAGGAGGGAGGGTGGCGCATGCTGATCAGCAGATATGGTAGTGGTCACAAATGTGAATCGCTCCGATCTGTAGGATAGCAACATGCATTTTTTGACAGCTCGAGAATTAAACATTAGTCTGGACCCTCAAGAAAAAGCAGAAATAATAAGGGTTGTACAGATCTAAATTATAAAAGAGTGCTTCCGCACCTACCATCTACAAGCCTGTTCAGCTTCTTGTCAAGATGCTACCCGTTGGGCCCTACAGAAATTCTTGAGAGACAACTTACAGGTCAGCTTGTTCTACGGATTCTAATTTTCCAGATCTTTGAATTCACTCCTCACTTAAATATCACTTACCTACCTCACAATAATCTTTTTATTTGCGCAATATTATACTCAATCTGATATTAACTATGTAGGCCTTTATTGAAGCTAAAACTTGCTCTTTGTTCATATTTGTTGCTTGCTTAAGGTCTAGTTGCTTTGATTAAAAGCGCGACAACACCAACGTTTGAGCAAAGATGAGAAGCTGAAAGATGACCTTCGTTATCAGACAAGATAACTTTGGCCAAATTCTTGCATGAATTGAAGCGCCTTTTGACAATAATGTCAGCTAGATTAGTCAGTGGCATACATACCACTTACTCTACTGTCAGTATGAAGTGTTCCACATAATATGACCAAGCTATTTTTTAGAAGTACAGGGAGGAATAATGGCGAATACTGAAGAAGAATGGGCAGAATACATGAAATCACAAATCTCAAGAGAAGAGGTTGAATTAGGCGGGAAGGTCTGAAACTCTCTACGTAATAAGTTTAACGAAAAATATTCTAAGAAATCAACAGGAATTGGAAGAGCAACAGAGATTCGAAGAGAAACTGATAGCGTGATGAGAGATATTCGATTTACTCCTCATCACAATGCCGTCAACTTTATGGGGATCATGAGACTGAATCAGTCTATGTAAGTCTTGCTCGCGTCTGAGACTGAAATCATCAATTATATATAGATATATTCATTCTAAGACCATTAAGGTGAGACCACATGTAAACTTCAGACAAGAATTTTTTCATATAAGAACAAAGCAGAAACTGCTAGGACGGAAATGGTTAGGTCATCGGTATATTTAATGAAACTAGGTTTGGAAGAATAAGTAAGGTCATGCAAAAAGACAGAAAAAGGAATGGAGGGAGCACAGCCGAGTGAGGCAACGAAGCGAAGAGACTTTTGTTGAAATAAGAAGACAGTCACTCTGTAACCCACGACTCAGTGTGGGCCGAAATCAGCTTGCTTGGTGAAAGTGCCCTAAGAATAGAGTCAAAAGCATCAGTATAGTCTAAAACAGTGGCTCAAACACACCTTGCGCCCTCATCAAGACTTGAAACAATATTGCAGGTAGAGTACAACGACAGCATCTAGTGTGCTTCTACTGCATTTGTAAGCAAACTTCTTTGGATCATTAAAAGAAATCAAAGGGTATTTAAGAGCATGCAAGAGAGGTTTCTTCTTAATTTTCAAAAATGGATACACGGTGATGATTAGCTCAAAGTTTAGATTGGATCCAGAAGATGACTTTGGTACAGGCAGCACTTTGTTTCTTTCCAGGCAACAGGTACTGTATCTCTGTGAGACGGTGCATTAGGGATTTGAGTAAGAGGATAGCATAAAGCATCATCAGCACAGTTCTGAAGTAAAGTGCTTGTTACGTCATTGAAACCCAGGCTGTGTGATGGGTTTAAGGACTCAGGACATGAAAATACATACTTTTCATTAAAATCAGGGAAATGAAAATTAAAGTTACCATAAACATCAGGTCTAGTCGCATTAGCTTGTTCCATGCTTTAAGTCTGGTTGCTTTGATTACAAACACAACAACACGAATGTTTGAACAAAGCTATATTTTCATCGGAAACGTGATAGTTTCCATGCTTAGACCAATACGGTTAGCACTAAACATTGCAAATATAAACTAACATTTCAAGTACTATATAGCTTCCTCTCCTTGTATTTATCTCGTAAATATACTCCCAATAATGTATTAAACATAATCGCATTTTATACCGTTTTGCAGCTGCGCAGAATTTCTCTCTCTTCCTGAAATAGCGTTCAATCATGTGGCGGCATAGCACTCACCTAGATATACGCTGTTCACTGGTTGACCATAACTATCAACAGGAAACAGAACGAAGTTAGGGTTGTCGCTCAACTCTGTTGGTGACCTTAGTGAACGGTTTACAATTTAACATTAATAAGAACCTTTTCTGATTGCTTGTACAATAACTGAACAATTTAAACTCTTGAAAAAGTATTGATTTGTGATACTTCACGATTGTAATTTATAACATTACTGATCGTGCATGTAAAATTGGCATGTATTTCTTGCAATTTTACCCGTTTATACGAAATATAAAGTATTATTATTACTAGCTTGTTTCATTGAAAAGGATCTACTTAAGATATTTACATCAAGATAATCATCCATTCAAATATGTTTCCGGCTTGTTGGCTGCTTAAAATGTTTCCAGTTGTTCGAAGCATTGTCACATTATAAGGAGTTTAATATATATCATTTAGTCTTTGTATTTCAGACTTTATCATTGAGTTTATCGTTCGAATACATGCACTGTCATGCGATTTACACAGTTTCTCCCTTTTGTCTTCTAAGCTTTTATAGTTGTGGAGAAGAGATCCTATCGAATCTCGTGAACGGTATTTCAGTAGGACAGCAAATGTCCAAACAGGTGGTAATAGAGATAGTAACATCTTATAATTCATCAAAGATTAGGTCCCATTCAGCATTATTCAACATACATCTCAGTGCTTGAATATTGTCATGTGAATGGGAACGTTCTTGGATTTTCTTAGTTAGGTGAACAAACGTCCTTCTACACTTTCGGTAAAATACGATTAATGCAGTGGTCAGAGTTCAGCAATGGGGTTCTCCTTCTCACCTACCTCATATATCTCACGACCGTCTACAGAAAACAAGTCTGGGATTTTGTCCAGACGAGTATTGAATATAGTCAGGTTCCTACGACCAAATAATATGAGAAAGCTATGATCGCTAGAATTAAGGTCCCTTCAGACTATAAACAAGGAATTTCCAGAAGTGGGAGCAACAGATTCAGTAAACTCGTCCGCGAAGATAAGTGTATCTCAGGAACTGCAGTCCGGAGTGATGAAAACATTTGTCGTGCATATAAGATCATTATCATCGTTTCGTTTAGCTGGTAGGGGAATATAAGGCTCCAATGTGTTCGGTTCTCCGCCAACGTTTTCACCCGGCCCCACGTCTGCCGACATGTTTTCATCTCCTCCTCCAGGTCACCCTCGGACGACCAACTCGCCGCTTCCCGTTTGGGTTCCACTCAAGTGGTGGCCAGGCGTGTGATGTCACTTGATGGTTTTCTCAGAGTATGACCAATCCGCCTTCATTTCTTCCTGCTTATTTGTTGCACAATCAGTTCCTGGTTGGCCCGCTCCTAGAGATCCCTCCCTGTTGCTGATCCCTTCTGGCCATCGTAACTTGAGTAGTATTGAGCGAAGACAGCTGTTGATGAAAGTGTGTAGTTTGTTTGAGGTGCTCCTCATGACTCGCTGCCAAGTCTCTGATCCATAAAGTAGCACTGACTTCACATTGGAGTTGAAAATCTGGATCTTATTCTTCATACTGAGTAGTGCTATTGATCTTCACAGAGACTTGAGAGTAATGAAAGTTTGCTCTGCTTTCCCAATCCTCGCTTTGATATCCTCATTGGTTCCATCCGCCTGTAGTTGAAAAATGCTTCCCAGTTCGGTAGGTAAAGGAGGTTACTTCTTTCAGATTTCTCCCATTTATTCTGATTGTTGTCTGTTATTGTTGCTGTTGGCCAGGAGTCTTCATGAGGTCTGTTTACTCTGTGTTCACCTGAAGGAAGTCTTATCTTTGATGATTCTTCTGCCACCTTGCTGCTTTTCACTTGCATATCTTCCAGTTTGTGGGAAATCAAACATATATCATCGGCGAAATCCATATCCTCCAAATATTTTGCCTGGGTACATTTTATGCCTGTTTCCTCGCTGCCCGGCACGCTGTCTGTCTCCCGCATTATCCAGTCTACCACGATCAGGAAAATCACTGGAGATGGTAGGCAGCCTTGTCTTACTCCCGTCCTCTCTTCGAAGGATTCCGTGATTCTCCAGTTGTGGAATACTAGGCATGCGGCATTATAGAACAATGGTGCTTAATGACAAACTACAAGAGTTTGCGAACGATAGTAGTTCTAGTTCCTATCTGAGAGCCTCCGAAATTATAGGTCCATTTAATGTATAAGCTTAAATACTACACCTGTTGTTTTTTGCCTATATTTATAATTCTAGATAAAACATTAACGGTTAAGATACGTATCCTCAAACAGACAAGAAATCTCGTTTGTAAAACTACTATCCAACACAATAAGTGGAATAAAATGGCCATAAACCGACAACATGAAAAAGGTATAACTCACCACAACATCACATGAACTGGTGAACGCTCGTTGGGAACTATATAAACCTCACCAACTACAACCCACCTTTCCAAAGATAACGTGGTGTACTTATATCCATAATGTTGCTGAGCAGTTAATATTCTCAACTCCTGTCAGAACAGCTGAAATTCATAAACCTTCCTCATGCTAAGAAAATAACCACAAACAGTAGAAATCCATTAATTATTGCGTCTGAAGCTTATGTATTTACTCCCAACAATGACATTTCAGATCAAATGAGATAAACACATCACTGATTTCAAAATAACACATCAATGAACTATAATTCGAGGACTCTGCGCACAACAAAGTTATGTATGAATATTTACTTCAAGCTTTATTTTTTTCCCAGGCACTTATAATCTATCCACCAAAGACCTGGTTTTTTTGTTAATGCGAAGACAATACTCCTGTATTTCCTGTTGTGTTGCACTCACTGACAATCTAGCAGATTTTTCCAACTTTGCACAGAAATGATTGTATATAAGTGAAAAGGCTGTTTTATACTACTGGGATTAACATTTATCAAGTGTATGTATAATCTCCAGCGAACATGTAAAGCATATCTTGCTACTGCCAGTAAATTGTGATTGAATTATATGGTTCTATTTCTGTAACAATTTGATGATGCCTGTAAACTGGCGTCCCTCATATACTGTACTATAAGAATAAATTTATTTATTTATTTAACTGTTAGATAATTGTTGGCGGCACCTCGAAGTAGTTGCTAGATCAATTCTCGATCGATGCTATCGAAGGGCTTTCCAAAGTTGATGAAATTGAGGTAGATAGGTGACTGGCATTCTAAGCTCTGTTCAATGATGAGACTTATTGTCGCGATTTGATCGATGCGCAACTTGTTTTTCCTGAATCCAACCTGTAACGGTCTAATTTTTTCATCCAGGGTGTGTTTTATTTTCTCCAGTATGATGCGTCTTAGTGGTTCGCTTGGGATAGACAGCAAAATATGGGAGTGAATGAAGGCAAAATGTAGGCCAATGGAAAATGGTGTTTTTTGGTAGCCCAAAATTCTACATACCACCACATTTATTTGGCGACTTGGGATAGACAGCAGTCTAGAGAGGTCCGAAAGCCTTCCTGGCCACAAATCCCCTAAACGCTTCACAAAATACCAATTACTTTCTGCTGAGACGCATCGATAATGACCACTGTGGAGTATTAACTTTATGCGAATATTCAAGTTCCATTTACCACCTGTACAGCGCCAGTAGATCTGGAAATTAAGGAAGCAGGAGGATTTGTTTGCACTCCAAATCTCACTTGCTCATTTGATGGTAATGTCCATGTTATATATGCTCCATTTGTTATTTTGTGTAGAGTAGTTCACCACTTTTCTGGTTCCTAACAGCCTTTTATAACTGAGAATTACCATTTTCTGATTACTGTTGATGCAGTGATACTACTTCGCAAGTTTAACTGGGCAGTGACTGCTGTGGTGTGAGGTGTTTGCAGTTGGTATTGCTGCAGTCATTTTTGTATGTTAACCAACTGACTATTTACACGAACAGTATCATCATTTTATGAAAAATTTACCATATTCACCATGTGTAATTCAACCCTTAAATACTATGCTCGTTTAGCTACATTTGAAAAATGGCAGTGTGTCGGATTACACCATGTACACTGCTTCTAGATATTTAAGGTGACCCTAAAGTTACTATTCTGTTGCCTTGTCTTAAACATCCTCTTTGTATTTGAATAATTGTAATTATGTCGGTTCCATAATTGTTTATTTAACATATTGATGATGCCTGTAAACTGGCCTCCCTCATTTACAAACGATTGAGGACATATCATTACTATTATTACTGCATGGAGACTTTTTGATTGACCCTCCCTCCCATACCAGTAGAATTTCATGGAATATTATATACCGTATCCCTCGGAAGTCTCCTTCCGTGTGTTCGACAAGGTTCTCCCTCTTCGCATTCCCACTGCCCTGCTTTTAGAAATGTAGACAGTTAAAGTCAGGATTAGTCTTCTGCAGTTGTAACAGCTGTTGTTCTGTGATGTGAGTATTAATTTTGATAAAATGGTTGGTTCCTAAATTGATGAACCTGCCTGCCTCGTCCACATATTTACTTCCATTTTATTAAAGGTGACTGTCATGTGTATATTTCCGTTTTTATTTTGATTGTTTTTCGGATTTTTTCACTAGTGTGTATGTTTTTAATTTAGTTCTTATTTATTGAAATGTCTCATTTGCACAGCTTGGAAGCTGACTTTATAGACTCCAGTTCTGCGGAGGTAGATTCCTTAGGCACTTCCAAGGTTAGATTACCTGAATTTGATCTACATGAACTGGGCTACGGTTCACCCATCTAGAGTGCTATTTCGACCGGTATAACACTAAGTATGAAACCAACAGGTATAGGAATGTGTTTTCCCGGCTACCTTATGAGATGGGTAAGGATATGCGGGAGCTTATACTTCAGCTAACAAATGAGCAGCCGTACACAGCACGTAAGTGCGAGGTGATGGAATGATTCTCTACGTCAGAGAACAAACATGTACAACAGTTATTTCAAGGAGGATTATTGAAAGTGGATCATTATCACAGTTCCTGTGCCTCAACACTTAGCAGCTGCTGAGAAGGAATTCCCGGAAAATCATATATTTTATGTCAAGGATGAAAAATGTGTTGCAGACGTCTTGGTTGGTACAGGAGTTACTTTCAGTGTCATACCAAAAGCAAACGTGAAGCCGGGACGACAAAAGTCCCTTGTCTCGCCGCAGGCCGCCAATAAATCACAAATACCAACGACCAGGCAGAAAGCACAACCCTCTGTCTACCGTACGAAGGGCATTTCAAAGGCACGTCAGGGCACCCGAAAGGCTTTGTTATTCCACCTGGCAGTATTACGGACACCGTTAGCACTGAAAGCCCAGAGCCGACCTAGGTAGATTACGACCCTGCCGACGTAGTAACAGGAAGGCCTCCACAAGCCATAGTTAACAGCTGGTATACTAACGCGGAAATTAATACTGTAGAGCAAGTGAAATGAGCTGAACAATTAACTGGCAAAACATTTCTAGGAAGAAAGATATTCAGCCATGGAGGCTGCTTGATTTGCTTCTGTTATGATCAACATGTTCCGAGAAAGTTAAATTACTAGAGTATCTGATGCCAAGACCAACTATTGGGTTAAGTTTATCTATTTTTGCCTATTTACTTCAAGAGTTGGGTCAAGATTACTTCGCCAATGCAAATTTAGCTGCATTTTTCAATGTCAAACTTTAGACAGGATTCAGCCCACCATGTTGTGAGACTACTTTGTTCTAGACTTATTTTACTTATCATATCGTTTGATTCATGACTGTGGCAGGATTAAATGACTTTGAGGCTGTCTGCATATAGGATTGGTTTACACGAGATGAAACAATTGCAAGTGCTGTTAATGTAGACTGTAAATAAAAGTGGTCCTAGGACACTACCTTGCACAACCCCACTTGTGATCTGCCTAGAATGACACAATACAGATCCTACTTCGGTTATTTGTAACCTGTTGCTTAGAAATGACTTCAACCAGTTCAGTAATGGATTGCCAATTCCACATCAGTACAGGTTCTCAGAGAGAGTGCTGTAAGATACCTTGTCAAATGCCCTAGATATATCGAAGTAGAGAACAACGACTAGCTTGCGTGCATCGTGACTACTAGTGATGCAGTTGAAAAAGTCGAAGCGGCAAGTAAAGCAAGAACTATTTTTGAGAAATCCGTGTTGAGACCTTGTAACGTGATCTTCCCAAAGTAGATAGTTTGATAATTGATCTTCGACAACTTTCCCCATGACTCGCGAGATGACTGGAGTTATATTTATAACTCTGTAGTTGCAAACGTTTGCCTTATCACCAGATTTGTAGTGTGGAATTATGAAGCTACTTTTCCACTCATTAGGGTGAGTGATAGTGTCCACAGATATGGAGAAGAACTAAGGAAGTAGAAGTGGAATGTCACACCCACTGTTTTCAGAGTTATTTAGACCTTCCGGTCCTACTCTAGCAGAAGGTCTAGAGCTTTCAACAGCTTGTCCTATTACATGGTGAACACTGTGATCCTGAGAAAGTAGTTGGAAAGGAGTGTAGTTTCACTGGGGGTGCGTGTATTTCCCAACTTATTATGACATGTCCTTGGGATATGCTCAGTTTGTGTTCAGTTTATTTTTACGGGCTACAGTGTGCAGACACAGACTGACATTTCTATAAAAGAGGGAGGTTAAAATCTGCACGTTGTCATTGGTAAAGCCGTTGTCACGCTGACAGCATCGAATGAGATTCATGGCCATTCCCCAGTCTGTATGCTTGCAAACACTGTATACCATGCTCCACAAGTCGTGCTTGTTTCCGGTGTTTAGTGATGAGATCGGCTAAAATTTACTTTCTTCATATTTGTTGCTTCCTTGAATTCTGGTTGCTTTGATTAAGAACACAAAAACTCCAAAGTTTAAACAAGGCTAAATTTTCATCGAAAACATCAAAGTTTCCATGCTTAGACCAATATGGTTAGCATTAAACATTGCAAATGTATACTGTCATCCCAAGGAGTCCCCACCTACTTCTCCTATATATCTTGTAATTGTGATTTCAATGATGTGTAATCCAAAATTGTATTTTGTGCCATTTTTTCAGTTTCCCAGGACGTTATTCTCTTCCTGAAATAGCTTTCAATCATGTGGAGGCATAGCACTCACTTAGATATACGCTGTTCGCTGGTTGACCATAACTATCAGCAGGAAACAGAGCGAAATTTCGGTTGTCGCTCAACTTTAATGGTAACCTTAGTAAAGGGTTTACAATTTAACATTTATAAGAAGCTGTTCTGATTGCTCATGCAAAAATAGAACTATTTGAACTTTAGAAATGTAATAATTCATGATACTCCAGGATTGTAATTTATAACATAACTGATCATAGCTGTAAAATGGCGTGCATTTCTTGTAAACTTACCCGTTTATAAAAATATAAATTATTATTATTATTAGAACAGAGTATCATTCTACTGGCGCTGCTTGGTGCTTCGTGTTCCACTGGGAACGTAAAGGAATAAAAAAAGTGAAGTTTACATTTATCTCCATGCAAGATGACCTAAAGTGAATAGATTACCATACTCAATATTTCACCTTCCTCCTTACTGATCACGAATATGTTATGTGTGTATGTGCGGCATCCCCCACCACTCTTGCACTCTCTACTTCTACAGTAAGGAGTGTAATCATGTGTACCCAAACGCACTCTAAAAATAGATAATGGGCACCCTGATTCTGTTATCAGTACCACATTATGCTGGGCTACTAATACTAGTGTTCTGAGTTTGGACACCTTATTGACTGGAGAGCGTGCGTTAATTAGTAATGTCGTGAATCAGTCATGTTAAATTATAAAGTGACTTAAAATACCACCATTACCAACAGCATTGAGATGTTGTTCTGACAGTTGGGCTAGTGGGACTAAAGCCTCAAACATTTTATGAGCTACATCCCATGACGACTTAGCCTGCTCATTATCAGCTGTTTCCCGTGATATTTGAGACTCGCAGTGGTATGCAGTCAAAATTACCTATTTCATTATAAGTTCATTTATTTGCCATTGGACATCAATCACAGCACAAGTTAACTTACAAAACTAAGAGTTCTCTATTGGAACATCTATCACCTATGTTAAAGGAGTCAGCATTGCGCTTGAGCTAGTAGTTATTACTGTATTACAGGGTGGTGGTTTAAGCTACTGCCTTAAAAAATTGGGTTTCTACAAACATACTGCTTAAAGTTTTGGCCCACAGTTTTTCGAGGATCACAAATAAGAAAGCACTAAATAAATATCAGCGAGGACAAGTAAAAAATGTCGCCTCTTTTGGGTGTGGCAACAACACGTGGCAACCGTGTTGTCAAGGTGTTCAACCTCATTTTTTGAACGCATTCGGTAGAATGATATGTGACCTTCTTTGGATTTTTATTTGGCTGGCCACAGCAAAATCAGACCAGTTTCTGAGTCTTCATGGCCAAGGGATAGGATGTCAAATATTGCACACCAAATAGGCAAAGGGGATTATCTACATAACAACTTCACACACCATCTATACAGTGAATTTAAACTATAGAAAGCGATCTCCTTATGTTGATCAGGACAAAAAGTAGGCATGACATGCCGAGGCGGTGACCTGTTGTGAATGCTAAGCACCTTGGACACCTACTGACCGTGAGACATAGGTGGCACTGAGGAAGTGATGCAGTGCCAGATTTCTTATCGATAATAAAGCATTTTAGTCAGCCCTTGCTTAAAAATCCCTGGTAGAACATAATAATAACGTCAAATGTAAAAGTCGCCAACCATAAGGTATGCAACTAAAGAAAGGAAAATGGTTGAAGCATTAATCTCAGCCTCTGAGAGGCAGCTAAATGGTATTAAGAAGATTACCTCTATAAGACAATTTGGTTCCACTGCTGCACTATTGAACGAAAACATTACTCGTTTTACCCCACAGTAGTCCAAGCCAAAAAGTCCCCGGGTTATGAAGATATCTAGCCACCAGTTTTGCAGCAGTAAGCAGAAGCACTCTGTGAGCTATTATATAGCGTAATCTAACTCTGCGTATACTCAGAGAAACTGTATAAGGAATAGAAAAATGCTACCCGTTTTCCTGTTTACAAAGGAGGAATCGAAACAAATTCGGCGGATTAAATGCCAGAAGTACTACTCCTCACGCAGAAAATAACTCGCCCTCTATTTGCCGACAATTTGTTCTGTCCAGTGTCGGAGTACGATTTAGCCCCCACCACGATGAAAAATTGCGTGAATGTATGAATGGGCCAGAGCATATGCGAACGCAAAGGCATACTTGCATCGGAGCTTCTCCTAAGTCTGCACAAAGCTTATTTACAATGTCAGATTTTTTTATTCCTTCACGCTCCCAGTGGAACATAGGGCTTCAAGCATCTAGCTTGAAGTTTCTGTAGCAGGGCTTATTTTTGCAGGATGGGGTTGCTAGCCTCATGACCAACCTTTCCTCTTCACCAGCTTTAATTTTGGCTCAGTGAGATAAAGCAGTGCGCCGGTCGGGGATCGAACCCCGGACCATGTGCATGGTCGGCGGCGCACAATATCATCTCTCCAAAAACTTGGAGAAGAATTCATAGAAGTACGATAACGAGTTAAGGACATTTGTCACAAACTATGTGACTAGATTGTGAGGAAACTAGGTTTCCACAACTAAGTACGACTGGTTAAGGGATGACATAATATACTCTTATATGATTGAGCATAACCGGGCTTCATACCATCAAGTCACTAAAAATTACATAGTGGCAAACCACAAGGAAGAGTGCCGAAGACTCAAAAGCTCTCTAATTTCTTTTTGCTTCCAGTTTGCTAGCTGTGGAACTTGTCACGAACAGCCACGACTACGGCTTCCTCTGTAGAAAGCTTTAGGATTAAACTAGATATTCAAGCAGCAACAAATGGATTGCATCCAGCAGACTCTCTCCAGGACTGGACAGAGATTTAACCCTCCCATATCCGAATCTATCAGCCGGTTCCCAACTAGAGTCGTCTTTGATCACTGCGCGCTGTTCTACACTGACATCTTTGCTTCTCTTTTCCATTCTTTTACTTAATTTCATTTCAACTATCAGCTTATCCTTAAATTCAAGTATTATGCTTTGATTATGCTGAAATTGTGACTACTATCATATTTATCCTTTTGCTTTTTTAATATACCTAAAGACCTAGAGGTGAAGGTGTTTGGTGGCTGAGTAAGTTGATGTTCATGGGGAGTGCAGTGTGTACTAACTCAAGATCCTATGCGCACAACTCCTAAAGCATTCGTTCAGCGTAGACCATTGACGAAGCGAAATGCCAAACTGAACGTCCAAAATACGAAGCATATTTCAAGACCCAAATCGCAGTGGCAGGATGATTGCTTAAATACTTAGGGATCGTGCACGAACGACTAAACGTAATAAAACAGCCCGACAAAGGGGTTGGAAGATTCATCATGAACCCTAAGGTAAATAAATAGACCTAAACAAAGATCCAGTGATGAGTGGTGAATGCTGCAGGCTGATGACTTTCGGGAATAACCCACAACCACAAATATACGTTCAGTCCAGTTCAAATTAACTTCCTCGACAACACGAAGACAATTAGCACAGTCAAGCACTATAATAATTTCTTTATTTTGTATAGCATCCATACATTTTACAAAATTTTCAGCATAATTTATTTCATGACATTTTCCTTCCATTAAGGACCTGAGTCGGTGGCACAGTGGTTAGGACTCTCGCCGACCATGCACATGGTCCGGGGTTCGATCCCCTGCCGACGCACGCCCGATTTCTATGGTCGGCCTGCAAAATTTGGGCTACCGATATCCATGCTGAAAATTCCATACTTGTACTGAAAATAGGGTGTGGCATCAAGCTGTAACCAGAAATAAAAAAATAAAATATAAAATAGAATATCACGTGACGGTAGACCAACTAAAACGCTTCTACCTGAAATTAAGCGCGTACTAAGAAATTATGATGTCTCTCTTTTGTCTTCTTCGGTAAATGTACCTTATTTAGTTGAATGGCAAGTAGAAAATTTTCAGGAATCCATTCTGCGAACCAGTGATGCAACCCAAGAACAGCTATCTCATGCATTGTAATACACTCCAACCCACCATTGTTTTTTCTGACGATAACTAGAAACTTGTGAATCCGCAAGTTGCAGGCATATTATATACTCGCCAGAGCATGAAACATAAATAAAAGTCGTATTTTATCAGATTTAAACGAACTGAACGGGAGAAAATATCCATAGAATATCAACGGGATTTTTCGGTAATCCAAATTTAAGCAGACCGCCAAAATATGATCTTTAGGTACACATTATGAGTCACGTGGGTTTCGGTGACCCGCTTTTGTCTAGAACAACCTAGACGGAATAGAATCCTGCACTAAGCTCAATCGTGTCCAATCATCCTTGCGCAGCCGGACTTTGGCAGTATCGAACGAATCTACCCTTGAGCCACTAAGGTTTCTTATTTTTATGAGTGATTTGTCATCCCATCTAAACTGCCTGGCCTTTTTTATCGTAAATGAAGAATTGCTGCCTAACTACCAAAAAGGGAGTATGCAGAAGGGAGTGCTTTTTTCACGTATTTTCACGTATTTGACAAATTGCTGTTTTTGTTGTGTTATTCACTTCGAGAACACTTAAAAAAACTTTAACTTGACTTTTGTCTGTTAAGTTTTTATTTTAAACGTTTATATAGTCTATATTGGGTAAATTGTCTTGGCAGTTCCATTAGTTCACAATGTCAAAAGTACCTCATAAATGTAATAGGGTGGAGTGTTACTTTTTGGTAGATGATGGAATACAGTGTAATAACTGTAAAAAGTGGTATCATAAGATGTGTACTGGATTACGTCCAGCTGCATACAAACGTTGTATTGCTCCAACATCCAACTGGATGTGCAGAATGTGCTGCTCCCCAAAGATGACTTTGATAAGGGAGGCTCACGAACTACTATCTAAGGCTATGGAACTCCCTGATGATAGCGTGGCGAGCAATAGTGACACAGACTGCCCTCCTGAAGATGACGCAGCAAGTGCCATCATGAATGTTACCACACCGGCGGTTACTATCCCAGTTACCCCGGAAGTAAAACCTACTAGGCGTTCGAAGCGTCTTAGTAAGCGAAAGGGTAACAGAACGGAAGCTGCAAACAGCATCTCAGCACCAGAGAACACTGTAAGCGAAGTTCACCATGAAGGTGGTGCAGACACTGATCTCTATTGTACCATCAAAAACTGCAGCAGCCCTGAGAAGCAACTGTAGGCAGATGATCGGTGGGTAACGAAAATAAGCAATCGAAAGAAACATAGTAATACTGATGGTAAGCAAACGTCTGTTACCTGTAGCCAGGCTGCATCAGTAGTGGTGAGAAAAGACGTAGCCACTGCTAAACACGACAAGCTCTCCTTAGACTCTAACATAATTGTTGGAAATTTAGAAGAGTCCAAAGAATCTGATCCCGTAAAAAGGCACGATCAAGACCTTAAATTAGTGAGTAGTATTATAAGGAAGGTGCTTCAAGCGAATTTCCCTGGAGTATCGATTAAAAAGCTGATTAGAATAGGCAAAAGAGATGATGAATGTTCTAATCAGCGTAGATTGCTTAAAGTAGTCTTAGGTTCTCCTGATGAACGGAATCATCTACTGGCTAATGTACACAACCTTTCCGGGTCAGGAATTTCAGTCAGACCTGGTTTATCTCTTGAAGACAGACTTAAACGAAAAGAAGTTTTGTCCCAGCTAGAAACAAGAAACGTATGCTTCCAAGACCTGTGCGGATAAGCCGGACCGCATAGGAAGCCTGAAGGTAGTGTACACTAATATACGTAGTATCGGGAACAAATTTCACGAGCTAGGTGTATTAGTGGAAGACCTTAGCCCAAGTATTGTGGCCATTACTGAAACATGGCTGGTTTCTGGATTAGATGACATACCTGAGCTATGCGGATTTAGTTGCTTGCGCGGCGACAGGGTTAAGGGTCGTATAGGTGGCGGGGATGCTCTGTACATCAACAACTCCCTACATGTTCGTTCCGTGAAATCTGAAGCGCATGACAGTGGGACAAGTGAGGTAATTAGCTGTGAAGTAAGCTTTGCAACTGGCACTTTACTCATTGGTGTTCTGTATAGAAGTCCCTTTTGTCAGTGTGATGACTTTATTTTAGATCACCTCAAACAATGGAGTAAACACAGTAGCTGCCTTATTCTAGGTGACTTTAGTGCACCTCATATAGACTGGGTAGCTGGCACATCTCCAGGATCCACTAATAAGTTTGACAGCCGGTTACTCTTGGCTACCGTGGAAAATGCCCTGACACAACATGTCTTAGGTAGTACAAGATTCGGTTCTACCCAAGGATCTTCCTTGCTGGACTTAGTGCTTACTCATGACAACGACGACGTGGATGGTCTAGTTATTCATCCACCTCTAGCAAACAGTGATCATGGGGTGTTAGATTTTAACTTAAGGGCTGGCAATTTAGTCAGTTTTCAACCCAAATCCCGACCTAGTGTTTGGCATGCTGACATAGTCTCTATAAAGGAGCGTGCTTCAACTACCGACTGGTCAGTCAATATTGTCTCATCCATTGAAGATGAATGGGATAGATTTAAGAATACACTTGAGAGGGTTACCACTGATTTCATTCCCTGGAGGGTTCCTAAAAGACCAACAAACCGGCCACCATGGATAAATAGACAAGCTATAACACTCCTAAGACGGAGAAAAAGGTTCTGGAATCTCTTTGTTTCTACTGGGCTACAGCAGTTCCGGCTGAAATGCTGTGAAACCAGAAACCAGTGTAAAACTTTGATTCACCAGTCAAGGATAGCTTACAAAACCCAGTTAGTCAAAAGTTCACCAGGCTGCCCAAAAAGACTCTTCTCATATATCGAGAGAAGAACACGTAAGAGTGATGCTATCCCACCTCTTATGCTTGAAGATGACCAGACAAACATGGCTGAGGATAACTTGACTAAGGCTGAAGCTTTGTCCAAGCACTTTAGTCAAGTATTCTCTGATAATATTGATACCAGCTCTGTAACTTTTCCAGAAGGTAACTTGAAAATGGCACCCTTATACATTGGAAAGGATACTGTCCTAAAGTGGCTTCTAAGGCTCAATCCTGGTAAGTCCAGTGGCCCTGATGAACTCCACCCACGTATATTAACAGCATTGGCTGAAAACATAGCCGAGCCATTGTCGGTGATCTTCAATATGTCTCTGTACCAGTCTAAATGTCCAAGAGACCGGAAAGATGCCATCATTAGTCTGGTCTTCAAAACCGGATCTAGAAACTTAGTTCAGAACTATCGTGCTGTTAGTTTGACCAGTATTGTTGTTAAACTACTAGAAAGAATAATTCGTGATGCTATCATTCACTTCATTGAAGGGAACAAACTTTTCGCTGTGGAACAGCATGGTTTTAGAGCAGGTCATTCTTGCTTGACCAACCTTCTTTTGGCCAGGGAAAGTTGGGCAAGCTCAGCTGATGCTAATATACCGGTGGATGCCATATTCATCGACCTTAGCAAGGCGTTTGACAGGGTTTCTCATTCAGGTCTTCTAGTAAAGTTAGGTAGTATGGGAATCAATAAAGTGGTTGCCGACTGGATTCAAGACTTTCTAAAGGACAGAAGACAAAGAGTACGAGTTAACGGGGTTTTATCAACATGGGAATCGGTTAAGAGTGGCGTTCCTCAGGGTACAATTCTAGGCCCACTTCTTTTCCTGATTTATGTTAATGAGATTCCATCGGTAGTTAGGTCATCCTGCTTACTGTTTGCTGATGACATCAAGATATGGAGGGCTTTACACGATGACAGTGATCAACTTGCTTTGCAGGAAGATTTAAACTTGTTAAGTGATTGGTGTAAGCACTGGGCCTTGAAGATTAACTTAAGCAAGAGTGTAGTTATGCATGTATCTCATAGTCACGTGCACAATTACTCAATGAATGGCATTACTCTTCCAGTGGTCACTGAGTACAAGGACTTGGGAGTGGTTGTGCAGCATGACTTGAAAACAGCAACAAACTGTAGAGCTGCAGCCACTAAGGGTTTTCGAATATTATGGGCCATACGCAAAGCTTTTGCGAATTTTGACGCTGAAATATTTCGTATATTATATCCGACTTATATCAGACCTCATTTGGAATATGGGATCCAGGCAGCGAACCCGTGTTTCAAATACGAAATAGACTTATTAGAATGGGTGCAAAGAGTAGGAACTAAGCTAATAAAAGGTTTCTCAACCCTCTCATATGAAGAGAGGTTAAGTCGACTGGGTTTATTTCCACTGTCATACAGACGACTTAGGGGTGACCTAATACTAGCATACCGTATCCTAAGAAATGATTTTGGAGCAAATTTATCTAATTTATTTCTTCCTTCTAGCACCAACCAATTGCGAGGACATCACCTCAAGGTTCAAAAACCACGGTCGAATCGTCTGCGTTTGGAGATCCGTTTTTCGCATCGGATTGTGAACCATTGGAACTCCCTACCGGAACACGTCGTGTCAGCGCCATCCGTTGATTCATTCAAGGCAAGATTGGACCTCCTGTGTGTAACAAATCGAAAGGATTAACACAGGCATATAGCCTACTATCCTAAATAAATTGTAAACTGTAATTTATCTTTTACTAGTTCGGCATTGTAATACAGATCAGTTGGCGGTTAATGCGACAGTGACGTCACCATTCAAGAATTCGTAAGTAGCAACTCTAAGATGTACTGTTTAGAAACGTGTTTGACAATGCTAAACGTAGGAATAAAAGGAATTGTTTTACATGTAAATAAGTATCAGGAATATTCTTATTCAGCTTAATACTGATGAAATCTTCGTACGCGGACTCGAGTCGAATTCATTTTTAATGTTTTTGATAGATGATAAATCAATATAGTGACATTCTCCTAGTTTAGGTGTTATTGATGAAAGAACATCATCATAGCTGCTTCACAGCGAGTTCTTTTGATAGGAGGGGATTCTGTACGACTGTTTCCCCTCATTTTCCAAATATAGGTCAACATTTAGATTTCTTCTTCTTAAATATAATGTTATAACTAATCGATACTTTCCTGTCGTACGACTACTTTCATTAATCCAAATTATTTGGTAGGTTATTGGTTTCGGCCGGTACTTTTCGTAGTTGCTGGTAAATCGTAGGATCTCTTTCGGTAAACTTGATGAAAGACGAATTAGTCTCCCCGTCATAGCCCAGGCAAAAGTTTTCAGCCACATGATGACCGATCACATTTTCTGTAAAAAACACGCTCTATTGTCACTTACCTGGGAGAAATTCTTCACCAGCCTCGGTTTAATCACCTAGTTAACTTTTTAGTCAGCTTAAAGTCCAGGTTTATATTCGTCGTTCCGATTAACCTGTTGGAATTTCACACGGTGAACAAGGTACGCCAGTGTCGTTTCAAACATTTTCGGTAAGTCATATAGGTAAATACCAGTGCAGAACTTTATTCTGTTTTTGGATTTCGACCAGATAGCACTTCCTATGTCTGTTCACTACTATCGTGAGAGAAGCCTAGGTGACGCCGCTAATACTATATCTAACTAGCGTCTTCACAAGTCTAACGCAAGTTTATGTGTCAGACGCCTTGGTGCTGTGAAGAAAAATGCTTCAGATTGTCACCAGACCTCAACATTTAGCGCATTATCCAATAAATTTTCAGTCTTTTGATGAATGTACTGATAAGACTGATTATGAAGTGTAAACTTCATATATTATGGAGCGAAAATGTATTATTAGTCGCATTAATTGGCTCATTAAATCCTTGTAGACTCGATTACCGTGTCTAAATGCAGAAATATGTCACAGATAATTAAATGTTGACCAAATTGAGAGCAGCAGTAAGTCAGTTGTCAAGGGGCCAGATGTATTTGAACTAAGTTTTCTGGATTTATGAATTTATTTTACTTGGGTAGAATCATGACTATCTGGTTGGCAGACATTATCTACATAATCCTCGAGTGTAAGTTACCTGTCCTCATCGCCTTACACCAATTAGGAAATAATGTAAAATGAGATGATGGGCCGCAATGGTCAGTTTGGTGCTTGTATTACCCTAAGGTTGAATACGTCTACGTATCACTGACTGGCATTTTTGCTATTTTTGACACTTTTGTCGATGTTAGTCTGGCTGGTTAAACACCATTTCCGAGTGTGCTGTTCTGCGTAAAAACTGTGAAACATCTGCTTGATGTTAAAGGACAATAACTGTGTATGTTTAACCGCTGTGATTCACATGAAATCACTTACAATGGTGAAACTGTCCAAATTACATTTAGGGTTCATCGGAATGTGTCAAAACAACTTAGAGATTATATGATAATAAGTGGTATCGTGAAGCACCATCGTCGGTAGTTTATACATGTGACTAATGTTCTTACAACAAATTCTGTTTCGACTGTCACATATGAGATCAACGGGAGAAACAAAAGAATTGAACAGCACATTATGTGGCGCCGTGGTATTTACGAGTGCCTCATTGATGTAACGTAGTGGCTCATGGTATCAGTTGTGACTCAAAGTCAAATCTGGTGTCAATCACTTTGCTTGTCGTGTCTTTTGTCAAAAAACAACAAAGTAACAAGTTCCCCCTTTTGAATATACGTATTGAGCATATCTTCTTGCTCATCCTGTTCTTTAACTGTCTTTTCGTAACACTTTCTTTTTGTGCATATCTGAATAAGTGTTTCCAAGGAATAATTAAGTATTTGTGACTGTGTTTAGTACATTTAACAAGTCACTTCACTGGTACTTTCTGATACTTAGATACATTCTTTTTATTCAAGACTTCCTGGTAAATTATACTTAGTTAACTACATACTCCGTAAATCTTATTCATCGACGAGAATTTCTTTTGTTTTCCTTAAAGTTCTGATTGCCGTACTTCATATACACTTACGCTTTATTGATGTTGGCTCAGACAGGTCTTCAACTAGTAAAAGAATTAAAACGTTCACAGCAAAGTAATTTGCCTCCTTATAATGAGGATAAAATTCGGACATGTCTGGAAGAAATGAAAACACTATATGATGCAAATTATCGTGATGTGGCTTTTGTGTCAAGTTCAACATCTGAAGCTGCGTCATCATCATCGCTATCTGGAACAGAAGAGCACAGCAATAAAATTCAATCTGTTCTAGTTAGACATGCTGTTCTCGAGAGGAATAAACGCTGCCTTCTTGCATACCATCATGCTAGATTAATGCGAATAAAAGAATTTCGTTGGGAGCATGGCATTATTTTGCCTAAAGGTAATTATAATTATCAAGCTGAAAACATTGATTTTTATTAATTTATTGTTTAAAAGTTTGTTTAGTCCAAATTAGATAAGTTTATTTTAAATATCACACAGTGATGCAGTATTAACAACTGGATGACGTTTCGAGCACAATTTATTGTTCATAATCATATCAATCAAGTCACACCTTTTCACAATTTGTCTTGTATATATTTTCTGTCACTTCAACTTCCCTTTGTTGTTTGTTGCCACTTTCCATACTTCCAGTATACTTACTTACTTTACTGTGGCTATCTCCTACGGGAGGATGAGCCGGCTTCATGAACATCTCGAATCATAAGAGAGTTCATGAAGTTTCATGGGAATTTGGTACGAGTGATGTCCCCAGAATCGCTCGGCCTTTTGTTTGAGAGTGCAGCTCTAGCCTTTACACAAACAAGTGTGACCTACAAACAAGGCAGTAGGAGTGGAGTAGGGAGTCCACTATCCATTGGCAGCCGGTAACCGGAGTTCGGTTCATACGCCTTTTTGAATGGTGCCAGACATCCAGGACATCCAACAAGCCCTTTGTCCATACGTCTGCCGGTGAGCTCCAGTGAGCTTCATACGCCAGTCGTTGGAGGTTTGGAATCGGGGTTTAGCCATCTCCCCTAGACTGTCATCCAATGGACAGTCAACCCGGTGAGGAGCGCCGGGCATCCGCTTTCGCCCTCTCACTTTGGTGAAAAACACCTCCGCCACGTGAAGGCAGTGAGTAGGACTTCCTCAGGAGAGGCTATGTAAGACGCCCGAACATATGGGAGCATTTCAAGAGGTGTGCGGAGGGGTGGCCAACCCGCAGCGCAAGGCACCCACTCCCGACCATCCTGAGGCTTTGGAGGCGTTGCGACATCCTGATTGCATGTGTACTGTGTGGAACCGATGAACAAAGCTTCAGTGATTAACGTCGCTGTCTCTCCACGTAACTATATTACTTTTTATTACTCTCACACTACTCCGCTCTATTTTGTGATAGCATGCAAGCGAATGCAGTGCAATAGCTGAGCTTTTTTCTAGCTTAATTAACTTGATAGGGTCAATTTTTCTGTCTAGCTAAATCCCAACGTTCCAATAATCTAGTTGACCCAGATCTACTAGTTTGACCTATGTAATTGACTTCTCAATCACTACATGGTATTTAGTAAGTTATATTATTTTTCCTAATTGAATCTGTTGGGTCCTTAAGCCGACAAAGTTTATCTCTGAGAGAGTTGGTTGGTTGGTTCAAATGGCCACCCTGATTTCAGCCGCATTGAGAATCCAACATAAGGCCTCTGACGTTCCTTCTTTGGACGGCAGTACTACACTAGCTTTGAATTCTATATTATTTTCCTCATTTTTTATTACTAATCCTAGTTTTTCTATGGTTCTTGTGTTTTTGAATAAATTCAGGTGGTTAGTTATTTACTAGTAATACTTGCTTTATTTGTTTGATTTCATTATTTAGATCTTCCGACTTACTAGTTAGGCTCTTGGCCCGATTACACAGACATTTAACTGAACCTTTCTTCCTTTACCGATTCTCGATGGGATGAATTAAAGTCTAAGTATATATTAGAGTGTGTTGGTTTCCTATAAATGCTAGTATCGAGCCCACTGTCTTGTTTCCGTCTTATTCTACAGTCTAACATGGCCAACTCACCCTGTTCGTTTTCTAACTCAGAATTGAATTGGATTCCATCTACTATTGAGTTTATATGTGTGTAAAAAATGAGGGTAATGTTCAGATTTCAACCCAGTGAATGTATCATCCACATACGCTGCTTTCCCTAACTTACACCGTCTCTGGCGTAGGCGTGACATCCGGCTGTCAACCAAGGGACGTGTGTACTGCTCAGCAGTTCGCTCCGTCCTTCTCTATGGTGGTGAGACGTGGCCATTGAGAGCGGAAGACATGAAGAGGTTGTCTGTTTTTGACCACAGATGTTTACAATCTCTTTCTCGCGTTAGGTGGTATAATAAAGTAGGTAATGTTGACGTTAGACGTAGAGTGTTGGGCAAAGAGGGAAAATCAGTCGACGAGGCTATAAAATTACATAGATTGAGATGGCTAGGTCACGTGCTGCGCATGCCTAACCATCGCGTCCCCCAACGGATGGGCATTACTAGCTGATATAGGTGCAGGTTGGAAAAGAGTAAGTGGTGGCCAAACAAAAACATGGCCTCATCAATGCATGAAATCCTTGACAGTTAAACTGAGTCAGGTAGGGAGGGAGATGCAGACTTCCGGGTTGGGGCCCGCCCTCGGGACTCTAAGAATCAATGGCTGGAGACAGTAGGTGACATGGCTCAAAATCGTTGTCAATGGTTTACGCAGATGTATTCAGTCTCTGTAATCTTTCATATTCCTTTCTACCATTACTCATTATGTTTCACTCCTATACTTGTCAAAACTCTATTGATTCCCTTCACTCATTTTCTTGTCTGTTTTTGTGTGCTATTTGGAACGTGGCAACTCGAACTGCTGCACTTCGGTGCCAAGTTCTATGTTGAATCCAGCCAGCCAGCCAACGTACGCCCACCATGACCTAGGAGTAGAATCAAATGTTCTAACCGCTTTATGTACCCAACCATCCATAAACATGTCTTAAATGTTATTCAAACACCACATACGGATAGCGATGAGCCACACACACCTGATGTGTTCCGGCGTTAAATAACAGCCACATTATATAACAGTGAGCGACGAACAGGAAAGCTTTGTGTGCTAATGGAAATTATAAGGATGGCTATTACTTCCCGGTTGTACACATAACGGAAATTGATTTCTTTTTGGGATACCTGAAAAGGAGGTATTAGTGTTGCATGGTCGCAAAGCCCTGGGGACAACTGCCTAAGTCCTGTTACACATGGCTTGTTTCAGTTGACTTTGGGAGTTGTGTTCGTATTAAGATCGTACCATGGGCTATGAACTGTCGCATAAAATCATGAAAGCGCAATTTCATTTGTGTTTAACTTTAAAACCTGACTATAAAGCAACATTACCAATGAAGTCCGAAGCTGTTCAAATAAATTTAACGATTTCATAATTTAATGTCAAACATCTAAATGATATATCCAAGGTTGCATAACTTGCCTTTGCATTCGGCCTTTTATGTATATTAAATAAATAACAGGCGTTTTGCACAGCTATACGAGATGTTTTAACAATAATTTAATGCCAATGTAGACTTCACCAGATAGAGAATCATTGAAAACATACGGGTATCTGACGAGTTGTTTTGTCCTAGTTGCGACCCTCCATCAGTGCTCCGCAGTAACCCTACCAGGGATCGGGTCCGGTACCTTAGGATTATATGGCCAGCTAGTTGAAATATTTAACCACTGGGTCGGAACTCAGTGACCCGTGTGTTATAACCTCTATCAATTCGGGATGTGTGACCTTAGTATGGTGGAACCTTCCTACTAGAAATTCTGGACATCTCTCCAGTATCCTCCTGGGATCCGTATGAACTTATATTTAAACAGTGGGCGTTGTGGGCATTTACATTAATTTCAATGTAGATAATGGTTCATTGTTCGTAATTTGTTGTTTTTGTTATGACCAAACAACAACCGTTTCCCTATCGTCATTAATTTTAATTCAGTAAATATCTGACACTAAAGCTAATCATGTTGTTGGATATTTGAAGGCTGATTTAGATGTGGTAATAATGTGGAGTTGTGGCTCACCAGTTTACGCGCTCAACTTCCAACCGGGTGGGTCACGGGTTCGAACCCCGCTTCACCTAGTGAGGTTTGGGTAGTCAGGTAGTATGACTAACTCTCATACACAATAGAAGTGCGGCTCATCTCCACCTGCATAGAATTGCAAGTGGTTCAAATGAACTGTGATCAAGATTTGACCGAATAGTTCCAAAATCAATTGGGCTCCGAGTGAGAAGTAGACATTTAAAAAAATCATACTTGTAAAATCTCAGAGAGATTGAAATGATTAATTTCAACATTTCGTTTTGTAATCTGGTCCGAACTTCTTCAGGGAAATTAATCTAAATTAACATAACAGAGGTTTATATATAAAAGGACATACGAGCCTGCCTTGTAATCGGAGGGTCATGGGTTCAAACCTCAGTGGGTGCGTACTGCCGATGATTCCCAAACTAGGATGAAACAGCTGTCCAGTATTTCCTGGTTTTCAATGGTTCCCTAAATGATATCAATCCGTAGTCAAACTTGTAAAAACAAATCGAATCCTTACAAACCAACTCTTGGAAAAGGACATCTCTTGTTTTTAAAAACGTTGTCCAATCATGTGAGTCATGAAACAGGTAACATTATGTATAATAAACAAAATTGTATGAGCTGTAATCAAAATTTGACCTCAGACTTTCGTATATTAGTCTACATGCGTTAAATACTTTAAACAGAGTGTACTTTTTATCAGATTACGTTCAACTAAAAGTTCATGGTCTTAGATAACTGAAAATAAAAATAAATGTTCAAGTATTGGTTTGGTAGGGATTTTGTTTAATTGTATGGAGGATTTCATCATGAGCTGACATCAGTGTGTATATGCAGTATACAATGGTGTATGTATGTGTGTATGGGTAAAGTTGGGAAACATCTGTTAGCCTCTCCATAAGATGATATAGAATATCGGGAATTTAGGCCAATTATGATTAATTAGTGATACACATCCATTTTTTATTTATTAATCAGGATTTGCCATGCATCAGCTAACGTCACACCTTCACGTCTGTTCAAACTCTTGGGATTCACCCATTTATGTAGGGCTTCCACAGTCAGTCTTCCTTTATACGAACCAAAATCTTTGTGTAGAACCTCAGTCCTATCAAAGTCAATTTTGTGTGTCGTTTCTATCAAATGCAGTGCAATCGCTGATATGTTTTCTAGCTTCTTTAAGTCTACAGACGTCTTTGAGACCACCTTTAGACATTGTTTATGCTCTTTCACTCTTATATTTACCTCTCTGGAAGTTTCCCCTGCATATACGGCGTCACAGTCCCCACAATTGATCTGGTACACACAGTTCTGCTGGTTTTCTTCTATTTTATCCTTAACCTTCACCAGTGATGAGCGTAAGGTGTTAGTTGCACGATAATACACTCTTATGTTATGATCGTTTAGGATTCGCTTTATTTCATCGGATGTTTCTTTGCGGTAAGGAATCACCGCTTTACTAACCCAATTCTAAGCAACAGGTTTCGATCCATCCTTATCTTCACATTTTAAATACCTTTTTATGAAGGCTTTAGGATAATTATTTGATTCAAGAGTGGACTGAACCAATTTT
Source organism: Trichobilharzia szidati (assembly GCA_944472155.2). Classification (NCBI taxonomy): domain Eukaryota; kingdom Metazoa; phylum Platyhelminthes; class Trematoda; order Strigeidida; family Schistosomatidae; genus Trichobilharzia; species Trichobilharzia szidati. The sequence continues at coordinate 126,303,309 of OX235272.1, read as the reverse complement.
AGTTCCCTGCTGATCTCTTCCTCCTCAGTAACTAGGCGTTTGGCTCTGTTAACCAGATTCCTGGCCACAGTTACTTCGGTGGGAAAGGGGTGTGCTGAATAATAGTTTAGGTATCTGTCCGAATTTTTCGGCTTTCTGAAAATGTTTATTTACCACCTAGTTTTCTTTGTACTAAACAGTCCAAGAATGCCAAATCATTCTCGTCGGATTCAACCTCTTTGGAAAACTTGATGGTTTCTGACATATTGATTATCAAGTGAAAAAGTTCATTCAACAAACTACGTCTGATTATGACGAAAGTATCATCCACGTATCTGAACCACATTTTTGGAGGACTAGAGCACCTCATAATTCCACTCGTTTCTAATGAGTGCATAAACAGATTGGCTACTAGTGGAGATACTGGTGATCCCATAGCAATGCCTTCTGTTTGACGGTAAAGAACCCCTCTAGATGTAAATAACGTGGAGCATAGACACAGTTCCAATGCCTTCATTATTTCGTCTGGATTTAAAGGACAACGACCACTGAGTTCGCCGTCAGAACAAAGTAAATTATCAATAATACTTAGAGAATCATTAACGGGAACATTCGTGAGTAATGAATTTCCATCGAAACTTGCCATTACTTCATCTTCTTCAATATGAGTCAAGTTGATTTTTCTCTTAAATTGATACGAATTCCTCATTCCATGTTCCACTTTCATTTCATATGGGCTTAGTATTCGATAAATGTATTTAGAGAGTTTGTAGATTGGAGAATTAGTAAATTCCACAACTGGACTTAATGAAACTTCTGGTTTACGTATTTTTGGTAATCCATAAAATCTGCAGGGGCTGCAACTTTTTGGAGCCAGAGTAAACCAAAGTGATACACCGAGTTTCTCTTTTATTGACTGTAGCGTTTTGCTTGTTTCAGCCTTCAGCTTATTCAATGTCGCCCTTGACTTTGTTATGTCGAATTTTTCATAACGTCCGACATTAAAATGATCAATAGCCTTCTTTTTATAATCTGCAGAGTTCATGATAACCGTGACATTGCCTTTATCTGCTCTTGTAATAACAATCGATCTATCCTTTTGTAGTTGTTTTAATGCCACTTATTCGCTTTTACTTATATTCGGCGCATTTGGCTTCTGATTTAGTAGTACCGCTGTAATTTTGTGTTTTATGATGTTCACCTCTTCGGTTGTCACAGACTTTAACGACGGTTCAATTGCTGGAACTATTTCGAAGGCCGATAAACGCCTTTTGTTTAAACTAAAATTAAGTCCCTTTTTAAGGAGGAATAGTTCATAATCAGATAAATTTCTATCAGATAGATTAACCACCACTTTGTTCGTATCCAGATAGTTATTACTAGACGTATTTTCAAAATGATGGTGTTTAGGACTAGAGTTTAGTTGAGGCATTCCGTTGAACTTTTTGATTAGTCTTCTTTTTGAAGATTGAAGACCATTAATCATTTCAATTTCGCTGAGATTTTACAAATATATTTTTTTAAGATTGCAAGCGGTTGTTGAGTAACTTTATTGATTATCCTATTTATAGCGTATACATGTCTGTAAGTATGGTATGTGCTTTGCACCGTCTAAGTGCAAAGTACTGTTACAAGATTGGCAGGAGCCTGTACCTGCACTCACTCTTGCAGGTGAACCGCTTGAAGTTGTCGATAAGTTTGTGCATCTGGGTAGTTGTGTGAGTGCTGGTGGAGGGGTGACGGATGAGATTTCCAACTGTATCATGAAGGATAGGGTAGCATATATCAACTTGAGCCTCCTCTAGCGCCGTCATGACGTTAGCCTGGCTGTCAAAGGTCGGCTGTACAATGTTTCGGTGCGGCTGTCTCGATCTATGCCTGTGAAACCTGGGCTCTCCGAGCTGAGGATGTCCAGCGGCTCTGCGTATTCGATCATCACTGTCTCCGCAGGATTGCTTGCTTTCGATGGCATCATCGCGTGAGTAATTCTGAGGTTCGGCGGCGTGTGTTTGAACACAGTGGAGATCACCATTTATTGAGTGTCATCATCTGGAAACACCGGCTCCGGTGGCTTGGACATATGCTGCGAATGTCATCCCAGAGGCTCCCGTACAGGTCTCTGTTCGCTTGCCTTGGGACGGGATGGAAAAGGCGGAGGGGTGGTCAGTCCATGACGTGGCGTCGTGGGATGAAGGATATTTGTGCTAGATTAGCATCGGTTGGTGCGTCACGACTCCTTAGTTGGGGTCCGAGAGATAGCTCGAAATGTTATCGGATATGGCCAAGAATCGTAATCAATGGAGAACGTGTTGCAATTTCCTTCGCTCTTCCCTTCCCGATGATAGTTAACGAATACTGTTTGAACTTGTTAAGTATGACTGTTTTCCTTCCTGATGAAGTTTTTCTTTTCGTTCTCCACCCATATTTGTACTTTTTATCTATGTTGTTTTAAAACAGTTTAAAACAGTTAGTCCCTTTTATAAATTTTGATAGCATTATTAGAAGACGGAGATTATCTGAAAAATGTGATGTATTAGCGCTATACATTTCGAACAATCTGATCACACATTTACTTGTCAAGTCAATATATATGGAAAGGTTAAATTAAACAAGGTGACAAAATAAAAGAATTAAGAATAATTAACACAAACGTTTGGTAATCCAATCAAATAAGGATTACCAAGGTAGGTTAAGAGTAATGACAAACTGTTTTTGAATACACAAGGGGGGCTTAAGTTTATGAATGGCTATAGCCTCAGCGTATTTCAGTAAACGTCCTTGACCGTTTTTATAGATGACCTTAAAGGCTGAGTTAACATCAACCTTATGGTTCATCTCGATTAAATGTTTAGCTATAGACGAAGTTGGTAGTCTGGCACCTGCATCTATGGGCTTGTCACAATTCATCTGTTTTCCTAACCACTTTGGGATATGCTCTCCCACCCTCACGTGCAACGCGCGATTACTCCTCCCTATGTATGTATGTCCACACACACACGAAAATCGGTAAATTGTATGGGATGTGATATAATCACTTGTGCACTTTTGAGGTTTCCAGTGAAGCATATTTTTGGCCTTTTCGACAATTACAAGCTGGGCTGCATAGTAGGTTCTACGGATGATGGAATTCAACCTTTGTCTCAAAATCCTACTATTTATTTCCCCATTATATGGTAATTTGATGAAAACCTTTTTCTTAGGGACAGTATGGATTGTAGGTTTAGAGGCTAGTTGACTTCTACACCTGTTTAAAAACTTCAAAGGATATCCGTTTTCAACAAGAGTATCCATCAATATTTCGTTTTCCTTGTCTATAACATCAGCCGTGCAAATACGCTGAATCCTCTTAAATAGACACTTCACCAAGCCTCTCTTATATTGTAATGGACAGAAGCTGTGAAAATTAAGATATTGCCCTGTCCAAGTGGGCTTTCTGTAGATAGAACGTCTTATTGAGCCATCGTCTCTTCGACTCAGAAGTATGTCTAAAAATGCGAGCTGGTTGCAACTTTCTTCCTCGCATGTAAGACTAATATGATTCTGTACATATGTTGTTTTAATAAAGTCGTGTGTGGCGTATCTTCTTGGTACCATATTGTACCAGGTTTTTTCTGCGTTTAAATAAATAAATAATTGTGTACATGTCATTTTTATCCTTTCTTTAATGCCTAGATATTCGTGATAGTTTATCAGAATCTGAACAAGCCTGGTATAAACAATATTGTAGTTATCTAGCAAATTTTATGCAATCAGATACATCAGATCGTGGTGGCGGTGGCCTGTTAGACTTGACACAATATCGTACACCACCGAAAGACTTGTTTCTTGAAGTTCGTTGTCTACAAGATTTTGGTGAATTTGAAACAGAAGATGGTAGTATTCTTCAGTTGACAAAAGGCAGTCATCATTTAATGCATCGGACAGATTGTGAAGCGTTAATCCGTCAAGGTGTACTAGAACATATAGCAGAATAAAAGGCGAGAAATGCCTTTCTCACATACGTGTACTATTTTTGTTATAACATTCATTGTATATATACTTATATTTTTTAAATATATCTATTTTGTACTTTTAACAATGTCGTCTGCTGTCTTCATATTTTTTTCGTATCTCGAAACCATGATGCTGACATACACTAAGGTCTACACAAAATGAAATGGAAAAAAATTATAATAGTTGTCCCACAACCACGTCACTAACTAACTGACTGGGTTTCAATGTAGAATTTTGCACAGAAAGGCATCAGTTCAGGTTGCCACATTAACAATCAACAAGGACCTATTCAAGTATTGGTTTGTAGGGATTTGATTAATTGGTAACAGGACTCTCCCTAACTGAGGTTACTAAGGCTGTCACTAGTCTGAAACGAGGCAAAGCAGCAGGATCCGATCAAATGACTCCAGAGGTATTTAAGTACGGTGAAGACAGTTTACTGTCTGCGTTAACTAACGTACTAGGCAGCGTCTGGGAATCAGAGGAGATCCCGTCGTGTTGGTGTAAGTCACTGATTATCCGCATATACAAGAAAGGAGAAAAGTCTTCCTGTGATCTGTCTCCGTCTGGATTCAACATAGAACTTGGCACCGAAGTGCAGCAGTTCGAGTTGCCACGTTCCAAATAGCACACAAAGGTAGACAAGAAAATGAGTGAAGAGAATCAATAGAGTTTTGACAAGTATAAGAGTGAAACAGAATGAGTAATGGTAGAAAGGAATATGAAAGATTACAGAGACTGAATACATCTGCGTAAGCCATTGACAACGATTTTGAGCCATGTCACCTATTGTCTCCAGCCATTGATTCTTAGAGTCCCGAGGGCGGGCCCCAACCCGGAAGTCTGCATCTCCCTCCCTACCTGACTCAGTTTAACTGTCAAGGATTTCATGGATTGATGAGGCCATGTTTTTGTTTGGCCACCACTTACTCTTTTCCAACCTGCACCTATATCAGCTAGTAATGCCCGTCGGTGGGGGAGGCGATGGTTAGGCATGCGCAGCACGTGACCTAGCCATCTCAATCTATGTAACTTTATAGCCTCTTCGAGTGATTTTCCCTCTTTGCCCAACACTCTACGTCTAACGTCAACATTACTTACTTTATTATACCACCTAACGTGAGAAAGAGATCGTAGATATCTATGATCAAAAACAGTCAACCTTTTCATGTCTTCAACTCGTATTGGCCATGTTTCAGAGCCATAGAGAAGGACGGAGCGAACTGCTGAGCAGTACACACGTCCCTTGGTTGATAGCCGGATGTCACGCCTACGCCAGAGACGGTGTAAGTTAGCGAAAGCAGCCTGAGCTTTTTGGATCCGTGCTGAGATTTCGTCACCAATCAATCCGTTGGTGCTGATACAACTTCCCAAATAGGTGAAGTGGTCAACATGTTCTATCACTTCACTCCCTATCACTAAGCTAGGAGTTGACGTAGTCCAGTCAGTCCTGTAGCAGCATCTTACATTTTACAGGGGCGAATCGCATGCCAAACATACGAAGATTGCTGCTCAAAGTGTTCAGAAGACTCTGCATTTTGTCAGCATCCTCCCCTAACAGGACTATGTCATCTGCATATTCTAAGTCCATAAGACTATTCCCTGGTAACAAGTCGATTCCTAAGTCGTTAAGTTCAGTTAAGGATACTTCCATTAGCATATTTATGATGAAGTTAAACAGAAAAGGGGAAAGTGGACATCCTTGATGGACACCACTGGTTGTTATCAATTCAGATGACAATTCCCCATAAGCCCTTACATGGCTACGTGAGTTTGAGTAGAGTGCCTTGATTAGTGAAATGTACTTTCTTGGCACTCCCTTCACAGTCAAACATTGCCATAGTACCTTTCGATCCACGGAGTCGAAGGCCGCCTTCAAGTCAAGAAATATGGCAATTGTTGGACGCCGAAAAGTGTGTCTATGTTCTAGGATCTGTCGGAGAGTGAAGATATGATCTATGCACCCTATACCTGTGATAATCACAGGGTGATTAGCTTGACTAATATGATATCTAAAGTGCGTCGGTGGCATAGTGGTTAGGATGCTCGCCGACCGTGCACATAGTCCGGGGTTCGATCCCCGGCCGACGCACTCCTTTACCTCGCTAAACCAGAAATAACGCTGGTGAAGAGGAAAGGTTGGGCATGAGGCTAGCAACCCCATCCTGTAAAATAAGCAGTGCTACAGAAACTTCAAGCCACTATCTTGAAGCCCCATGTTCCACTGGGGAACGTGAAGCAAATAAAAAAATTTATAGTATCTAAAGTCCTAAGGTTAATAATAATGCGTAGACTAAGTGTTGCTCGGGAGGCACAAATACGAGCGAACCAGGCACGCTTCAGACCAGGTAGAGCGTGTACTGATCACATTCTCACCCTTCGACAGATTCTGGGACAATCGTTATATTTCTTGATCTGAAAGCGACATTCGATTCCGTCGATCGACAGGTACAGTGGCGATGCTTGGCTGTAAAGGGAATGCCGAGAAAATACATAGCCAAAGCCAGCAGGTTGATCGCTGACAAAATCTCATCACGGATACACAAGGGTCGTTTCGCATATGCCAGTTTACGCCGTCTCTGGTGTAGACGTGATATCCGGCTGGCTGTCGACCAAAAGGCGTGTGTACTGCTCATCAGTCCGCTCCGTCCTCCTTTATGGCTGTGAGTGAGACATGGCCATTGCGAGTGGAGGACATGAAAAGATTAGCTGTCTTTGATCATAGATGTCTGCGTTCTATCTCCCGGGTGAAGTGGTGTAATACGATGAGCAATATTGAGGTTAGGCGTCGAGTGCTAGGGAAGGAGGGGAAATCAATCGACGAGACTGTGAAATTACATCGACTGAGATGGTTAGGACATGTGTTACGTATGCCTAGTCATCGCCTCCCTCGACGGGAAATGTTAGCTGATATAGGGTCAGGCTGGAAAAGAGCTAGCGGCGGTCAAACGAAAACATGGCACCAGTCAATGAAATCTCCAACAGTTAGTCTAAGCCATATAGGAAGGTGTAGACTTCCTGACCGACTGGTTGGGTTCCTCGGGACGGTAAAAACCAATGGTTGGAAACAATTGGTGACATGGCTCAAAATCGTTCTCAATGGCTGGCGCAGATGGATTCACTCCTTGTGACTTATGATTTCAAATGAAACTGTTTTGTTCTTCGTTAGTACTATTCCTTTTGTCTCATAACTCTGTCTATTATGCATTTCTTGTACTTTCTTCTCTGGCTTTATGTGCTGAGTGAAGTGTGGCGACTTGAACTGCTGCATATCGGTGCAAAGTTCCCTGTCGAAAACAGACAGACAGTAACAGGACTTCATCATGAGCTGACATCGGTTAGAAAACCATTGGAAAACCTGTAAGGAGTACGAGCTCGCCTTGTAACCAGAAGGTCCTGGGTTCGAACCCTGGCGGCGAGTGCGCACTGATGAAGAGTCCCAAACTAGGCTGACGGAACAGCTGTCTAGCAGTACTCCCTGCGGGTTTTCCAACGGTTCTCTAACCGATGTCATCTCACAATGAAATCCTGTAACCGATGAGGACTTAATAGATCTGAGAGATTACAAAGAGTAATTGTATCTGCGCTACTGAGGACAATTACGAGTTATACTGTAACGCGACAAGCTAAGAGACTGGTTAACGGACTTTAAAAACCAAGGGAAAACACATCATATCCCTACATTCTTAGCCACATCAAAGTTTGTTTAGGTCAGAGGAGAATAAATTGTTCTGATTGGTTGTCAATCGGTACAAGGTTAAACAAGTTATCCATTGAGGTTATTTCATGTCCACAACGTAGAATAAATCTAGATTTTCGAGAAATAAACACGTCTACCTCTACAGCCAACCATTGACTTGAAATGTTGATTTCAGTTTTGGCCACTTCCTATCAATCTGAATCACGCCACAATATCACTAACAGTCTCCAGCCATTTTTTCCTTAACGTCTCTATGCAACCTTCCTAACATGTCAGGATATTCAGGGAAAATTCGTTCCATCCAGTGTATCTCATTAGGTCATTGCGATATGCAAAACCGACTACCGTATCACGTAGAATCACAACTCGAAACTGAAAACTGAGTGCTTAAACTTATAAGGGACATATTTCACCGCATTCAAGACTACAGGGGAAATCCTAGACATTTACACCAACCAGCCATCATAATAATAATAATCTACTTTATTCCAAAAACAGTACTTATAATACAGAATGGAATTCTCAGTATTTGTCACAATATTGCATCTGATTTACTCGAAATATAAATAAAATTAAAACAAAATTAATCGGAGGAATTTGTCAACATTTACGACATAAAGTCAAAAATATTCGAAGCATGAATTGAGATTATTAAATATAATAATAATAATAACAGTGAGTTTGTTTCAAACGGTATTGTCGATTCAGTTTGGAAACTTTAGCATGTTATAGATTATTGGGTCTAATGTTCTGTTGATATAGTATGATGAGGGGAAATACAAAATTAACAGTTATAATACAGCTTAAATTATGTCCACATTTATGAAAAAAATAAACAAAACGAAAAAATTGAGAGGATTATAAATATAAGAAATACAATAACAATAAAGCATGATGCTTTAAGGGTGAAGGAAATGGTTTATTTAGTGGTGCTAAGAAGGTTAGTTAGTTCATGTCTGACACTATTTTCATCGCATAGAGTACGTGCTAAATATGGTATAGTGGAATTTTTATACTTAGACGTACGTGCATAAATTCTTCTGAAAAAACTTCTTATTTTACCTGAGGAGACACAAGAGTAGAGCTGCGGGTAGAGTGGGTGCTCAGAGTCTGACAAAATTCCTTTAGCGAATTTGTTACATGACATCAAATGCCTATCAATGACAGTGTCAACGATATGGCCCAATGGGATACCACTCGTCCTACTGACAGTCTTCAGAGTTCTACGAAGTATGACATAGTCTTTTTTAAGCAATCCAGGAAAGAATAAGGATGAACAGTAAAGAAGAATAGGTAAAATACACGAGTTGACAAACTGTAAGAGGAGGAGGATTGAGTTATGCCTGAGTGCCTTAACTTCTTAATGTAAAAAGTCAGACAAAATATTCTTTGAGAAATCGCTAAGACATGGGAGGACCAGGATAGGTCAGAAGAGAGAATTAATACAAGATACTTAACTTCAGACTTGGTTTCTATATCAGTATCATCGATTTTGCAAGGGTCATAGGAACCAACGGCTTCATTTAACTTTCGTTTACATCGGAAACTGAAATTAACAGTCTGACATTTGGAAGGATTAAGTTTAAGGCCGTTAGACAAAGACCATTTGCTAATTCCTGATAGAAAGTTGTTTATCTTAGTGCAGTCAAGCTGGGAGTTAACAGACATTGAAATAGTTAGATCATCGGCATACTTAACAAAGTTCACTTTGTCATCAGAGTGAGGCAAGTCATGCAAGAAGAAAGAAAGCACACACAAGCGAACAGAAAACGTAAACTACCAGCTATAATAATAATAATAACAACACCGAAATGGTTTTATTTTAGCCATATCAACACCAATGGAATGTCCCATACACCTGTGATAGATAAATTTGTTATAATGACCCTATGAAGTCAATTTGTTTGCACACCACGATAGCAGGCTGGCTACTCCTATTGACTTTAAGACTGACAGTCTAAAGCCTTGCTAACAACAGAGTTTAAACGTTAAAAAGGAACAAGAGCAGGAAAACAAAATCGCGGAACACAAGCACACTTGATCCATTGAATCGTTTTGTCACCTGATTACTAAGAATCGATTGCTCCGGCGAATTGCTATTTAATGCAACTATTACATAAATAATAAAGGGTATCGAAAAAAATATTCTTCTCAATAAATTCATTTCAAACATGTACGATTTTATATAGTGTTAACTGTCAATGGGGAAATACCGGTGAAGGTCAATTATTTGTATCAGTTTATGGCCAAACACTTATCTAGGGAGCATTGTCTCAACTACAGCAGGTGGAACGGACGAGGATGTCAAATCGAGAATCGGGAAGGCGAGAAATACATTCATCAACCTGAAACCAATCTGGAAATCTTCGTCACTCAGCCTGCATCAACAACAAAATTCGGATTTTCAATACAAACGTCAAGTCAGTCAGTTCTTCTATACGGATCAGAAACTTGGCCAGTGTGTCACAAAGAATATTTCCAACAGCCTGTTGCAGACCTTTATCAACAACAACTGTCTTCGCTCTATACTGAAGATCAGATGGCCACCGGAAAGAATCACCAACAAGAAACTATGGGAACAAACAAAACAAGAACCAATCGCTCAACAAATATGCAGGAGAAAGTGGAGATGGATTGGACACTCGCTGAGGAGGCCGTTGGGTGACATCGCGCGTCAGGCCATCGCTCGAGTGGAAGCCGAAAGGGAAGTGGCGAGTGGGACGTCCAAGGGTGACATGGAGGAGATCGTGTGAAGAGGAGTTGAAACAGTATGGACTAACATGGATGCAAGTGAAAAGTACAGAAGACAGAAGCAAGTGGAGACGTGCAGTTGAAGCCCTATGTTCCACTAGGAACCCAAGGGAACAATAGTAATAATAATTAATATCAGTAAAAAGTTTGAGCATTGTGGATTAGATCAAATAAAGTATAATTATATTTTAATAGTTTACACACAATGATAAGTTTTGTTATTGGTAATATTTCGAGCAAAATTACTGCCCATGTTCACACCACTGTTGGAATTGTTTGAGTCCCTTCCATTCGAAGATAGATAACTTTGATGGCACTTCTTCTGTCCACTTGTTGATCGCTATCATCAATCAAATGAGCCGAAATTGAACTTCTTATAGATTTCACTTGGTCTTTTCTGGACCATGAAGGACGATGCTCATTAATATATACATATATATTTCTGTGTGTTGAAGTTTCTCTAGCGGTTTGAAAGATTTAGTGGTGTGGAGTTGCTAGCCCCACGCCCAACCCTCCCTCTTTACCCGGGCTTGGCACCGGCTAGGAAACTAGCCAGCTAGTTAACTAGGCGAGGTTCTTCTATACGGGTCAGAAACTTGGCGTATCACGAATCAACAGCTGCCATCGCTCCATACTGAAGATCCAATGGCTAGAAAGAATAAGCAACAAAAAACTATGGGAACAAACCAACCAAGAGCCGATTGCTCAACAAATATGTAAGAGAAAGTAGAGATGGATCGGGCATAAATTGAGAGGGCAGCCGAATGACATCTGGACTTCACCGGTGATATATGTCTGATTTCCCACAAACTGGAAGATATGCAAGCGAAAAGCAACAAGTTGACAGAAGAAGCATCAAAGATAGGACTTCAGGTGAACATAGAGAAAACAGACGTGGTGATGAAGATTCCTGAGCGACAGCAACAACAACCAGAGACAACAATCAGCATAAATGGGAGGAACCTGAAAGAAACAACCTCTTTTACCTACCTGGGAAGCATCGTTTCAACTACAGGCGGAACTGACAAGGATATCAAAACAAGAATTGGAAAAGCAAGACAAGCTTTCACTACTCTGAAGTCTGTGTGGAGGTCAACAACACTCAGCATCAAAAATAAGATCCGGATTTTCAACTTCAATGTGAAGTCAGTGCTACTTTATGGATCAGAGACTTGACCAGCGCGTCATAAAAAGCATCTCAAACAAACTACAGGCCTGCATTAACAGTTGTCTTCGCTCAATACTCAAGATCAGATGGCCAGAAAAGATCAGCAATAAAGATCTCTGGGAGCGAACCAACCAGGAACCAATTGTGAAACAAATAGGCAGGAAGAAATGGAGATGGATTGGCCATACTCTGAGGAAGCCATCAAGTGACGTCACTAGACAAGCCATTGCTCGAGTGGAATCCGGCCGAAAAGGGAAGCGGCGAGTTGGTCGTCAATGCAAGGGTGACTTGGAGGAGGTCATGTGAAGAGGAGATGAAAACGTGTGGGCAGACATGGAGCCAGGTGAAGACTCTAGCAGAGAACCGAACGCAATGGAGACGCATGGCTGAAGCCCAATGTTCCTCCAGGAATTAAAGGATACGATTATATATATATATATATATATATATATATATATATATATGTATATATATATATATATATATATATATATAACTACCTTCGTTATTCTGTCGTCATGTAGAAGTCTGAAGGTGTGAACATAGATTACAAGTAGCATAGAAACACAATTACACGGAATTAGGAAATAGTTGAGCAATATGCAAAATAATCCTTCTTTTAACAAAGACAGGTGTCAATGGGATGGGCATAGAAACAAACCGGCGTAGTGGTTCTTATATAACTGATGATACAAACATGAAGGGAATGAAAAAAACAGGCGAACGAAAATTAACGTGTTGAACAGAACTAGATCCATAGTGAATGAAGTGTATTTGGACTAGTTTCATTTGAACGCATAACTCCTAGCTTCTCGATACACATGGCGAAGGCTTCTTCAATACACTGCCTTTAGTAGATTTTTGTAAATAATAATAATAATAATTTGCTTTATTCCAGAAACAGTACTAGTGGTACAGTGTGGAATTTTCAGCACATATCTACAATATTTGCATCTAATTTTACCGACATTTAAAATAAGTATTAAACAAACAAAAAAAATAAATCTGAAGACACCAACAGCAAAAAACAAACAAACAGGATAAACACAAAATAATTATGAATGCGAAAAAGTACCAAGGTCTAATGCAGTGTTTGTGGTGGTAGTGTGAGTAATCCTGAATAATACAAATTTTTTAAGGTGGTGACTATGGCGTTCACAACCAATGATTGTCAGTTTAATATTGCCGAAAAGTATAGAAAATAAGAAAAAAACAACCACAAAACTAATAATTACATGATGGTTAATGACAGGACAATTTTGTAATACTCATAGTGCTAATAGAGTCGGAACCAGTAGATACACAAAAGAAGGAATAGAATAAAGTACAAAAAAGGAAGCCAATGTTATTATTTTAGGTAGCTAAGTATGTTTGAAGAAGGAGTTCACTGAAGAATACAAAATAAGAGAGAAATAAAAGAGCCTAAAATTATGTTGTTAATAACAAAGCAAGTCATAGGTTTCACACTTAACATTGTCTCTGTCACTTAGAACACGGGCCAAGTATGGTATCGTTGAGTTCCTATACTTGGTTGTACGAGCATAGATTATTTTATACTGATTTCTGGTTTTACTTGATAAGATACAAGGAGAGAGTTGGGAATAGAGGGGGTGTTGGGGTCTGAGAGTATGGTTTTTGACCATTTTTCGCATGTATTCAGATACCTATCAACTAAAGTAGTGACGAGCTGACTGAGATTTACTCCACTAGTCTTACTGACTACCTTCAACATCCTTCTCAGGATGGTATAGTTCTTTTTCAGTAGACCAGGAAAGACTAACGGGGAGCAGTAAAGTAGAATAGGTAAGATACAAGAGTTGACAGATTGTGGAAGTAGAGGTTGGGTGATTCCAGAGTGTCTAAGTTTCTTAATGTAGTAGGTAAGACAGAACACTTTCTTAGAAATCATTAGGATATGAGATGTCCAAGTAAGGTCGGAAGATAGAAGTAGACCGAGGTATTTTGCGTTAGACCATTTAGTTTGGACCACTCACTGATGTCCGACAGGAAACTATTTAATTTGAGACAGTCTGACTGAGACTTAGTGGGAAACGATACAGACAGGTCATCTGCATATTTGACAAAGTTGATTTCATCTGAGAGAGGTAAATCATGTAAGAAGAAGGAAAAGAGAAACGGAGAAAGAACAGCACCCTGAGGAACTCAAGCTTCAGTAAGCAAAGGAGAGGAAGATACACCATTATATACCATGTACTGCATCCTATTAGAGAAGTAAGAGTGTAGCCAGTTGATAGCCCAGGGCTCAGTTTGTGTAAGGCTAAGCTTGTTTAACAAAAGGCCTCTAGGTACAGAGTCGAAAGCAGATGTATAGTCAAGGAACGTATAACGGACAAACTTGGCCCCTTTGTCTAAGGAGGATACAATGTTGTGATGAAACACAGCAGCAGCGTCCAAAGTACTTTTACCCTGTTTGTAAGCAAACTGCTTTGGATCGTTTGAGAAACTTAGGGAGGGAACAAGTTTTAGTAACAATAGTTTCTCCATTAGTTTCAAAAAAGGGGAGGTAATAGCGATAGTTCTGAACTTAGCATTATTACCAGAGCCTGACTTGGGTACAGGGATGATTTTAATATTTTTCCGCAGAGAAGGTACAACATTATTAGAAAAAGAAGTATTTAAAATGTTTGTAAGTGGGTTGCTTAAAATATCAGCACATTTCCTTAGGACAATGGCAGGTAAATGACTCTGAATGGCGAGCCAGTTGTGAGATGCTATCGAGGTGTTCAGTTATAGCATTTTTAATTGTGAGCCATTGCCGCCTCTTTATAACCATACGGAGTAGTGTTCTCTAACACGTTTTCAAAGGACGCTCATAGAACAACCTATGTGTCCAGGTCCACAAAAGCAGGCGAACTGGTGTATACGCATTGGAGTGGTCATATGCGAGAGTTTGTCCTTCACATTGCTTAGAAGCAGGGGGCAGCGAGAGAATATCACTTCTAGTGTTGATGTAGGAAAGGCCTTCTATACGGAACTAGAGATCCCCTTCTCCAGGGCGTCTAGGTCTTCCCTGAAGTCCAGGTTCATATGAAGTATTTTCTTTGGCATTGAACTGTATTTTTCGCTTTGGTTTCATGTTCTTTAATGAAACGCTAAGCGGTTGTAAACAGTAATATTTTTCTTTAGAGTACGGGATTCAGGATATGCATAAAGTGGACTTGAAACTTAGGAATTAGAAAAGAAAAAATCGATAAGATATAGAATAGATACTAAATTATTGTTTTGGTTCATAATGTAGTAAAAGGGATAAGACAAACTGCTTCCGTATATACAGTTCAAGGCTTTCTTTGTATATAGGAAGAGCTTCCACTGTGGACAGAAGATGTAACCGGAATCCTTTTCAAAAGACTTCACTTTACTTTATATACCACTCTGGATGATGTTTGTGTTGATGCAGAACAAGGTGCTCATAAATTGAGCTATTGGTTCGCCTAATTCCCCTTTCGATATGCCACATTTGGAGATGTTCTAGGGAAAGTATAAACAATAGTTCACTGGTATGGCCTATGTACTTAGTTCCACAAGAGCAAGTATAAATATAATAATGATAATAGTGATTTGTTTATGAATGTTACCAAAGGTTGAACCCTATCTTTGACATTTTTGATGAATAAAAGGTTGCCTGGAGAAGGTTTCCGAACCGTCTTCCACAATCTGCTTCTAAGAATTTTAGTTGTTTTGTCATCTTTGAATTTCAAGTTTACAACTAACTTTAATAATAATAATTTGCTTTATTCCAGAAACAGTACTAGTGGTACAGTGTGGATTCCATATTAGTTTGTTTATTTGATATATCACACAGTGAAAATATTTCACTGTGTGATATATCAAATAAACAAACTAATATGGAATTACTTACTACCACAGTGCCCAAGTTTTACACATATATTGGTACAGTGTGGAATTTTCAGCACATATCTACAATATTTGCATCTAATTTTACAAACATTTAAAAGGAGTATTTAACAAAAAAAAAATCTAAAGACACCAACAACAACAAAAAAACAGGATGAACACAAAATAATTATAAATGTGAAAAAGTACCAAGAAGTAGAAAGGAAAATAAACATCATATAATAATATCTCAGTATTGGGTAGTGGAAGCTATGATATGATTATGCATGGTGACAGTAAAGCTGTGGTCATACAAGAAGTTATGAAATGATATTTAAGAATGTTTATCGCCAAGATGGTCAGTTAATTTGGTTGAAACAACTCTAAACACTCATAAAATAACATTTCAGGTTTGTTGTTTTGTTTTTTTGTTGTCAGGTGTAATGCGGTGTTTGTAGTGGTAGTGTGAGTAATCCTGCATAATACAAAATTTCAAGGTGGTGACAATGGCGTTCACAATCAATGATTGTCAGTTAATATTGCCAAAAACAAATAAAAAATAAGAAAAAACAACCACAAAACTAATAATTACATGATGGTTAATGACAGGACAATTTTGTACTACTCATAGTGCTAATATAGTCGGAACCAGTAGATACACAATAGAAGGAATATAGTAAAGTATAAAAAAGGAAGCCAATGTTAATATTATAGGTAGCTAAGTATGTTTGAGAAGGAGTTCACTATAGAATACAAAATAAGAGAGAAATAAAAGAGCCTAAAATTATGTTGTTAATAACAACAACTTCTTCTTTGTTATTTCTATCTCTAGTGTGGATTATCAATCTTAATTTTCATATGTTTAATGAATAACTATTCTGAATCAGAGTGTATTTGAAAGGGAAGTTATTGGCCTTCCTGCCTGAAGACTAATCAATAAACTCACATAACTTCCGCAAATCATCGTGTATTCAATATTCGATGCCTGAAGTTTCAGTATCAATGGTGAGATTCCTAGCTTCACGCCTAACTTTTTCTCTTTAGCAGTCTCACTACCGGCTAGGCAAAGTTTAAGAATACGTTGTCCGAGAATCGAACTCGAAAGACTTTCGTAGTTGGTGAGTATTCTACCATTGGACCAACAACTACCATCTGTAGTTGACTCCAGTTTGTAATGTTTTAGTGTTTAGACTGAACTTAAATAATTTCGGTGACGAACAACAATTCATCATTGGACGAAATTGTCTGTCTGTTTTCGACGTAGAACTTTACACATATTTGCGGCAGTTCAAGTCGCCACACTCCATGTAGCACACAAAGCAAGAGAACAAGGTAGGAGAAATGCATAATATAGACAGTAAACAGAGGTGTGAGACAAAGGAATAGTAATAACGAAGAACAAAACAGTTTAATTGGAAATCATAAGTCACAAGGAGTGGATGCATCTGCGCTAGCCATTGAGAACGATGAGTTTGAGCCATGTCACCAATTGTTTCCAACCATTGGTTTTTACCGTCCCGAGGAACCCAACCAATCAGGAAGTCTACACCTCCCTACGTGGCTGGCTTAAACTAACTGTTGTAGATTTCATTGACTGGTGCCATGTTTTCGTTTGACCGCCACTAGCTCTTTTCCAGCCTGACCCTATATCAGCTAACATTTCCCGTCGAGGAAGGCGATGACTAGGCATGTGTAACACATGTCCTAACCATCTCAATCGGTGTAATTTCACAGCCTCGTCTATTGATTTCCCTTCCTTACGTAGCACTCGACGCCTAACCTCAATCTTGCTCACCATATTATGCCACTTCACGCAGGGGATAGAACGCAGACACCTATGATCAAAGACAGCTAATCTTTTCATGTCTTTCACTCTCAATGGCCAGGTCTCACAGCCATAAAGGAGGACAGAGCGGACTGATGAGCAGTACACACGTCCTTTGGTCGATAACCGGATATCACGTCTAACCCAGAGATGGCATAAACTGGCATATGTGAAACTAGCCCTCTGTATTCGTGCTGAGGTTTCGTCAGAGATCAACCCGTTGGCACTGGCTGATGGTACTTCCCAAGTAACTGAAGCGGTCAACGTGCTCTACCACTTCACTTCCTATTTCTAATCCAGGGGTCGGTGTAGTCCAATCCTGCAAAATCATCTTACATTTTACAGGAGCGAATCGCATGCCAAACATAAGAAGATTTCTGCTCAAGGTGTTCAGAAGACTCTGCTCTATTTTGTCAGAGTCCTCTCCTAGAAGGACTATATCGAATGCATATTCTAAGTCAACGAGATTATTCCCTGGTAGCAAGTCAATCCCTGAGTCTCTGAAGTGAGTTAGCGTTAAGTCCATTAGTACGTCTATGATGAAGTTGAATAGAAATGGGGATAATGGACGAAATTGAGGAGACGACCTGTTTTGCAAGGCAGTGCATGATGTTTTCGTTCTGTTAAAACACTCTTTCCGACTATTATATAATGCCGATATGCGTTAATTTTGATGAGATATTTCAAAATCTTTGCGTCTGTTGTCAGTATTCATCGATTGTTCACCACCGATTCAGACGGTTAAACGAGATTTTTTATCGACATATAGAGAGATACTGATATAGTCAGTCATCCATTTTAATTTGAGGTTGGTATATGAAAACAAAAGAGAAGTGATATAACGCTGCAGTGTAGCAATAACAAAAAAATAGACACTTTCTGAAAAGTATGAAAGCAATAGTTATATTACTGGTTGATTCTTGCAAATACGCGTTATTCGGTTCTTTAGGATACTGTTCATCGCTTGAATAGTGAAGAGGTAAGGTTTTTTATTCGTAACAATGAGCAAAATAGGTATAGGTGTATATCGATTGAGAACACAATATTCAGCGAAGAGACTCTTTTCAACGAATTTATTATCAAGCTGTACAATCGTATATATATGGTTTTTAAGAAATTATATCCGGTGAGGGAGTTAGGTCAAAGGTGTGAATATATGAAATAATAATAGTAGTATGAAATGCAATTAAAATATTTGTGATTATAATCATAGTTTAATGTCAAGTGGCAAAATACTAATAATTAATAATACATAAGGTGTATAGATTTTGAAAAGGGGTACATAATTATAAGATTAGTAGACGAATATAAAATGTTACATAACATGGTGTGAAATTTGATAAGATAGAATTCAATATTGTAAAAATAAAATATGAAAATTAATAATTTTGGGTTTAAAATGTCAAGTGGAAAAGATTCATAGTGAGAGTAGTAATGATAATAATAATAATAATAATCGTAGTAATAAGGGAAAAGTACATAGAATAACTAAATAAATAAATGTCTATCCCTCTACGGCCAAGGCAGAAGTAGGGATTGTACATACTTCTTTTGTACACAAAGTTCTGGCTTAAATTCATGAATTGCCAAGGCCTCAGCTGTCTTTAGAAGTCTGTAACGAAGAAAACGCGACCAGCAAGTTAGCATGGATTCTATATATGATCTTAAAATCATGGTCAGGGTTGACAGAGTGACAGAAGTCGATCAGGTGTTCCAAAATAGAGCTTCGCACACACTTCCTTTCTCCCTTGTAAAACCATGCTGGAATATGTTCTCGTATACGTGTGGAAAGCGTCCTCTGACTACGGCCAATGTACCTTGCTCCACAAGAGCAGGTGAACTGATAGATGCACATGGAGGCGGCCAGACGGGGGAGCTTATCTTTTACAGAGGTAGAGAACAACTTGCGGCTAGTGAACGTCATATGTAATTTTGCTGCATAGAACGTCTTACTGACTGATTTAGAGAGACGATTTTTGAGCATATCTGAAGCTTGATCACCTTTGAATTCCAAGTTCATGAATAAGGTTTTCTTTGGAACTGTGTCGGTGACCAGTTTAGACTGCTTATCTTTCATGTTGCTGTCAATAAATCGGTTAGGGCAACCGTTTTCCGCGAGAGTGGCTTTTATATTGATTGGTCAGTTATGAGTAGCTGAAGTTATACTTTCACTCCACAGTACTAACTTATCTCAGTCAGTCATGTTTGTAACGCAATCATAGCCATCGCGATTTATATTGCGTGCTCCCCAGTGAATGTAGCTTCTGCTGTCCTATAGTAGGTGAATCTCTGGCTCAGACAGCTTAGTGTTAACGTCTCTTGATTGTAGAAATGGTTAACGTGTGTCTAAATCTCCGAGGAGGCATCAGTTCTTTCAGTGTGGAAGAAAGGGCATGCTGACGAGTGCCAGCAGGCATTCAACACATTTAGGTCTCCGCTGGGTCATGACTATGCTTAAATCCTCTAAGTTCTGGGAACGATAAAGCCTATATCAATTATTGCATCCTGTAATTGTCGTTGAACATGTCTTAATTAATAGCACTACAGTGACAACATATTTATCCATCCATCATCTTGCTCACCTGAATGACAAATTCTTATTTACGTCTAGAACTAGACACCTACAACAGTTACTACGTGATAACCGATTCGATTTGTCGGTGGAGTCAACTTTTATTAGAAAGAAGAGAACACGAAGTTCAGCAAAGATAACTTTTCGGCGATTTCATTTTCAAAAGCTGTACAATCGCATTTAAATACGTAATTTTACATGCAGACAATTCTTGTTTGATTCTACATAATTATGACGGCGAATAGAAGGTGATAATTATTTCCAACTAGATATGGGTTTTCCGAGAGGCTTAGAAACAAAATTACACAAGATTAGAATGGATATCAAGTGTGTAAAAATGAGCATGGAAACAAAATTGAAATAATAATTTTCAACTTGAGATGGGAATCAGGAGGTGCGAGTATATATTACAAGAGCCTTAGAAACAAAGTCACACGGGATTTAGCGAATTACAGGTGTGTAGAAAATGAGCATGGAAACAAAAATTGGTATAATAGTTTTAACTTGAAATGGAAGTTAGGTGTGAATATAGATTACAAGAACCTTAGAAAAACAAAAATTGCACAGGATTAAGATATAATTGTTAATCTTTTTTAAACGAATTATAAATGTGAATAGGAAAAGCATGGAAACAAACTTAAAATGACTGTTTTTATAAGTGAAAAAATGGGGTGAATCGAATGAAGACTGAGGGAGTAAGAATCACACACATAGCGAACGAAAAAGGATCAAAAAGAAAAAAGAGAACGAAAGAAAAAAAACGGAAGCTAAGGTAACATACCGAACTAGGTCCATGGTAGTTGTAGAGGTTGGACTAATTTCTTTCGAACACACAGCTCCGGCTTCTCGATGCATATTGCGAGGGCTTCTGCAGTACAGAGAAGTCGGAAACAAACTGCTTTCGGTAGGTTCCTGTTGACTTTGTAAATAACTTTGAAAGAATCAGTTGAGATGTTGTGGGAAGTATTGATCAGATGTTCAATAATGGCACTTCTGATTGAACCGGTGCCTCTTCTTTGCAGCCACACTGGACAATGTTCTCTAACACGTTTTGAAAGGATGCGCATACAACGACCTATGTACCTTGCTCCGCACGAGCAGGTGAACTCGTATATGCACAGTGAATTGGTCAAATGCGAGAGTTTGTACTTCGTGTTGTTTCGAAGTACTGGACGGCTAGAGAATGTCACTCTTAGTGTTGCTGCAGGGAAGGTCTTCTTTAAAGACCCCTTTAAGGAGTAAGGTTGTGGCCTCACGACTAGCCTTCCTCCTTTACCTGGCTTACTGACAGCTTGGTGAGGTTTAGGCATCTGTCAGACGGAAGTCGGACCTCGAACTAAGGCATGTCCGGCCAGCATTCTACCACCTAACCACTGATGCATACCAAAAATTAATGAGAGGGGTGGGGTGGCGGCAGACGCCTCTCGTTACCTCTCCATAGCCGCTTCCCATTCTCCCCTGTTTTAGTCCGTTAAGGTTACCCTCAAAATGTAACTTGAACAACTCAAAGAACAATTTGATGTTAGAAATTATGCGAACTTGGTTTGACACCCAGTGAGAAGAACGCTGCCACTGAATGGGAATGCAGGTACATTCGGATGACGAGTCCAAGGTGCCTTCTGCATTCCACCACTCAAATAAAATCAATACAAGTTTAATCATTGATAAACTTTAGCTTAGTTACCTCATCTCTCAAAAATCGATGAAGAGTATAATTGAATTGAATTGAGTCACATGACAATATCTTTTTTTAACATATCTGTTTTTGTTCTCTTAAATGTATCAAAAAGATAAGCATAAAAGTAAATTCTTGAATAAGCCCACTAAGGATGATGTTTATTACTAAACTATAAGGTGAAAAAAATTTTCAAAGTAAATTAAAGCTGTAGATCCAAATAGGGGATAGCACTTCCTGGATATGGTTGAAGTAATAACACAATGAATCATCGACAAATTCATATTCTAAGTCCCTTCTATTAAAATTCTTGAAATACTCAATAATTGGTGATGCCTTTAAATAAAGCAAATAACAAATGTTTGTGCAGCTACGTTGGTTCCCGTTTATCTGACAGTGCAATCAGAGGCTAATAGATACCCTTCTCATGTATCCGCGTTAACAGTTACATTAGGCGAATAGAAAGACATATCTTAGATTTTCCATATTAGTTTGTTTATTAGATGTATCACACAGTGATGAAACAGCATTATTTACTGGATGACATGGTTTCGAACAAAATTTATTGTTCATAATCATTTCATCAATTATAATCACACGACTTGGAAACTTGAGTTTTATAGTTTTCTTTGTCCTCTCCTATTTGTCGCCATCGGGGTAATAGAATTTTCCAGATGTCTACCACAAGTGTTGAATCATTCCTATTACACGTATTTTCAGTTGATTCGATAAACAAAGCTTCTGTTATCAATCTCTCCCTCCACCCTGTTAGTTGCATTAGATTTTAAAACTGTCATCCTATCCCATCCTATTGTATGGTTGTGTGTAATTGCATGTAGTTAGTGGTATAGTTGAACTATTCTCTAGATTTCTTATCTTATTCGGGTCAACTAATCTAGATTTTGCTAGGTTTTATGCTCAGCTAGTCTGACTGCTCCTGTTCTACTACTTTGACCTATGTATTTGACCTGACAATCATTCTGGCAGGGTATTAGATAAACTAAATTGTTTTGTTTTAAGGGCTCCACAGGATCCTTTAACCGACAAAGCTTGTTTCTAATTGAGTTTGTGGGTTTGAATGCCAGCCACTTTTATTCCTACCTGCCTTGTTAAGAATTCTGCGTAAGGTTTCCGAGGTTCCTTCTTTGTATGGAAGTACTACTGATGATTTAGATTCCTTATTGTTGGTGTTGTCCTTATCCTGCACATGTTTGACATGCATATCGTCAGTAATATTATTATTACTATTATTATGACTATCACTACTAACATCATTTATTTTATTTTTACATTTCCCTACATACTTTCTGACTAATTTATCAGGGTAATAATTAAGTTTCAAAGCTTCTCTTCTATGCCTCACTTCCTGCCTTAGTTTTCTTTGGTATTACTTAGTTTTGTGCTCTATTACTTAGACATTTCACCAATCCTATTTTTACTCACAGGGTGGGATGATTGGAAAAACTTAAGTTTCGAAGTCGTGTGATTATAATTGATGAAATAATTATGAACAATTAATTTTGTTCACAGAGTCATCCAGTGAATAATAATACTGTTTTACTGAGTGTGTGATATTTCTAACAAACAAACTAATATGGAATTACTTACTACTACAGTGCCCAAGTTTTACACATATATTAATATCTTAGATTTTCTGAACAGGTACCAAATAACTTACATGTTAAGGGGACAAATGCTTTGAATAGTGCTATTGTCAGACAACTTGTTGATACGGGTCATGAGGTGCACAGTGTGAAATCCTTCAAGATTATAAAATTATAGCTATCGAATGTTTAAAACTTGACTTGTGTGTTCTGATTATAGCTTGATTCCACACCGTATTTTTGACACAAGCATGGAATTTTCAGCATGTTATATCGGTAGCCCAATTTTTGCAGGTCGACCATTAATATCAGGTGCGCATCGGCAGGGGATTGAACCTTGGGCCATGTGCATGATCGGCGAGAGTCCTAACCGCCGCGCACCCGAAGCACTTATCAACCTTTCTTTACCCTGGTAACTCACATAATCTTTCTCTTTAACTCTCCCCGTCCCCTAGTTTTGCTTTAAAGTAGTTTAATTTTTTCCTTTCTGGTTTCTATGACCTAATTTGAACTCACCACAATACTACACAATTGATTAGTTACTTTTCTATTTTCATTCATGAATAATCCCCATCCAGACATTAATGAAAGAATACGGAAGAGGTTGATTGGGAGCGTCGAGTGATTTTTGTATGGAATCTGGAAAGACCAAGTCCTTACAGACGGTTCGCTGATGATCTATACGACGAAGGTGAAATAGTTGAATGATAATAAGGAAAGTGACACATTGAACAGAGCGAATTTGGAGTCTGTGTTACGTCCTCGAGATATGGTGTTGATGTTCTCTTACAACTTTGAGAGTAAAAACAACTGTATATTGTGCTTTTTATTATAGTGCAAGTGTAAAATAGCAGGTACTGTGTTAAACACTCAGAACAGCGTTGGCAGAGCTGATCATTCCACAAATGATGAATTACGTGTGTTCTGATTTCAGAGTTTGCTTCTGATGTGGTTTTTACAAATATCTTCGAGGTTATAAAATGCACAGTTTTTTAATAATAATAATAATAATTTGCTTTATTCCAGAAACAGTATTAGTGGTACAGTGTGGAATTTCCAACACATATCTACAATATTTGCATCTAATTTTATCCAACGTTTAAAAGGAGTATTTCAAAAAAATAAATATAAAGACAACAACAGCAAATAAACACAAAAAACACAAAAGAAAATTGAAAAAAATGCGAAAATATGCAAAGAAGTAGAAAGGAAAATAAACAGCCTATAATAATATCGCACTATTGGGTAGTGGAAGCTATGATATGATTATGTATGGCGACAGTAAAGCTATAGTCATAAAAGAAGTTATGAACTGATATTTAAGAATGTTTATCGCCAAAAAGATCAGTTAATTTGGTTGAAACAACACTAAACAATCATAAAATAATATTTCAGGGTTGTTGTTTTGTTTTTTGTTGTCAGGTCTAATGCAGTGTTTGTAGTGGTAGTGTGAGTATTCCTGCATCATACAAAATTTTAAGATGGTTGTCAGTTAATATTGCCGAAAAAATATAAAAAAAAACAACCACAAAAACTAATAATTGCATGATGGTTAATGACAGGACAATTTTGTACTACTCATAGTGCCAATATAGTCGGAACCAGTAGATACACAAAAGAAGGAATAGAGTAAAGTTCAAAAAAGTAAGCCAATGTTAATAATTTAGGTAGCTAAGTATGTTTGAAGAAGGAGTTCACTACAGAAAACAAAATAAGAGAGAAATAAAAGAGCCAAAATTATGTTGTTAACAACAAAGCAAGTCATAGGTTTCGCGCTTAACATTGTTTCTGTCTTTAGGTTAGTCCGATAAGAATAAAAAACTAGTTAGCGTTATTGCTGTCAAGACATTTCAAAAATGTGATGAGTAATAAGATTCTAACTAGGGGTGGTGATCTGTTAATCAGCACATAAAAGAAGCTGGGTAAGCGTAATATAGTTACTTAATAAGGTGAATAGTTTGATGAGTGAGTTGTGATTACGATGCACGTAGAAACAAAGGCGAATACGGGATTATGAAAGAGTTCAAAAAGTTACAAATGTTGTAAGGAGTTAGAAAAAACAAGCACAAAAACATCAAGTCAGTTGTTACCAAGATAGTAGAAGTGGTTGAATGATTTTTTTTTGTATACGTAACTCTGGTTTTTCTAACTGAATGGCTAAGGCTTCGGCAATACAAAGTAGACGAAAGCGTATTGCCTTTGGCAGGTTGTTCTTCACTTTGTAGATCACTTTGAAGCAGGAGGCGTTTGTTGAGATGGAATGACCAGTGTTGACGAGATGTTCGATTATTGCACTCCATATACAGCCACTATTACCTTTTTGCAGCCATGCAGGATAGTGTTGTTGAACCTTTTTGGACAGGATACGCGTCGAACAATCAATGTACCTGGCTGGCATCACAGCAACAGGTGAACTGATATATGCATATGAAAGTGGTTAGATGCGAAGTCTTGACCTTAAGACTTCTACAGACCAATGAACGACTGGAGAAAGCTAAACTTAGCTAATTAGTTAGCTAACTAATGTCTTTAATGTCACCCACGCACAGACTGGTTAGTATTATCTGCGTAGGTGGGTTACCACCATACAGCATTTTGCTTTTTATCTGATTGGTCGGGTACACTTTTGTTGATTCATTGACTTCAATTAAAGTCTTATTCTTCAGATTAATTATAATTGTAAGGATAAAAATGATTGAAGCGCGGGGGGGGAGGGGGTAGTGCAACTGAATTTTCAACACTGTTTACAACTTTTGTGTCTCTGTTAACCAAAATATCAAGTAACCCTTGAAAGCAAGGCATGTGCTAAAATATCTCTGTACATGTACTCAGCTGAAGAGAAAACTAACGAAATAAATGATGGTATCTTGTAGCAGTGGAATCCCGTAAGCTTATTTTGTCTCAGTGAGTATTCATCAGCAAGATATTCCTGCATCTCCAGTGAGTGATAGTGATGCCACTTAGGATTCTGGCGAGAGTCTTAGTGGGAACATCCAGCTAACGAAATGTGCGTCCTGGATTCCACAGCTAGCTATCATCAACGAAATAACACCTTCATCATCTTAATTTTCAGGTATCGTCGAAGCGTCGGTACTAGGATCCAGGATGTCAACAGATATCAAGCATTTCCGTCAAATATGCACCAATCAACAGGAAATACAAAAACCACTCGCATTAATTGCTGTGACATGAAATCCTGACGCAAATAGTTCAATATAGGCCACAGTATAACATTTCCTATTGAATGAAAGATAATGCACAACAAGAGAGTGGAGTGAATGACACTGTTAATAGCCAAAAAAAATAACTAAAATTCAGACCACTTATCAAAGCATAAATGGTTTTATTATTATTCCCTTGCGTTCCAAGTGGGCCATACGGGTTTAACAACACATTTCCACTTTTTTCTATCCTCTGCTGTTCTCTTAAGCTGGGTCCACGATTGCCCATAATCTCTCATCTCATCGCACAACCTCCTCTATGTCGATTCCCGTTAGGCTTCCACTCGACTGAATGCCTGCATTGCACGTGATGTCACCCAACGGTCTCCTCAGCATATGCCCAATCAATCCCTATTTTCGCCTATATATTTGTTGAGTGATCGTCTCTTGCGTGTTGGTTTGATCCCAGCCACAGTTTTTTGTTGCTGATTCTTTCTGGCTGACCATTTGATCTTCACTGTGGAGCCAGCGAAGGCAGTTGTTGATAAAAGTCTGTAACCTGTTGGAAATCCTTTTCGTGACACGCTGGCCAAGTTTCTGACCCGTATAAAAGAACTGACCGACTTGAAATTAGTGTTACGAATGCAAATCTTGTTTTTTACGCTGAGTCAGTGCAGAAGATTTTCTAACTGATCTTAGAGTGATGAAGGTGTACCTTGCCTTTCTGATTCTGGCCAGCTTTGATATCTTCATCAGTTCCGCCTGTAGTTGAAACTATGCTTCCTAAATAAGTCAAGGAATTTCTTCATTGATGGTGACTGATGCTGGTTGGTTATCTTCATCACCTCCGTATTCTCTATGTTCATCTGGAGTTCCACTTTCGCTACTTCTTCAGACAGTTTGTTGGTTTTCACCTGTAATTCTCTCAGTTTCTGTGACATTAAACATAAATCATCCACGCGTGATATCCAGATCTTCTAGAGTCCTCTTATCGATTCAGCACATACCTGTCTTCTCGTTCCCTACAGTCTGGCGAATAATGCAGTTCAACACAATTTGGAATCCATGAAAAATTCCCATTCGAACATTAATAGACAGAAGGCAAGTAGTTCAGCGAAGAGTCTCTTTTCGGCGAATTCATTCTCATAGCTGTACAATCGCAAATATATATGGTTGTTTTGTAAGTGTGTGTACATTAAATTTATCAAACGAAATTACAATTATTAAGTTCAGGTGAATTAAGTGTTGATATAAGAGGGTAGTAACAAAAGTGATGAGTTGTCACAAACGATTGTTAAAGAAGAGTTACGTAATAACATGAATAATTTAATGAAAGAGTTGTACTCAGGGTGTACATGGAAACAAAATATACGGAATCACACAAGAGTTTTAAGTAGAAAAATAAGCATATAAACAAAAGTTAAGTCAAATCAAACAAACAAACAAAGAAAAGTTAAGTCAAATCAACACAGTTGTTACCATGGGAGAAGAAGTGGTTGGGTAATTTTCTTTTGTATGCACAGTTCTGGTTCCTCTAGTTTAATGGCTAGGGCTTCTGCGATGCAAAGAAGACGGAATCGTACTGTCTTCGGAAGGTTGTTCTTCACTTTGTAGATCGTTTGTGGCAACTCATCACTTTTGTTACTACCCTCTTATATCAACACTTAATTCACCTGAACTTAATAATTGTAATTTCGTTTGATAAATTTAATGTACACACACTTACAAAACAACCATATATATTTGCGATTGTACAGCTATGAGAATGAATTCGCCGAAAAGAGACTCTTCGCTGAACTACTTGTCTTCTGACAATTTGGAATATCATCGGTGATAATAGGCAGTCTTGTGTTACTTCTGTAATCAAAGCATAAATAATTAGGAAACTGAAATTATTGTACTAAACAAGGGCGAAAATTAGAAGGAAAGAAAGGAAACAACATTATTTCATACATTTGGTTCCCTTGATGAATTTCGATAAAGAAAGAAAGAAAGATCAGATTTGCAGTATAAAATGAGATCATCCTATTTCACAGGTTACAGATACACCATACTCATGACAGTCAGAAAGTCATTTTCAGTCTTTTCATCAGATGATAAGTCTGCTGGTATGGATTAACTAGAATAGTCGGTGGCACAGCGGTTAGGACGCTTGCCGACCATGCACAAGGTCCGGGGTTCGATCCCCGGCCGACACACTCCTTCACCTCTTTAAGCCAGTAATAGAACTGACAAAGTGGGAAGGTTGGGCATGAGGCTAGCAACCCCATCCTGTAAAATAAACACTGCTACAGAAACTTCAAGCCTCTAGCCCTATGTTCCACCCCGGTGTCGGGGTTAACTTGTTTGGATAGGGTAGCAGTTCGGATTGTTAGCACAACATTTCAGTGTAGCGAAAATATTCATTCAGACATCTATAAAACACAAAACAATTGAGCAAAGAACATCCTTTTTCGATAATTTCCTCTTCTCGCTCTACAATTATATCTATATATGTTTATATACATAAAATATTCTAGAATAGTAGTCAATAACAATATTAGTGTTTTTTTAAATAATATCGATATGTAAAGTAAGATCAATGGAATTACAGTTCATTAAAGATGCTTAAATTATAATAATAATAATAAAGATATAATAGCAAATAGAATATCAACTAAAATTAGGGAAATTTCTACGAAAATTGAAGATCATTCGAACCTAGATGACCAAGGTAAGGACAATGTCTGAACTAGCTTCTTCTGGACACATAAATTAGGCTTCTTAATGTGGATCCCAACAGCCAGCCTCAGCAATATTTAGTAATCGAACTCTTAAGGCGAAGTTAAGATTTGTTGGTATGCGGTAGATGACTTTGAAAGCTGCCTCGTTGACATCGATCTTGTGTTCTGTATCCACAAGATGATATAGAATAGCGCTTCGAACAGATTTTGTTTACTCTTTACTTAACCACTCAGGATGATGTTCAGAAATTCGACAAGAAACACGCCTAATTGTACGGCTTATGTAACTGGCTCCATAGGAGCAGTTAAATTGGTAAACACACATGGAAGAGGCGAAATTAGGCAGTTTACTTTTTAATCCCAAATACAACAGTGGAGTGGTTTCGAAGACACAGCGTAATTCAGTAGCATTGAATGCTCTTTTTACCGCATTTCTAAGGCGCTGTGTTAGTATCTCTCCCCAAAGAACTGCATTTGTAAGAATAAGGCCTTTTTAGGAACTGTTGGTACCTTCGGCTGCTTTGATTTTAGATTCATATTCTTATCAATAAACTTTTCTGGATAACCATTTTCACTAAGCAAACGTTTAATATTATTAAGTTCCTCATCAAGACATTCATCCGAGCAGATTGCTCTTACTCTGTGAACCAAGCACTTTATCAGATTGCGTTTGTATTTCAAAGGCACGAAGCTGAAAAAATGAGTATACTGACTCGTTGATGTAGGTTTTCTATATACACTTCTTCTTATTGTGCCATCCTCTTTCCTGGTCATAAGGACGTCTAGAAATGAAATACTAGAATCTTTTTCTTTCTCAATAGTAAAACTTATTGCAGGATGAACCTCATTAAATTCGTCCAGGATGTTGTTTGCTTCATCGTCATTTTTCATAATCAAAAATGTATCATCCATGCACCGACAATAGAATTCAAGTTCATCAATAACATCTTTCAAAGGCCCATTTTCTAGTTTCTCAAGGAAAATGTACTTTTGACAAATAGTTTTTAGAGGAAAGAAACACTCTGTGGATGTTCTAAATTCTCCTTTACTTATCACGTGATATCCGGCTGTCGATCAGAAGACATGTGTACTTTGCGGCAGTTCACTTTGTTCTTATTTATGCCTGTGAAACATGCCCATTAAGTGTAGAAGAAACGAAAAGGCTAGCTGTCTTTGATCACAGGTGTATGTATGTACGTTCTGTCTTTCTCTTTAATAGGTGTGACATGGTGAGTGATACTGAGATTAGGCGTGTAGTGTTAGGTAAAGAAGGCGAGTTAATTGGTGAGGATATTAAGCTACATCGATTGAGATGGCTAACAAAAGTGTTACTTAGGTTGAACTATCGCCTTCCTTGACGAGCAATGTTGGCTGACATAGAATTAAATTTGAAAAGAGTAAACGGCTTTTTTTCCCTCAAGTTCCCCAGTGGAACATTGGGCTTCAAGCTAGTAGCTTAGAGTTTCTGTAGCAGTGTTTATTTTACAGGATGGGGTTGCTAGCCTCATGCCCAACCTTTCCTCTTCACCAGCATTATTTCTGGCTTAGCGAGGTAAAGGAGTGCGTCGGCCGGGGATCGAACCCCGGACCATGTTCAGGGTCGGCGAGCATCCTAACCGCTATGCCACCGACGCACCGACATGAAAATAAAAACAGTAACCAAATCTAATAATGCAGATAGGGATTTAAAAGGTAAATTTAAAAAAATAAACGGGAAGGTTGGACAAGAAAGGTAATAGGACAACTCGCTAATAAGATACATCTACAGAAAGCCCACATGGAACGGACAGTATATTAACTTTCAAAGCTGTGTGCCTCTAAGCAGAAAGAGAAACCTATTATACTCACTTTCCTCGAGAATCCGGAAGATTTGCACTGAAGAGTCAATCGATGAAGAATTATAAATTCTCAGAGGGACCTTGGTAGAAAATTGATTACCACCCAGATTCATAGACAAGAATCTGAAACCAAGAAAAACACCTGAAAAGGTCCAAGTCGCCCCCAAAACGATGCTGATATTGAACCTCAAATTTAAAAGTGATACCAAAGCAGAAATTCTCCGTAGACGGCTTTCGAAGTCTCTCAGTAAAACATACTTCGCCACCAACCTACGAATGACATTCTCGTACAATAAACTACTCACTCAACACGTGAAAGACAAGCTGTCGCATTGGGCCACTTCAACATGCATATACAATTTCACTTGGTCGTATGGAGCCGAGTACACTGGTAGTACCATGCGTCCTTTTGTAAAACGTGCACGGGAACACTACCCAGCATGGCTAGCAAAGGGAGAACGCAAAGGGGTACACAGTTTGATAACAGAGCATCTGGTAAATTCTGGACATTCAGCCCCGTTTGAAAAGTCCTTCAAAGCTATATATAAGATCCGATCCAACCTACTAAAGGGAGTGAAATAGAGACATCTAGGAATAGCTGAGGCAATGGCGATCCGAAAACTCAAGCCTATTCTATGTGTCCAAAAGAAATACATCCAACCATTGTCCCTACCGTGGCCATCATGAGAAGTCAGTCTCACGACTAATGATTATCCTATTACCTTTCTTGTCCAACCCTCCTGTTTATTTTTTAAATTCACCTTTTAAATCTCTATCTGCATTATTAGATTTGGTTACTGTTTTTATTTTTATGTGTCCAAACCTCCTACCCACTTCGTTAATACTACATCCTTAACCCGTAATTATACAAACTGACTGGTTTTCCAGTAATTATAATCCTATTTTGTTTTTTTTTCTACCCAGTTTTCCTATTACTACAAACTGTAATTTTTAATTTGACCTTTGACTTGAAATATTTCTAGGATAGTGCCACTACTTATCTTCTGTTTATTACACTTAGTAATCTTACTAATCTGACCTCTGACCGGAAATAATTCTGGAGGTTTCTCACACATGTAATATAAATACACGGATGTACAGCCTAGTTGATAACTTCGTCAAAAAGAAAATTCTCTTCACTGCAACCGTCTTTTTAATAATTTCTGAGTGAGTCAACTGAACCTCCTGCGTGGCTAGGAAGCATTCTTCCGTCGAACCATAGAGGTCAAGTGGCTGCATTTCCTTCTTTGCGCAGAGATGTTACGTCTCAACTTCAAGACTCTTGTATGCAAACCAAACACTCCACCAATGAGCTACACTCCCCAAAACGGTAAACGGTCGAAACGGTAGTCGAATCAAAATCATGAATCAATAAACAGAGTCTTTGACTTTTCATAAGTTGAAAGTCTTACCCACGTAACTTGCTTATTGATTTTCTCAGTTTGTGTATTATCATTACTTCACTCTCAAATTATTTGCTTTCACAAGTGAGAAGAGTTTTTTTAACTGAAACCAACGAAAGTGTTTGTTAATATTCTTGTTAATATTGTTAATATTCTGGTTGACAGGCACATGGACTCATGTGAAAAATGGGCCAAATCCATTTTATCTAACTCACACCACCCTCTTCACTCACAACTCTCCCCCTGCATCTCATCAGGTGAAACCAGAAGCCTATATAGAAAACTATACGCTCGCACCAGCAAGTACAAAAACTCAACCATACCCTACTTAGCTCGTGTTCTGTGCGATAAAGAAGGTATTAGGCGTGATACCTATAACTTATTAAATAGTCAGTAAAACAACTAGACCTCTTCTTTCCAACTCATATCATTTATAGGTACAACGTTTTCTTTCTTTCTTTTCCTTTTCTCTCTCTTTTTTCCGTTATGTGCTACTTTGTTTCTTTCTCTCGCTTACGCCAGTTAATATGACAGCTCCCACTTTTCTAACACCTTCAAACACTGTTCAGCTTTACCTTTGCTACCGACATGCCAATATGTTGTTGTCATAATGTACTGAGATTTCCTTAATCTATGTAGAATTCTATTTATTGATAATGTACTAACTGGACGCAATACTGTAGTTAAAAAGATGCTGAGAATTCCATTCTGTATCACAAGTACTGTTTTGGAATAAAGCAAATTATTATTATTTCTAGTTAACAGCGTGAGCTAATTGTTTTGGGGCAAGTGCACGTAATTTCATAAAATCATTTTCTTCTATTATGGATAAAATTTATTTTGATAAAGTCACACAGTGTTATACATTTAATCCTATTCCAAAAATATGGTGGAGATATGTGGATGACACTTTCACAGTATTAAAAACAGAACATATTTCTAGCTTCTTCATACATATAAACTCATTAGTAAAGGGAATAAAATTCACATTTGAATCGGAAAATGAACAAGAAGAATTAGCCATGATATTAGATTGCAAAATAAAAGCAAATAGAAGAAGGTAAACTGCACACTAGTGTTTAAATAAAGCCAACATATTCTGCTAATAGATATTTAGACTTTAATTCATTTCATCCGTTATCTGTCTATGAAGGCAGGCTTAGTTAAAGTGTGTAACAAACTGAGCAATAGCACTAAGCAGCACAAAAAACACCTAAACGATGAAATGAAACAGATAGAAGAGGTGTTGGTGTTGAATAACTATTCTATAAAACTCATTATGAATAACGAAAAAGATCAAAAGAAAAAGAAAAATAATGGGGAAACTAATAATGATAACACAAATAAGAGAGAATATAAGGTATCTACAGTTATACCATATAAGGAGGAGACATCTGAGGCCCTACGCAGGATTCTGAATAAAGCAGAAATTAGGGTGGCATTTGAACCTACAAACTCACTCAGGCAGGATAAGCTCTGTCGGCTAAAGGACCCCGTCGAATGACCCAATTAGACAAAATTATATAATTTACAAAATACTTTGCAATGACTGTGAAGTCAAACTACTAGATTCGGGGGCAGTCAAATTGTCAGAACATAAGAATTTAGCTTAGTTAAGAATGATTGACCCCACCATAATAAGTAATTTAGAAAAATGCTCAGCAATTGTACTGCATGCGTTAACACACCCACACAATAGAGTAGGAGAGGGTTACAATTCTAGAAAAGGATATAGGTAGGTGCAGAGAGAGATTGATTACTGAATCCTGGTTCATCGAGTCTACACCCCATACATGCAATAGAAGCGACTCAACGTGTAAGTACCAGAAATGTGGAAAATGTGACTACCAATCACATCAAGAGTTGAGAAATAGTGGAACCATATAAACGAAGTTGGGAAGTTGTGTGAGCACCTTGATATGATTGTGAGCAGTGATAAATTTTGTTTGAAAAGTGTTCATCAGTAAATATTACTGTTGAACAGTGTGTGACTTTATCAAAATGGATTTTATCCATAATGGAATTAAACTCTACCACAGTGCCCAAGTTTTATTCCTATAAACTTGTTTTCTATTTTGAAAGCATATAAAATGATGCTGATTTAAACTTAAATATGTAAAAGAAAATTCATAGACAATTTCACTTCTGATGATATCAAAAAATTGGCAGGAAAATGTTGTGGCAAAGGTGTTATTGACCAACAGAAGGTTAATTCATTGAAACCCATGAAATCTGAATTTCCAAACCCTTATGGACTATCCAGGATTGATAAAGCTGACTATCCATTACGTCCAATTCTATCAATGTGTCACTCTTCTACGCATAAATTGACAAAATGGTTAGTTGACATTTTAGGTCCAGTACGCAGTGAATTATTCAAGTTCTCTTTGAAAGATACATTTGAATATGTTGACTGTCCTGTAGGCGTGAATACAAAAAACATATGAAAATGCATTCCTTTGATGATGATTCCTTATTTACTAATGTACCATTGATTAAGGCTGTTGACTATATATCTCCTAGTTGTTTTTCATTCCCTTTTCCTTTGACTTTTTTGAAAGATTTATTACTATTATGTACAACGTTCATTTCACGGTTGAAGGTGACCATTTTCGTCAAGTGGGTGGTATTGCTATGGGGAGTCCATTAAGACCTTTGTTA
Source organism: Trichobilharzia szidati (assembly GCA_944472155.2). NCBI lineage: Eukaryota > Metazoa > Platyhelminthes > Trematoda > Strigeidida > Schistosomatidae > Trichobilharzia > Trichobilharzia szidati. The sequence goes on along the minus strand of OX235272.1, from coordinate 126,268,401 downwards.
GCGGATGTTTACATATCTTATGTTGAGAACTTGTCCCTTGATTTAATTTCTAAATTGTTCTTCTATAGGAGATATGTAGATGATATCATTTTGATATGTGACAATCATGAAGATGCGAGTTGTCTATTAGATATACTTAACTCTGTACGGAATCATATTAGTCTTACGAGTTGATCACGGACTGATATCAGTTAGAGAACCATTGAAAACCAGGGAGTACTGGACAGCTGCTGTTTCATCCTAGTTTCGGAATCATCGGCAGTACGCACCCACTGGGATTCGAACCCACGACCTTCCGGTTACAAGGCAAGCTCGTATACCATTCAACCACCGGGACCCGATTCAATGGCTCATGAATTCTAACTTCTACCAAATCGTCCTGGGTTCGAATCCCAGTGGTGCGTACTGCCGATGATTCCAAAACTAGGATGAAACAGCAGCTGTCCAGTACTCCCTGGTTTTCAATGGTCCTCTAACTGATATCAATCCGTGATCAACTCGTAAAAACATAACTAACCCTTACAAACCAAACTATAGAAAATATTAGTCTTACATGAGAGGAAGAAAGTCGCTACCAGCTTACATTTTTAGATATACTTCTGAGTCGAAGAGATGATGGTTCAATAAAACGAACAATTTACGCAAAAGTGATTTAGAGAAGGAAATATTTAAATTCTCACAGATTTTGCCCCCTACAGTTTAAGAGATGCTTATTCAAGAGGATTCAGTGTATTTGTACGACTGGTGTCATACAGAATGAAACTAAAATACTGATGGATACTTTTGTTGAAACCGAATATCCTTTAAAATTTTTAAACCGGTGTAAAACTTAGTTTTAAAACCTACAATCAACCATCAAGTGACATCGCTAGACAAGCCATCACTCGAGTGGAACCCGAAAGGGAAGCGGCGAGTTGGTCGTCAGTCCAAGGGTGACTTGGAGGAGGTCAAGTGAAGAGGAGATGAAAACGTGTGGGCAGACATGGAGCCAGGTGAAGACTCTAGCAGAGAACAGAACGCAATGGAGACGCACGGCTGAAGCCCTATGTTCCTGTAGGAATTAAAGGATACAATAATAATAATAATAATAATAATCTACTTTGTCTCTAAGACAGATGTTTTCATTAAATTACTATACAATGTGGAAGTAAATAGTGATATTTTAAGACAGAGACTAAACTTGGCCATTCGTAGAACCTATTAAATAGCCCGGCTTACAAATGATTGGAAAAGCCGAAAATAGACTTCACTACAAATCTCAGAAGTGCACAAGTGACTGCATCACATCCTACACTATGTACCAATTTACGTGTGTGTGTGTGTGTGAGGACACACATACACTAGGGAGGAATAGTTGCACTTTTGCATGTGAGGGTGAGAGACCATATTCTGAAATGGTTAGAAAAACATATGAACTTTGAAAAATCGATAGAAGTAGGTGGCAGACTACCAACTTCGTCCATATCAAAACACTTTTAAGGTTGTTTATATAAGAACGGTCAAGGATGTTTAATTGACATAGTCTGAAGCGATAGCTATTCGTAAACTTAATCCCCCTACCTTGTGTGTACGAAAAGAATTTGTTATTACTCTTAACTTACCTTGATAATTCTTATCTGATTATATAGCCAAGTGTAGAGCCAATTATTGGAGTTAGATAAGGGAATGATATCAGACAGAATCCATTGAAAACCAGAGAGTACTTGACAGTTGAAATTAGTCAAGCTTTCAAAATAATCAATACACAAAGGAAACCATGGCTACTTCCATTTACAGAAGCCATTGCTATCAAACGAATTTGACCTAAACTCTGTATACAAAAAAGATAGCGTGACCAGTCTGTCACTACCATGGTAACCGTAATTGTTTTGCTCTGTTGCGTAACAACCCACTTAATTTTGCTTTTTTCACAAACTGAGTTGAACTCACTATTAAATTTCCAAATCTACTTAATTGTTTTGTCTCTCTTATAATTTTACTTTACTGTCCACCTTAAATCTCATCATTCTGTTGTTTGACCTTGTATTTTGTCTCTAGTCAATTTTTGTTTCCAAGCAAAACATGCGCTCTACGCCCACTTGTCTTAGTAAACTAAAGTTTTTTTTCAACACTGAATAATTCGTCTACTTGCATCATTTTTGAAATTATTTTGCTTATACTTTCTGTTTATAACTCGAAGTCACTGTGAAAAAGTATCCTCAGATATTTTGAAAGTCATAATTTGGTTTTGTTTAGGATGTATGCAGTTGAGGAGAATCTACGAAATATAACGAGCTCGTATCATCCTGAAAATGCGTTCGTTTAGTTTACTAGCCGGTTCTGTGCTCAGAAAAAGAGAAAAGGTTTGGCCTAGGACTAGCGCGACCATACCCTTAAAAATCAAGCCAATCGCCACAGAAACTTCAATGCAAAATAAACTCTACTTTACGGAAAAACTGACCATCAATAATATGAATTGAGTGTGTAAATCTGCTGAAACCGGCAATAGAGAACAAGATTCAGACATCCAGAAATTATATCAAGTCGGTTTTTTCCTTATAGTTCATAGACTCGGTGCTCACCTCACCAAAATCATTTCCAACCGGCTACTTTGGACAATTATCAACAACTTTCTTGGCTTTATACTTAAGATCATATTATCTTAAAAGGATAAGGAACACACTGGTGACCGACTATCCAAGAACCCCTTGCCCAATAAATATACCGAAAGAAATGAATTAAAAAAACATTGAGTAGGTCACTGAGCGACATCACGTGCCAGGCCGTCGAGAGGAACCCGTCTCTCTGTTTCCAACATAGAACTTTGCACCGATGTGCAGCAGTTCAAGTCGCCACACTTCCTCCTTGTAGCACACAAAGCAAGAGAAGAAAGTATAAGAAATCCATAACAGACAGAGTTATGAGACAAAAGGAATAGTAATAACGAAGAACAATATAGTTTCATTGGAAATTATAAGTCACAAGGTGTGGATGCATCTGCGCCAGCCATCACTGAGAACGATTTTGAGAAATATCACCGATTTTCTCCAGCCTTCATTGGTGTTTACCGTCCCGAGGACCCTAACCAGGAAGTCTACACCTCCCTACGTGACTTCAACTAACTGTTGCGGATTTCATTGACTGATGAAGCCATGTTTTGGTTGGACCACCAACCTTACCCTATGTCATCTAACATTACCTGTTAGTCGAGGAAGGCGATCGATGGCTAAGCATGAGTAACATATGTCCTAATCATCTCAGTCGATGCAGCTGCTTCATAACCAAGTCGATTGATTTCCCCTCCCACCTATTTAGCACTTGACTCACGCCTAACCTCAATATTGCTCAACCTATTGTACCATTTCATACGGGAGATAGAACGCAGACACCTATGATCAAAGACGGCTAGCCTTTTTTATCTTCCACTCTCAATGACTAGGTCTCACTGACAGCCATAAAGAAGGACAGAGCGGACTGCCGAGCAATACACCCGCCCTTTGGTAGAATGGGAAACGACCAGTTAGGAGGGAGTCTGACAGTGACATGGAGGAGATAGTGTGGGAAGGAGATGAGACCCTATTGGTCATCATGTGACTGTGGTGAGAGATGGCTGCTAGCCAAATCGGTAGACATTAATTTACGTCAATGTTTACGTCCCCAATATTGGTCGTGAGAAAAAGAAGAACAAAGACTAATTCAACAACCAACCACAGCAGCTTTTTCCTAAGCGGATACAATTTGTAGATAGATAATGTGAACATCAAAACAACGGCCACAAAGAGATGAAAGACTAACGTTCAGCAAGAAACCACTGATTAGAAGACTGTGTTTGTTTGCTAACAATAATCTATAATAATATACATGAAAATCTATAAATATCTGTTGATTTCCATAATAAACGATCTGTTGCCTGGCCCTTTTCTTCTGTTATTACGTAACCAGCTAATGGGGATTGCAGAGAACACAGTGAAACTGAAGATGTGATACTGAAGCTCTATGTTTCACTTAGAACCACCTAAGGGGATACATAATTTCAAGCGAACAGATAAGACACTAGGTTATATCTTATTTTATTTTACTATTTCTCATCCAAATATTAGGGTAATAGATTCACCAATCAATGGAGATACACGCATGCCTTACACTCTGTAGCAAACTAGTATTATTATTATTGTATCCTTTAATTCCTAGAGGAACATTGGGCTTCAGCCGTGCGTCTCCATTGCGTTCGGTTCTCTACTAGAGTTTTCACCTGGCTCCATGTCTGCCCACACGTTTTCATCTCCTCTTCACATGACCTCCTCCAAGTCACCCTCACACTGACGACCAACTCGTCGCTTCCCTTTCGGGTTCCACTCGAGCAATGGCTTGTCTAGTGATGTCACTTGATGGTTTCCTCAGAGTATGGCCCACCCATCTCCATTTCTTCCTGCCTATTTGTTTCACAATCGGTTCCTGCTGGGTTGGTTCGCTCATTGCCAGAGATCTCTGTTGCTGATCTTTTCTGGCCGGCCATCTGATCTTGAGTATTGAGCGAAGACAACTGTTAATGAAGGTCTGTAGTTTGTTTGAGATGCTCTTCATGACGCACCAAGTCTCTGATTCGTATAGTGAGTAGCACTGACTTCACATTGGAGTTGAAAATCCGGATCTTATTTTTGATGCTAAGAGCTGTTGACCTTCACACAGACTTGAGAGTAGTGAAAGCTTGTCTTGCTTTTCCGATTCTTGCTTTGATATCCTCGTCAGTTCCGCCTGTAGTTGAAACGATGCTTCCCAGGTAGGTAAAAGAAGTTGTTTCTTTCAGGTTCCTCCCATTTATGCAATCAGGAAAATCAATGGCGACAGTAGGCAGCCAGCTTGTCTTACTCCTGTCCTCACTTCGAAGGATACCGTAAGTTTCCCATTGTGGATTACTTGGCATACAGCATTGTCGTACAGCTGTTGGATGAGATGTATAATTGTCGGTGGCATCCCATAGTAGCGAAGTAGTTTCCAAATCACCTCTCGATCGACGCTGTCTGTCGAAGGTCTTTTCAAAGTCGATGAAGTTGAGATATAGAGGTGACTGCCATTCCAGGCTTTGTTCAATGATGATCCGTAATGTGGCAATCTGATCAATGCATGACTTGTTTCTCCTTAATCCAGCCTGTTCCGGTCGAAGTTTTTCATCCAGGATGGCATGTTTGATTCTCTCCAGGATGATGCGGCTTAGTATTTTGCTTGTAATGGACAGCAGCATAATTCCGCGCCAGTTCTTGCATTGACTTAAGTCTCCTTTCTTTGGTAGTTTGAATAAGTATCCTTTCTTCCAATCCTCGGGTACTTTGCCTTCTTTCTACACTTTCTCCAGTAGTGGCGTCATCAAGTCCGCTGTTGTCTCTGGGTCCATTGTAGCAAACTATATCCAACTTCAATTTCGCATTATATTTTTAAACAGTGATCATTTGTGCTAGTAATCTCATGATAGTATCCTATTACATGGCTAGTAAATACGTTTCAAGATGAGCGTGTGTGTTTCTGCTCATACACACGTAGCAAAAGTGCCAGACAATAAATACTTTCGTTTCATCACAAATCACGTGATATGCATATTAACAACACCGAAACGAAAATCAATGTAACGAATTGTCTGGTTACATTTAAAATTAACACATTTTAATTTAGAGAGTTGAATATAACAAACTATCATGAGAAAATCGATCGGTCATATCAGAAAATGAACTATTATTTCATACAACTGGTTCCCTTGATAAATTTCGATAAAGAAAGGAAGACGAAATTTGCAGTATAAAATGATATCATTCTATTTCACAGGTTCTCATCAGCTGCAGACTACCTGAAATTACAATGGTTATATAAATTATAATAACATACTATAATGTTTGAGTAGTAGTAGAGAAGAGATAAAATTGAAGCTTCCAGGCAGCAAAACTCATAACAGTATACAACACCACTCCTTCCATGATCCACTCAAAACTGGATAAATACCCTGCTGATGTCACCTCCAACTGCGTTTATGAATTTACGTGCACTTGCGGGAGCAAGTACATTGGAAGGACAGAAAGAAGGGCTTCTATCCGGTTTTCTGAACATATTCCAAGAAACCTATGCCTGAAAGGAAGCAAATATTCTCAGAGTGCAATTACCAGACATATTGTTGATACCGGACATCTCGTAGAGATTTCTAAGTCCTTCAAAATATTAAATAAACAAAGGACAACAAATTTACTACGATTTGCCGAAGCGATCGCAATCAAACGATTCAAACCAACCAGACTTATGCATACAGAAAGAGAGTGTGATTAACCTCTCACTCCCTTGGTAACTGAATTTTGATTTTGATTACATCAATTAGTCATCTAACTCAGTGATCTCAACTCACTGAGCAAATCTCAATCTTATAAACTGTAAATGCTTTTGTTTTTTGGAGTTGCCATGTGAACCTACAAGCTAACACTGTTTCTGTTAATCAATTTTTCTGCTTTCTGTCTTACCCCTCCCCCCTCTTTTCAACTTTGAAAGTGTATAAATTGATGATGATAACTTAAACTTAAAATTGTAATGCTTTCATTCTTTTTTGGATGCATCAATTTTATCTCTTCTCTACTACTACTCAAACATTATAGTATGTTATTATCATTTATATAACCATTGTAATTTCAGGTAGTCTGCAGCTGATGAGAACCTGTGAAATAGAATGATATCATTGAACTATTACTACTAAAATATCAATAACACGATGTGCTTGAAGCTAGTTTGATTGAATTGAAGAAACAAATGGAAACTTTATGTAGGCGACCATTTGTTGTAAAGATTTACATTTGAAGAAAAGAGAGGTAAATCAATCAATAAGGGAAGATTCTAACTTTCAACAATATCATATTTTTGAAACGGTTAATCTCTTTGATAAATTTGAATTAGAACCGAATGGCTGAAACGTCTGCGAGCTCGTCTTGTAACCGCAAGGTTCTGGGTTGGAGTGGGGAAGAAACAAATAGCCTGCACTCTCTGCTTAGTTTTCCAATTATTCTGTAACTAATGTCAATTTGTAATCGAATCTGTAACCAATGAAATCCCAGTAAACCAACAGTTGGACATTTAAATAAGGCATTATCACCATGGTAACATCATGGTTCACAACAATAAAACAACAGTACATAATATTAAACCAATCATATTTTAGTAGGCCATGTAACCCATGTCCATATACTTTATTTTATTATTGTAAAACATGCTATTTGCAAAGCGATGATTGTAGAGAAACTACGAAATGATACTACCTCGTGATATTTGTCTTCTTAACGCCATATTTAAAAATGTCACATAGTTGAAAAAGCTGTTCTTTACTGGAAATACATAACGGTTAAACAAGAAGGACGAGTTACGTCATCAATGAAGTTATACTAAAGTGACTTTTGGTGGAGAGAAACATTACTGAAATAGGACAATAACAATACTGAGCATACTACTCCATCAAGCTTGGTCCCCTATGAGATCATGGGTGCGTAATGCTGAAGAGTCTCAAACTAGAATGAAACAGCTGTCAAGCACCCCATGGTTCTCCAATTGAAGCCAGTTCGTGACTAAAGATTTATTTCAATATTGTTTAGATGGTAGGCCTTTATGAAGGAACAAAACATGTCGATGTGTGTAGGAGTAATGAGTTTGCAGGATGACGCAGATGCTATTGATTGATGTGCATACAGACGCACTGGTTTTCGTCGTAGAAAATTCGTACAGGGAGTTTTCCATTTTTGTTAATATCGTCGATTTTGTAGGAACTGCTTCCGTGAAGTTTAAATTATGCCTAATCAGATTATTAATTGTGTTATATTTGGGCTTTGAAAAGACTGCTAATGAGACTAATAATATTGAGGTATCTGCGGTGCATTGATAACAGCACTGTCAAGACATTGCCTCTTCGAGTATGAATAACATAACTGAAGTACTCACTGGAGTTGGTGTAATTGTTCACGTCACTAAAAACGGTGTGAAAGATACTGCGTAAATGGATATCGACATTATATAATTGAACTTTGAGGAAAGAATTTATGTGGGGAATCCGTGAGCATACTATATCTGTTTTCATGCGATTCATCCAGCGTTTTGCGATACTTACTTACTTTACTTCGGTTATCTCCTACGGGAGGATGAGCCGGCTTCATGAACATTCATGAAGTTTCATGGGAATTTGGTACAAGTGATGTCCCCAGAATCGCTCAGCCTTTTGTTTGAGAGTGCAGCTCTAGCCTTTACACAACCAAGTGTGACCTACAAGGCAGTAGGAGTGGAGTAGGGAGTCCACTATCCATTGGCAGCCGGTGACCGGAGTTCGGTTCATACGCCTTTTTGAATGGGGCCAGACATCCAGGACATCCAACAAGCCCTTTGTCCATACGTCTTCCGGTGAGCTTCAGTGAGCTTCATACGCCAGTCGTTGGAGGTTTGGAATCGGGGTTTAGCCATCTCCCCTAGACTGTCATCCAATGGACAGTCAACCTGGTGAAGAGCGCCGGGCACATGCTTTCGCCCTCTCACTTTGGTGAGAAACACCTCCGCCACGTGAAGGCAGTGAGTAGGACTTCCTCAGGAGAGGCTATGTAAGACTCCCGGTCATATGGGAGCATTTCAAGAGGTGTGCGGGGAGGGGTGGCCAACCCGCAGCGCAAGGCACCCACCCCCGACCATCCTGAGGCTTTGGAGGCGTTTTGCGATACCAGATACAACTATCCATATGGACGAATGGAATGGTTGCAGACGGTCACTGTCATTCGTCTATATGTTCAAAACACTGAATAATTCTTCTGATTTCATTAATGTGTCGGGTGGCGCGCAGACACACACACACACACCAATTCTAAATAAGAATTCCGGAGGCATTTAAGAAGACAGGATTCGATGGATAAATAGGCCACAAAATGACATCCATCTCAGTTTTGACTAACATTAAGAACTCCAATGACAGTGATGAACTGGAAGACATTTGTAGAACACATAAGAGATTGCCGTCTTGTATAAATACTTCGCATTATTTAATTTCTTTTCAATAAAACTCCTGATTGGTTAATCCTGATCATTTGGTTGGTCCAGTCCTGCTTTATTTGTCTGTTGGGTTGCCGGTGGCTCGCATTGGAGCCCAGGTCTCGCGTTTTATTAATGTCTTATCAACTGAACGTATTTATATCCTCTCAGTCAATGGTGCTGACCCCCCCCTGAGATTAGAACGCAACACTGTAGTTAATTGAAAGCATTCACTATCATGAACCTTTTCAATAACCTTAAACAGTTAGTCATAGTAAAGCAACGTTGAGAGTACTTTTGATTGGACACTAGTCAGTAACTAGTGTAATGTGTCTAATCCTTGGGTTGGTGCAGACTGAATTCTGTCAGCCACGTTGGCAATGTCATCACCATTCCAGGTGACTACTCACCATCATGGTCACTCAGAAATGTTGATATAAGATGGTTGGAGGTAGTTGGACACAGGAAGCCTTGAACCTAGGTATCGTGCTGGTTGGCACTCACCAGTCAAAAAGGCGTATCTGCAACCTTGATGGAACCCATGTCCCTCCGAGATTTGAACTCGTGTCCCCCAGTGCTACCTACAGTTACAGACTTTACCACTGAGCTATTGGGTACAACGATTGACCTTCTAAATAACTAGTGTCCAGTCAAAAGTAACCAATACAGTCCTACAGAAGGTTAATCGCGAAGCCGAATAGCTCAGTGGTGACATCTATGACTTTAGCACTAGGTAACACAAGTTTGAATCTCACAAGAGACATGAGTTCCTTCAACGTTGCAGATACGCCTAAGTCCAAGGCTTCCTGCCGATTACATCCAACAATCAAATATAAACGTTGAGAGTGATGAATTTATCCGTAAATTGTACTTCTTAATATATATATCTCCCACGTGGAGTGGTATGATAAGGTGAGCAATATTCAGGTTAGGCGTCGAGTGCTTGGTAAGGAGGGGAAATCAATCAACGAGACTGGGAAATTACATCGACTGAGATGGTTAGGACATGTGCTACGTATGCCTAGTCATCGCCTTCCTCGACGGGCAATGTTAGTTGATATAGGGTCAGGCTGGAAAAGAAACGAAAACATGGCACCAGTCAATGAAATCCACAACAGTTAGTCTAGACCAGTCACGTAGGAAGGTGTAGACTTCCGCGGCACATATGTGCAAAGTTCTATGTCGAAAACCGACCGACCGATCGATATATATATATATATAAATTTTTTTACTTCACATTCCCCAGTGGAACATAGGGCTTCAAGATTCTGCAGCAGTGTTTATTTTTACAGGATGGGGTTGCTAGCCTCATGCCCAACCTTTCCTCTTTACCAGTCTTAGTACTGGCTTAGCCAGGTAAAGGAGTGCGTCGGCCGGGGATCGAACCCCAGACCATGTGCACGGTCGGCGAGCGTCCAGTACTCCCAGGTTTTCCAATGGTTCTCTAACTAATATCAGCTCATGATGAAAATCCTGTAACAATTATTATTATTATTCAATGTGATAAGCTTAGTCCTAATAACGTAGGTTATTGGCCTTGTACATCACAACACCTCTTACCATTCATTTAGTTGGTTATAAGTCATTTACCTTGTATTGTGATATAAGTCGCATTTGACTAACTGATCAGGAGCTTTGTGGGCTTTTGTTATTTCCCAGCTGCTCACAATATCGAAATTTATTTCTTCTTAGGGTACGGTCAGTATGAGTGTAATGTGAACCCAAAAACCAAGGGCCAGACACGAACCGTCGTAAAGTCGGAAAAAAACAACCAATCACGCCCAAGGTCACCGGGAGAGATCATTAATAAACTCGTGGAGAAATCTAAAAGCTCACTTCCTTCAAATTGAAGTATGCGCTGAAGATGTCACCTAGTAGGGTGATGAAAGCTTCGCAAATTAACTATTCAGCTCAGAGAACACAACCACATCAAAAATAAGTCGGACTGTACCCACCCTGTTCCGAGCGGAGAGGGAGCATGACCCTCGGAGGGAAGTACTTTACTGCTATTACATCTATATTCACCAACAGTACGACTTCGTAATCAGACCCCCCCCCAATGTGGTGTTAGCAGCCCACACTATGATAGTAACTGCTTTCAATCTAACTTGTATCCAGCCGATCATTCCGATATGATAGGACCTGCAGGATCATTAGTTCTAGCCGGTTCAGCTACGATATGTATGTCCAATTAACACGTCAAGGTAGCAGCAGTCGGAGGGGATGGGGTTAATCACATTTATTCTATGACGATTGATGGTGCTTACCTACCTGTCTAGGTTGAATGAAGTGGAGTGGTATTTGGACCCTGAACTCATTTGGTTGAAATTCGAATACTACACCCAATCAGCTGTATCTTCACGTCTACTTTAACTACTTCTAATGTTACCTATCATGTAGCTGAAAACTTTCATGACTTTAATACTCTCGATGTTCTAAAATGTCTTAAAACGCTCAAGCCCTCACGTAGCCTTGGTCCTGATGGTATACCTGCATATGTTCTAAAACAATGTGCAGATGTGTTGTGTTCTCCACTAACCAACATCCTAAATGCTTCTTTCTCCAAAAATATCGTACCTGATGCATGGAAAGACATCAAAATTGTCCCTGTCCCTAAACCTGGAAACGGCAAGAACGTAAAGTTCAGACCCATTGCCATCACTTCCCCGTTTCTAAAGCTTATGGAAAAACTAATACTTCTTAAACTTGAACCCTCCCTTAAAAACTTCGAAGACCCTAAACAATTTGCCTATAGACTGGGTAGGAGTACTTTAGACGCTGCAGCTGTCTTACACAACAACATCGTCTCATCATTAGATAAAGGTGCCAAATACGTCCGCTGCACGTTTCTTGACTTCACTTCTGCTTTCGACTCTGTACCTAGATGTCTCCTGCTAAATAAGCTCTCTTTGACAAAAACTGAGTCCTGGGTCACTAACTGGTTGCATTCCTACTTCTCTAACAGAATGCAGTACACCGTATACAAAGGTAAATCATCCTCTGCTGTACTCACTGAAGCCGGAGTCCCCCAAGGCGCTGTACTCTCCCCACTTCTCTTTTCCTTCTTTCTACATGACTTACCATCTTCAAATGACATTAATTTTGTCAAATACGCTGACGATCTGTCTGTATCTTTGCCTGTCAAATGTCAAAGCGACTGCTCTAAACTTAATGGCTTTCTGTCAGAAATCAGTCAGTGGTCCAAGGAAAATGGTCTTACCCTAAACCCCTCCAAATGCCAAACAGTCAATTTCACCTTTAGGCATAAATCCGACCTAAACAAACTGGTTGGCTCTTACGAGGTATGCAACATAGACGGCACTGAAATAGAAACCAAATCGGAAATTAAATACCTAGGTGTCATTCTATCTGCTGATCTCTCCTGGTCGTCTCATATCTTAGCAATTTCTAAGAAAATATTCCGTCTTACCTTCTACATTAAGAAGTTAAAACATTCTGGTATTACCCAACCCTTACTCCTACAATTCGTTAACTCTCGCATTCTGCCTATTATTCTCTATTGTTCCCCCTTAGTTTTTCCCGGGCTACTGAAGAAAGACTATAACATATTACGCAGGATGTTAAAGGTTGTCAGCAGGGTAAGCAACGTGCCACTTAACCAGCTTGTTAATATTCTGGTTGACAGGCACATGGACTCATGTGAAAAATGGGCTAAGTCCATTTTATCTAACTCACACCACCCTCTTCACTCACAACTCTCCCCTTGCATCTCATCAGGCAAAACCAGAAGCCTATATAGAAAACTATATGCTCGCACCAGCAAGTACAAAAACTCAACCATACCCTACTTAGCTCGTGTTCTGTGCGATAAAGAAAGCATTAGGCGTGACACCTATAATTCATTAAATAGTCAGTAGTACAACTGGATCTCGTCTTTCCAACTCACATCATCAATAGGTACAACATTTTCTTTCTTTCTTTTCCTTTTCTCTCTCTCTTTTTTCCGTTATGTGCTGCTTTGTTTCTTTCTCTCGCTTACGCCAGTAAATATGATAGCACCTACTTTTCTAACACCTTCAAACACTGTTCAGCTTTGGCTTTGCTACCGACATGTCAATATGTTGTTGTCATAATGAACTGAGATTTCCTTAATCTATGTAGAATTCTATTTATTGATAATGTACTAACTGGATGCAATACTGTAGTAAAAATGCTGAGAATTCCATTCTGTATCACATGTACTGTTTTGGAATAAAGCAAATTATTATTATTATTATTAAAAATCATTTCTGGGTAGCTGAGTTTCAACTTTGCGTAGAAGTGCAGCAGTTCAAGTCACCATATTGAAGGAAGGCAAAAGGGATAAAAAAAAAGATTCAAGAGATCGATAATAACCAGATATGTGAGGGAGAAAGAATACTAACATGGAAAAATAACAGAGTTTAACGGATCTGTTAACGGATCACAAAGAGTGAACACAACTGCGCCACTGAGAACGATTTCAAACCATATCACCAGTTGTCTCTAGCTATCAGTCCTTAGAATCCCGACAACCCCAACCAGAAAGCCTACTTGGTTGGTTCAAAATAACTGTCAGAGATTTCATAGACTGATTCCACGTTCCAGTTCGACCACCATTAGCTCTTTTCCAACCTGATCCATCTTATGTCAGCTAACATTGTCCATCAAAGAAGGCGATGGCTAGGAATGGGTAACGCATGTGTCTTAGCCATCTCAATCGATGTAGCTTCACAACATTATCGATTGACTTTTCCCCCTCACCTAACCTCTATATTACCCACCCTATTATACTAACTAGCAAGAGAAACAGAACGCACACACCTACGATCAAAGACAGGTAACCTTTCCATATTTCTAACTTTCAATGATCATATGTCACAGGCAAAAAAGAAGACGGATCGAGCTACTGAGTAATACAAACCATCCTTCGATTCATAGCTGGATATCACGTAAGTTGGAAACTGCAACATGGTCCTTTTGTATCCATGCTGAGATTTCGTCATCAATCAATCAGTCGGTTCATTATGGATGATGCAACTTCCCAAATAAGTGAAATAGTCAACACGCTCTACCATTTCCATTCTCTATCTCTAAGCTAGGAGTCTAGAGAGTAGTACAGTCCTGTAGCATCTGTCTGTCTGTTTTCGACATAGAACTTTGCACATATGTGCGGCAGTTCAAGTCGCCACACTCCATGTACCACACAAAGCAAGAGAAGAAAGTAGGAGAAATGCATAATATAGACAGTAAACAGAGGTGTGAGACAACCTGACCCTATATCAGCTAGCATTGCCCGTCGAGGAAGGCGATGACTAGGCACACGTAACACATGTCCTAACCATCTCAGTCGATGTAATTTCACAGTCTCGTCGACTGATTTCGACCTCCTTACCTAGCACTCGACTCACGCCTAACCTCCATATTGCTCACCTTATTATACCACTTCACGCGAGAGATAGAACGCAGACACATATGATCAAAGACAGCTAATCTTTTCATGTCTCGCACACTCCTGTAGCATCATCTTACATTACATTGGACGGGAACAAATTTCATAAAAAAACATTCAAAGATTTCTGCTCAAAGTGTTCACAAGACACTGCATTTTTTCAGCATCTTCACCTAGGTGGACAATATATCATCCGTATATTCTACGTCACTAGATGAATGTCTAAGCCGCTGAAATCAGCTAGGATATGATGAAATTATTAAATAGAAATGAGGACAATCATATCAGGCAAGTCGACATAAAATATACAATACTTTGGAAAAAAAGGTCACTCAAGTGTCTCAGAATTAGATTTAAGAAGAAGCATCGTTATTGAAGATTTTATTATTTTTTTTTATTAAAAAAGAAAGACTTTTAATATTATATCGAAGCATTCTTTCAATCATGAATAAAAGAATTCGAACAATAAAAAAAGGAAATAAATAAATGAAACATTTCAATAATGAATACAAAAGCAATAAAAAGTCAGATCCTTTATAATATGATGCATGTAAAAAGCTGTCTACATTTCTGAGCCTTCACACACACACACATACTCATGTGGTGCTCTGATTTCTCGTTTGTACACGAATTTGAAACCAATGAGATCGAACGAGCGGGAGAGAATGAGATATGTCATAAAAGGAAGGTGTGTTAGAACATTTTATTTCATTTCTATCATGACTTCAAGTTAGTTCACTAGTGTTCGACATTTATTCACTCACTCACTCACTCAGGTGTCACCTTACCTCTTGCACAGACACACAGAGGCATTGTGGTTTATGTTCTCAAACTGACTGACTCAGAAATAAGAACGTATATATTCTACCATCTTATAACTGGATAGAATCCCATTTTTAATGACTCCGTAAAACGCACGAGTGTTAAACACTGATGAACTTAAAGCCAATGATCGAAACGAAATATACCTAATTACATTATATGTGTGTGTCATCATTTTGGTTTAAAAAAATGGGAGCAAAGTTGAGAATAGACAATTTAAAAGAACAAAAAACAACTCTTTGGCGTATAAAAGATTAAATAGTTCAATGATCCGTGAGCATATAGCATAGGGTCTTGCAATTATTCAGTAATTAATAATAATAATATAAAGTTATTAAAAATTTAGATGTGGGATTGTTGAAACACCAGAAAACTAGTTTCGGCTAAATTCTATTCTTTTTTTAAAAGTTTTAATGTTAGTCAGTAATATTATGAGATAAACATAAACAGTAAAAAAGAGGGAATAAACAAGATAGGAAAAGAGATAAAAGCTTTTCATGCAATGATGTGGATAGATGCAAAGGCAGGCATTGAAGTTTAATAATGAGTGGGTGAGTGAGTGAGTGGTGTACTCACAATTGCTCCCCCCCCCCCCCAACACACACACACACACATATATATATATACCCTCTCCGCCTTTTCTTATACATTAATTCGAATTTTACACGCTTCTTCACATTTTTCTTTTGATAAAAAGTTATTCTTGTTAGTATTACATTCTCCATAGATGAATTGTTTACAACTGTGTGTTTGTGAATCCCAACCCCAATGTTGTGTGTGAACTTGACAGTCAACTCCCGTCAGTATAGGTAGTAAACAGATTGGATTTGCTGAATCAGGAACTGAGTAAAAAATATTGTAAGAACAAACAAAATGTACGAGGGAGAGAGAGTAAGAGAGGGTGAAACAGAAAAAAACAAATTCAAGAAATTATAATCTCAATTTTGATCTTCCCGCTGAATGACTGGAATGAATTTTTCGGCCTTTTTATTAACATATCAGCTCTTAGTACGTACGCTTCAACGATGTCTGAGAACTTTAAATGAGTGGTAACCAGTAGTGGAATTCAGGATGCGCATTTCGTCCAATTTTGGACCCGTCAACTGGATCTACCACCTGTGAGTAGTGGTGTTCCAACAACTGAGGGTTGAACCCAATACCAATGGTTTTAAACGTCAAAGCCTTATCTTCTAGGCCACTTTGGTCACGAAAGCCACCTCTTGTGCAACGGTGTTTAATTGGACTGAAATGTTTGGCTTCTGTTGACTTGTCAATTCCTAGTATGGAGGCTTTTACGATGTCTGAGGATTAATTAACAAGTGGTTGTCGTGTCTGAAACGAAAGGTACTGGGTTCGACTATCAGTGGGAACACCATCACTCTCAATGGAATTGTCGACATGCCTAATAGACGAGTCCCCGAATAGGACGAACCACGCATTCTAGATTACACTGCTAATCAGCGCACCGTCTACCAAATTAAAATAATTCTTATTTAGAAAAGATAACAAAAAATCGAGTTCAGCGGTTATTGTGCTGTTGTTTAAACTAAGTTATCCAGGAAAAGTTTTCTGCATATCCCAGACTATAAGCCATACACTTATTGTATCGAGGGATGATAACTCTCCCCAGTCACGCAGACTGAAGTAAACTGGGAGGGGATTCGAACCCATGGTCCAATGGCTATAAGTCAAGTGCTTGGGCCAATGAAAGCCATGTCTCCACAATATTTATTCTATTTTCACTTACTATTGTTACATCTCAGTTATCCAGAAAGCATTTCTAATGTATTAGTTTAAAAGACACACTTATTGTATGACAACTGATGATATGTAACCTAGTTGCCTAGGCTGCGGCAAGTGAGAAGGGAAGCAAGTTAAGAGACCTACCTTATAATCCGAACAGTCTTTATTTTATAGCTTACACGGTGAAGCTATCTAACTACAAATATTAAAGGAGACAAAGTTTGAGTATTTACTCTTGAACTTGTATTATGCAAAACTATGTGACGAATAAGCCACTCGAGCCATAGGCCTCCGAATTACTACCCTACCGATCGACTAGGTCAGCTCTAACTGCTTCCAGGACGTCAATCAGTCAGTCTACATTAACCTACGTGGTTGGCTCAAAGCTCAAACTGTCCAAGACTTCATGGACTAATCCCAGGTTTGGGTTTGACCAACCCTAAGCCCCTTTCAACCTAATCCTATGTCATTAAACACCACTCGCTGAAGAAGGTGGAAGTTCGGGCACGAGCCCTATCTATCTGAATCGATATAGCCTCACAACCTCATAGATTGAATCACCCTTGTTACCTGGCAATCTATGCCTGACTTCAATATTAGTCATTACCTTATACATACACACATACACACCTACGGTTAGCCTTCCTATACCTTCAATTCTTAATAGCCATGACTTGCAGGCATAAAAGAGAACAGTGTGAACTAATGCGCAGTACACACATCATTTGATGGATAACCAGTCAGATATCACCTCCATGCCAGAGATGATGTAGGTTGACAAATTACTCACGAACCTTTTGTATCCATGACAAGACTTTATCAACAATCAGTTTATTAGAGTTGATGCAACTCCCCAAATAAGTGAAGTCGTCAGAGCGCTCTACCACCTCACCACCTATTTTTTTTCAACTAGTACAAACCAGTCTTGAAATATCATCTTGTGTTTGGCAGGTGTAAATCGCATACCTAATGCAATTTTACAAACGGAAGGTAAATTAAGACAAATGTTATCCTAAAGAATTGCTGACTAGTCAAACAGAAGTGATAGATAGATGAGTTTACAAGCTTTATAAAACGAAAACAACCCTACGTTACACAATTGTGATACCTTATTTATCACTTGGCTTCCAAAGCCTCAGGATGGTCGGGGGTGGGTGCCTTGCGCTGCGGGTTGGCCACCCATCCCCACACCTCTTGAAATGCTCCCATATGACCGGGCGTCTTACATAGTCTCTCCTGAGGAAGTCCTACTCATCACTGCCTTCACGTGGCGGAGGTGTTTATCACCAAAGTGAGAGGGCGAAAGCGGATGCCCGGCGCTCTTCACCGGGTTGACTGTCCATTGGATGACAGCCTAGGGGAGATGGCTAAACCCTGATTCCAAACCTCCAACGACTGGCATATGAAGCTCACTGGAGCTCACTGGTAGACGTATGGACAAAGGGCTTGTTGGATTTCGTGGATGTCTGGCCCCATTCAAAAAGGCGTATGAACCGAACTCCGGTCACCGGCTGCCAATGGATAGTGGACTCCCTACTCCACTCCTACTGCCTTGTAGGTCATACTTGGTTGTGTAAAGGCTAGAGCTGCACTCTCAAACAAAAGGCCGAGCGATTCTGGGGGCATCACTCGTACCAAATTCCCATGAAACTTCATGAACTCTATGTTCATGAAGCCGGCTCATCCTCCCGTAGGAGATAGCCGAAGTAAAGTAAAAGTAAAGTAATTTATCACTTACAGTCTTTTTGAGGATTTTCGTTTGAATATACATGCATAAAGTATGAAGCAGCCAACAAAAGTATCAATGTTAACAGAATTCCAAAGGCAATTAAAAATGCAAGCCAACGTCGGTAACGAATAATATGCTCATGTTTTTGTCTTGACGATGTCCTACTGTGTGGCTTTTGAATTTCTGTCCACTGTGATTCAAGAAGAGACTCTTCATCTGGTGTCATTTTTATAATCCAATATGTGTTTAAAGGCTTCTTTTTTATTTCTTGACAAATACTTATCACAGGTTTGTGTGTAGATGATGATGATGATGTCTATGTAAGCAGAAAAATGAATGGCGAAAATGCGAGTCAACAACCCATCAAAAGTATTTTTTAAAAATGTGATTATGTCTGATATATTAATAGCAGAAGAGAAATCGAACATTAAGATTAGTGGAACTATGCCAAACCATGTTTTTATTAATATAAGAATAAAACTTGGGCACTGTGGTAGAGTGTAATTCCATTATAGGTGAATTTTATTTTGATACAGTCTCACAGTGTTATACAGTAATATTTACTGATGACGTTTCGAGCACAATTTATTGCTCATAATCATATCAAGTTAATCACACGACTTCCTAAATTCATTTATATAGTTCCATTGTTTTTCACTTGATTTGATTGGTAGTATTATTTTCCATATTTCGGGTATGAGTGATGATTCATTCCTATTGCATGTGTTTGGTGTAGATTCGAAGAACAAGGATTCAGTAATCAACCTCTCTCTCCACCTACCTAGATTACTTTTTAGAATTTTAACCCTCTCCCACCCTATTGTGTCGGTTATGTGTTAATGCATGCATTGCAATTGCCGAGCTTTTTTCTAAATTACTTATCTTCTCTGGGTCAACCATTCTTACCTTAGCGAAATTCTTATGTTCTGACAATCTGACTACCCCTGACCTACTGGGTCCTTTAACAGATAGAAGAGGCGTTGGTTCTAAATAACTATTTTCTAAAATTCATTAAGAAGATTGAAAAACGCCAAAAGAAAAATAAAAAGAATTGTGAAACTGGTAATAATAACATAAATAAGAGAGAATATAAGTCATCTACACTTATACCATATAAAGAGGGGACATCTGAGACCCTACGTAGAATTCTAAATAAAGCAGGAATTAAGGTGGCATTTAAACCTACAAACTCACTCAGGTAGGACAAGCTCTGTAGGTTAAAGGATCCAGTTGACCCAATTAGACAAAATAATATAATTTACAAAATACCCTGCAATGACTGTGAGTTAGGTCAACTACATAGGTCAAACTAGTAGGTCAGGGGTAGTCAGATTGTCAGAACATAAGAATTTAGCTAAGGTAAGAATGGTTGACCCAGAGAAGATAAGTAATTTAGAAAAAAGCTCGGCAATTGCAATGCATGCATTAACACACAACCACACAATAGGGTGGGAGAGGGTTAAAATTCTAAAAAGTAATCTAGGTAGGTGGAGAGAGAGGTTGATTACTGAATCTTTGTTCATCGAATCTACACCCAACACATGCAATAGGAATGAATCATCACTCATACCTGAAATATGGAAAATAATACTACCAATCAAATCAAGTGAAAAACAATGGAACTATATAAATGAATTTAGGAAGTCGTGTGATTAACTTGATAATAATAATAATAATAATAATAATTTGCTTTATTCCAAAACAGTACTTGTGATACAGAATGGAATTCTCAGCATTTTTTACTACAGTATTGCATCCAGTTAGTACATTATCAATAAATATAATTCTACATAGATTGAGGAAACCACAGTTCATTATTACAACAATCCATTGGCATGTAAGTAGCAAAGGTAAAGCTGAAACAGTATTGAAGGTGTTAGAAAAGTGGGAGCTGTCTTATTAACTGGCGTAAGCGAGAGAAAGAGACAAAGCAGCACATAACAGAAAAAGAAGAGAGAGAAAAGGAACAGAAAGAAAGAAAATGTTGTACCTATTGATGAAGTGGGTTGGAAAGATGAGATTCAGTTGTACTACTGACTATTTAATGAATTATAGGTGTCACGCCTAATGCTTTCTTTATCACACAGAACACGAGCTAAGTAGGGTATGGTTGAGTTTTTGTACTTGCTGGTGCAATAAATTGTGCTCGAAACGTCATCAGTAAATATTACTGTATAACACTGTGAGACTCTATCAAAATAAAATTTACCCATAATGGAATTACATGTTTTTGTTAGGCATCTGTGCTTCTTTATTCCACTCTTCGCTGACTTCAACGGAAGTGCAAATTGATTTTGAGAATTAAAGGAACAATGGGATGACCTATACTCCACATTAACACACACTTCATCCTTGCGCAGATTTGGCAGAAAGCAAAACGGAAGACAAAACATAAGTATAAGCATTTCTGAGAATTCTAAGACAGCACGACATTCCCTTCACTAATGATCCTATAATGAGGAGATACGATGTATTGAATCATTTCCAGCATGATACATCGGTTAAACCATGCAGTTGTTCAGTATGAGTTAAGTTTTGGGGAAAAAGTAAGCTTCTTGAAAGCTGTTCTCCAGTACGAATGCCACAAAACATTCATACAAAGCGGTGATTACTTCACTGACTAGCCTAATTAAGGTTCGATATAATGCACAGCTCAATTTCTATGGTGTGACCTACTACGACAAACAAGTGAGTCTGAAATGAAGGCAAAGGCATTTTCTCAATATGGTATAGACTAATTTCCACGTTTAATGTGACTGCCTACATAAATAGCTAAGTTGATGCACAACACATTCTCTGGTCAACTGAACTGATCGCTGAAGTCTGTTAGTCGATAACCCATTGACAGAATGCGATATGTAATAGTTACATCCCCTTTATTGATTGGGGTATACAACAAGCAAACTAAATCTGGAACCTGGGACTTTATGATACAAATCTAAAGAAAGGATTTATGTTAAAAAATTCTTATAGAGACATCAACATTCTCCTACCCATAGCAAAAGTTACTCATACGAGAAGCAACCATTTATACAAATTATTCGGTCGGTTTTCGACATAGAACTTTGCACATATGTGCGGCAGTTCAAGTCGCCACACTCCCTCCTTGTAGCACACAAAGCAAGAGAAGAAAGTAGAAGAAAGGCATATTAGAGACAGTAAACAGAGGTGTGAGACAAAGGAATAGTAATATCGAAGAACAATATAGTTTCATTGGAAATCGTAAGTCACAAGGAGTGGATGCATCTGCGCTAGCCATTGAGAACGATTTTGAGCCATGTTACCAATTGTTTCCAGCCATTGGTTTTTACCGTCCCGAGGACCCCAACCACGAAGTCTACATCTTCCTACGTGGCTTAGACTAACTGTTGTAGATTTCATTGACTGGTGCCATGTTTTCGTTTGACCGCCGCTAGCTCTTTTCCAGCATGGCCCTATATCAGCTAACATTGCTCGTCGAGGTGAATATTCACAGTGACTGCAGTGACTGGAACTCACACCGATTCAATTGAAGGATCTGAAGAGCTTTTGAAGTGACAGATGACAGTGGTCAGTGGATTTCCAAAAGGCAATCTATGGTCATTTGGATGACCTTATGAAAATAAATTACCCTAACTGACTCTATCGACTTAGGCGAACTTAGATCACACTTGGTTTTCAAAGCATCAACAGTCTGCAACATTTGGTTGATGATGTGGAAAAGATGGGGTCTTCAGAATCCTGTTCCGCTTTCGCATTTGAGTCATATGCACACTCGATGAGGCATTCTGTGCACTCCTGTAATGTAGTCACTAAGCAAGCAGCACGGATATACATGGAAAAGCTGTATCATGAGTGGAAACTTCAACCAAAATTGATAGTGAAATCAGTATGGATGTAAGTAGGAAACGACTTAGTTCTAAAGAAACCGTAATAATCTCTTAGCTTCCGGATAACGACATCGTTGAGTTCATAACCGTAACTCATGGAAAAACACTGTTATTCCTACCCTATGTGAATCCAGCTAACTTCTTCAAAAAGCTTTTCAATTCATCTAATGTTATGTATTTTCAAATGCTGCACTATAAACATCAATACTACATGCACTAAACCGAAAGACATTATGTGTAAGTGTTTTTTAGTAAAGACGGACAAATATAGCCCTGTCACACCGTTACCTCATACTTCTTTGCAAATCAGACAAAGTAACCTAAAATGGTGAACCGTCCTGTGGTTATACTTACATGAATATTGAAACAAAGCAAATTCTACTCTTAACAATTCTTCTTTATGAAACTTACTTATAGGATCAAGAGGAGAGGTACTTTCTACTTTCATCACAAAAATAGGGGAAATTTTTCATTGCAGCCAACAACTGGATGTTGATTAGCAGCTTCTGCATGTACAACTTCAATGTTACAGACGTGAAAATTCAAGCTGGCGTTTAGCCTACACACCTGAATGGAAATGTATTTCATGCAAGAAAGTTGCTGAAACGGGCAAGTTGACTTTTTTTTCCTTCACGTTTCCCAGTGGAACATAGGGCTTCAAGTTAGTGGCTTGAAGTTTCTGTAGCAGTGTTTATTTTACAGGATGGGGTTGCCAGCCTCATGCCCAACCTATCCTCTTTACCAGCATTATTTCTGGCCCAGCGAGGCAAAGTGCGTCGGTGGCCGGGGATCGAACCCCGGACTATGTGCATGGTCGGCGAGCGTCCTAACCGCTATACCACCGACGCACTGGGCAAGTTGACTGCATTCACTTTATTCCCATAGTACGAATCTTTTACAGAAACCAAAAGGATAATGATGATGATGCAGGAGCTGCATAATTTCAGTGAATGGAAGCTGAATAACAGTGAGTAAACATTACCGCTTAGTAATGTGAAAAATAAACAGTAAATTTGTCTCCTGTAAAAACAACTTCGTACAGATTTCCCAGACGGTGGGACTCGAGCCACGTGTACGATGCTATTGATCTGAAGACCGTTGAAACACAGATATGCGGCACAAATTTCATGGGAGCTCTTATGTCACCTATAATCAGCCAACGCACTTGTTCAATATTGATAGTCCTTCAACACTTCCACGAGACCAATACTACTGACCACTTCTTCACCAGTCATACAGTAGTTAGGTCTCAATACGTCAGTCACAGTTACTTTAAAATTAACTTACAGGTCACACTCAATAGAGGGGTTACATGACATGATAGGCAAAATGATAGTCAACACTTATTTAGCCCTATTAACAATCATTAGATATGCAAGAAAGGTAAATGATTGTGAAAACTTGATATGATTATGAGCAGTAATAAATTGTGCTCGAAACCTGGTCATCAGTAAATATTATTGAATAACACTGTGAGACTTTATCAAAATAAATTTTATCCACAATACAACTATACTACAATGCACAAGTCCTATTCTTATATCAACAGACGTTATATCAATGCATCAATGATACATTTGGTGTTTGCTCTTTACTCTTGCCAAGATCTGATATATATTGCCCGGTTTAATGGCCTCCTGGCTCAATTTTTATGTCCTGACCGACTGTGGAGTTGGTGTGTATGACACAAGTGTGAATCTGAAATGAAGGCAAAGGTGTTCTCTCGATAAAGTACACACTAAAACCTCCATGTGCAATGTGTAACCCACATACTTAGATATGTTGATGCGCACAATACATTCTTTGGTCAATGTACCAGCTGTTACGCTGAAATATTTCAACTGACAGATATCTGTCAGTTGTGTATGCACATCATGACCGATTAATGGAAAAAGGAAGAGTTGAGTTAAGAACCCATTGTTTTCCATTTAATAATTGCAACATACCACGAGCAAGTTAAATCTGAAACCTGGAATTTTACGACACAAGTGTAAAGAAAAAATCCCCTATACAGAAGTCAACGCTCTATTGCCTATGAGGAAACAGTTGCTCATACCGGGAGCAAACATTCAAACGCCAAAGTGGAGTGAATATTCGCAGTTATCGTTACTAAGCAAATCATTCCTCCAATGGTTGAAAGTTAAACACTCATCGAAGGAAAATGGAAAAATGTGGAAAATGAGTTGATAGGCAGAATTAAAACATACATATTTGAAGGGATAATGACTCTTCAAAAGTATAGCCGGGCTATTGATGGTTATGTATTCAGATGCAACCACGACTAGTCTTTCCTGGCACTACCATTCACACAGACGAGTGGGGAAGTTATTCGCAACAGTCATCACTAGGCTATATACACCATTAAGTCAATCATTCTTCTGAATTAGTTGATACTTTAAAAGGAACTCATAAAGCTTCTACTGAAGGACTTGCTGCTCATTTGACAAAAACGTATTCAAAAAGTGGTTCCCAAAATGATATGATACACAGCAACTTGGATGAATTTTTCTATCGGCATTGGTTTGTTAAGTCCAAAACTTTTGTAGTATTTCGGACATTTCTACCCCGTATTATTCATTTTTATTACATATTTCAAGCTTACAATAATTCTAAACTAATTCTAACCTATGCATCGATAATGCCTTTCTATGGTAGCTGAATATTTTTTTCTACCTAAAATGAATCTACTATGTACTGAAATAGCACTGGTCGTTACTAAAATGAGCACTGGACGCTTAATTAATCCGACGAAACCCTATAAATAGGATTTGCATTTGGGATATTGCCTTCAGAGCTGAAATAAAGCTGAAAAAATCGTCACTATGTGCTGAACTATGTCTTTCTGTTCTGAAGTTTTGACGCTCAAAGCTGAATTTTGACTGAGAGGGTTGAGACAACGCTGATTAGCAAACCCAATAGGTCCTAGCTACTTCTAAAAATCAAAACAAATAATTCAGCGAAGAGACTCTTTTCAACGAATTTATCATCAAGCTGTACAATCGTGTATATATATGGTTTTTACGAAGTTATATCCGGTGAGGGAATTAAATCATAGGTGTGAATGCATAAAATAATAATAATATGAAATGCAATTAAAACTAAAATGTTTGTGATTATAATCGTAGTTAAATGTCAAGTGGCAAAGCAAATTAATGTCATAAATAGAATAATTCATAGGATGGATAGAACTTGAACACCTGGTCAATAATGATCACCCTATCTCTATAGCCTCCGCCTTTAAAGTCACCTACAATGCAGAGAGTAATTTACCCAAATCCCTACGTACCCGACTCATCTGTATTGCCGAAGCCATCTTTGGCTATCGAAACAGAAAAGCCAGATCTCTGTGTACAGAAAACGTCCGTTCAACCCCTCCAACTTCCATGGTCTTAATCGCTCTATGCTAAAGTATGGTAATCCCCAATCATATTTTAGCTCTACCAATTTTTTATTTTTGTCTATTCAATTTGTATACTCTTCCTTATTACGTCAATTATTACTATTACTACTCTCACTTTCAACTGTCCCCGGTATTATTTCACTTGTTCCACTCGTCATTCTAAATCAATTCGTTTTTACAACATTAAATTCTATGCTATTAAATTTCACACAGTATTACGTAACGTTTTTATTTTATTCGATTTGTCTACTAATCTTATAATTGCACACTCTTTTCAAGTTCTATCCATCCTATGTAAGTCTGACATGCATTATAGCAAAGGTAATGGAAACTATTATAAGGGATCAGCTATTAGCCTCTGTTGAAACACATGGCTTACTGGTAGTTGAACAGCATAGATTCCGACCAGGACGATCCTGCTTGACAAACTTACTGTTAGCTAGGGAAGATTGGGTCGAGGCCAGAGATAAAAACTTTCTGTTGGACGTGGTTTTTATTGATCTCAGCAAGGCATTCGACAAAGTATCCCACTTAGGTTTCCTTAGTAACTTTAAAGGTTTCGGACTAGACCAATGCCTATGTGAGTGGTTTAGGGATTACCTAATGGATAGAAGGCAGAAGGTTAGAGTTAACGGTGTATTATCAGGGTGGAAAGCAGTATCCAGTGGAGTGCCTCAGGGAACTGTATTAGGCCCCTTGCTATTCCTATTATATGTTAATGAGCTACCAGGGATTCTTACTTCATCTTCATTGTTATTTGCAGACGACATTAAGATATGGAAAACTGTAAATAATAACGAGGATAGGTCGGCCCTACAAACTGATCTATATAAATTAGCTGAGTCGTCGAACCTGTCGAGTTTGGAAATGAATTCTAGGAAAAGCGCAGTAATGCACTTAGGTCAGAAGTCTTATACGTCGTACTCCCTAGGGGACATAGAACTACCTGATGTTAACGAACAGAAGGACCTAGGAATCATTGTCAGCAATGATTTGAAAACAACTGCGAATTGCAATGCAGCTGCAGCCAAGGCTTTTCGAATGCTATGGGCACTCTGTAGGGCTTTCAAACGATTTGATGAGGGCATGTTCCAAATACTCTAATCAACACATGTCAGGCCTCATCTAGAATACTGCGTACAAGCGGCGGGTCCATGCTTCAAAAAGGAGGCATATATCCTGGAAAGAGTACAGAGAGTAGGAACGAAATTAGTTAGTGGTATCTCACACCTTCCTTATGATAAGAGGATGGAGCATTTAAATCTCTTTCCGTTATCATACTGAAGGAAGAGAGGCGACTTAATCTTAGCATACAGTATACTTAAGGATTTTGATTTAGGAACTGACCTTTCTAAACTTTTCTCTCCTTCTAGGATACATTTACGGGGTCACCGCAAAAAGGTGCTCAAACCGAGGACGATTAAAACACGTGCAGAATTTAGATTCTCTCACAGAGTGGTCAACGACTGGAACTCCTTACCTGATTCAGTAGTAACAGCTCCATCGGTGAACGCTTTCAAAGAGAAGTTAGATCTCTGCAGAGATATATTTTGCAAGGATTAACACAGGCCACAAGAGCCTTCTATCCTTATCAACTGAATCTGAATCTATACATGACATTAATTATTTTGTCACTTGACATTTAACTACGGTTATAATCACAAACATTTTAGTTTTAATTGCATTTCATATTATTATTATTTTATGCATTCACACCTATGATTTTGTAGCGGTAAATAATTCCCCAAAATTATTAACCACAGCAATCATCACTCAACATTGGATGCTGACCATCACTGTTTAAGTCGACTTGTTTAGCTGAAGGCTTACGGTCAAGCATCCCCGCCATTTGGTGCTCCGTCGTGTCACGTGCGTGCACGATTACTAGCTAGCTAAGCATTCATTCCTACCCGCGATTTGGTCCCAAAATATATATCGTATTTGGACGACAAAATCTGGTCTTTTGCTTTACCATTTGGTACTCGAAGAACGAACACTATAGTGGTTGTTGGTATAAGATCTTGCGTTAGTATAATCCGTACAACTCGCGAACGTTCGATACAGCCCCCTAAACTGGTGAGCCCGACCACGAACTACATCTTCAATTCACACGCAGATAAACCCGGTGAGTTCGTTCCTTTTTGTGTTTATTCTTGTACTATATTGTTATCGGCATACTTTTCGTCATGAGTGATCCTAGCCCCAAGGTTATTCAGATTCGCTCAACCGCCAAAACAATTCAGCTAGTACCATTTTGGCCAGATAATGCTGAAACGTGGTTTCAGATTGCTGAGTCCGATTTTTGTGAACATGGCATAACTGATCAACGTTCACAGTTCCTTGCAGTTATTCACGCCCTACCGCGGGAATTCAGCAAGTGCGTAACTCTGCAGATGTCGGTAAGTAACTCGTACGAGTTGCTAAAAGCATCCATCCTCAAGAGAAACGTTCTCACAGATCGACAACGTCTGGATGAGTTATTTCGTAACATCGAGTTAGGAGATCAGTCAGCCGTGAGCATGCTGGCAAGAATGAAAGAGATCATTGGCCAAAGTCAGTTCGATGAAGGACTGTTTAGAGAACTATTTCTATCCAAACTGCCACAGTCAGTTCAGACTGTACTTGTGACACTTCAGGGTGTTCTCATAGATGATTTAGCTGTCTCTGCAGATAAAATTCTAGAGATAACGAAACGTCCAGTTACCGAAGTATACTCAGTTACCGAACAGGCTTCGAAGAAGGATTCGGCAATGATAGAGTTAATCAACTCCGTCCAGCAGATGCTTAGGTCAAACAAGCCTAGCAATTCCTCCTACCGTCGTTCCAAATCCCCTCAACGGCTAAACGTACGTGGACGATCTAAGTCCAACACACGTTCTCTCAAAAATCCTGACTGGTGTTGGTATCACAACACCTATGGCAAGGAAGCAAAATGTTGTCGAAAACCTTGTGATTTCGACAAAGCCTCCAAGTCTGTGGGAAACTATCCCGCCGGCACGCGTTAGCGGCAACCGTCGCCGGTGGCACTAGCCGCTTACTTTACATCCATGATGTAATGAGCCAGACTAGATATCTAGTCGACACAGGCGCCGAAGTCAGCGTCCTTCCTGCTACAGCAGCAGATCGACAGAAGGATCCTAACTTCAACCTACAGGCCGCAAATGGAAAACCAATTGCAACCTATGGTCGGAAATACGTCTATCTGAACGTAGGTTTACGCAAACCTATTCGGTGGATTTTTCTTATCGCTGACGTCACAATGCCCATCATTGGCACGGACATACTTAATCATCATGATTTGCTCGTAGACGTCCGCCGTAAACGACTAATTGACAACACTACTAGTTTGTCTATCAAAGGCATAACTTACGTAGGCCCCAGCTTATCAATCGTTAAGATGAAAGCAATCCTCGATCCAACTTTTCAACCGATTGTTGACAAATATCCGGAACTGAATTGCCCATCTAACGACCTCCCGTGCATAACCAGCAATGTTATGCACCACATCATAACCTCAGGACAGCCCGTGACATCTAAAGCACGACGACTGGCCCCTCACAAACTGAGAATTGCCAGAAACGAATTCGATCATATGCTCACCCTTGGCATCATTCGGCCATCGAATAGTCCATGGGCATCCCCGTTGCATATGGTACCGAAAGGGGATAGCAACGATTGGCGACCCACTGGTGATTACCGGCGAGTGAACGCCAAAACAACTCCTGATTGCTACCCTTTGCCTCACATACACGACTTGACGGCAACGTTATCTGGAGCATCTATATTCTCCAAAATCGACTTGGTTAAAGCATATAACCAAATCCCGATGGCAACGGAAGATATTCCGAAAACGGCTATCATCACGCCTTTCGGACTTTTTGAATTCCTACGTATGCCATTCGGCCTCCGGAATGCGGCACAAACATTCCAACGCTTCATCAACGAAGTATTTCGCGGTCTCGACTTTGTATACGCATACTTAGACGACTGCCTCATTGCCAGTCCAGATAAGGAAACTCACCTTAGACACTTGGACTTGGCATTTGAAAGGTTACGCCAACATGGTGTTACCATGAATATACAGAAGTGTCAAATAGGCGTTGACTCACTCGATTTTCTGGGTCACACTATTGACTGTCAGGGCATTCGCCCACTGGCTACTTCTGTCGATGTTTCTAAAAAAACGCGTTCTGGACGTCACGTTAGATTCCCAGAATACCTTCACACCTATCTCACATAACTGAGTGACACATCAATTTTTTTTTATGTTGCGTCATTTAACACAAGTAAATGATATTTTTCCTATAACCGTACATAAAATTATATAAGATGTATATTTTTTTTCCCGATATTTTGAACTTTACATTATTTTACTGTATAGTAGATGCATGTCATATTTTTTTGGCAAAAAAAAAAAACGCTTATTTGGTACATTTTTCTTGACAAGGTTCTCAGCATTCATGTTTTCTTTTCCAGGTGCAACGGGCACTGGACAGGAAACAAACGAAGCACGGGATCCAACGAACAACACTGAGGAAGCTATGTACAGACACCCTAATAGCATAGGCAGACAGACCAGCAGGCTCTCCATCAAGCCGCTTGGAAGATTTTTTTCACCCATCAGGGAACCATCGAGATTTTTTTACTTCCGGCTGGTCATGTCTTAGGGTCCTCACAAACCCACTAGGGGGGGAGTGAGCTGTAGCGGTAAATAATTCCCCAAAATTATTAACCACAGCAATCATCACTCAACATTGGATGCTGACCATCACTGTTTAAGTCGACTTGTTTAGCTGAAGGCTTACGGTCAAGCATCCCCGCCATTTGGTGCTCCGTCGTGTCACGTGCGTGCACGATTACTAGCTAGCTAAGCATTCATTCCTACCCGCGATTTGGTCCCAAAATATATATCGTATTTGGACGACAAAATCTGGTCTTTTGCTTTACCATTTGGTACTCGAAGAACGAACACTATAGTGGTTGTTGGTATAAGATCTTGCGTTAGTATAATCCGTACAACTCGCGAACGTTCGATACCAGCCCCCTAAAATTTAATTCCCTCACCGGATATAACTTCGTAAAAACCATATATATACACGATTGAACAGCTTGATGATAAATTCGTTGAAAAAAGTTTCTTCTCTGAATCATTTATTTTGATTTTCTATATGTTACAGTGGGAATTTTCCATGACTTCTGAAAATGTCTAGAAAAAGCACAAGGAGCTACATTACTGTCAGTCATGTTGAAAACCAGCACTTAGTTCTAATCTGTGGGCTTAACCAATCCATTTCAAAACAATTTCAGAATTTACTCATTATAGAATGTCAGAGTCAGTTCAGAATTAGTGAGATATAATTCAGCATTATCGTAAGCTTGGGTATGTACGTTTATCTTATTAACACTTTTTTATATAATGAATGCCTCTTTTCACCTAGAATAATAAGATATGGTCTTTCCAGAGTCACTTGATTTTAGTGTTTATTCATTACTGTTCCCTTACATGACATCTAGCGAACATACTATTTCAACAGAGTGCACCACAACTTACCCAGCAACGCTTAGATTCAACCTTTTTGTCCTTGAGAGGCAGAAATAACCTTGACAGGACAAAGTTGCTGAAACATTGAATGCTTTTATGTGCTTCATGGGCGTTATTGATATTTTTATCACCCGTGAGCCCCAAAAGTTGAAATATACTCGAAATACGAGTTACCTAGAATGCAACATAAAACTTTCGTGAACATGGAAAATACGTTATCTCATGTGATATTTATTTGACGAATTCTCTTTTTATTCGTGAATAATCCCCATCCAGACAGCCCATTGGAAAAGGATTTTTAATCCGGATATTTGTTATACACATACTGCAACTGTTCTGATTCAAAAGTTATCTGGCAATTTTCACCTACGAAATAATAGTGAGTAATAATGCCTAATAAAAATTTCACTTCGTAGCTTTGGACTATTTCTTTGAAGAACTAGTCTGAGACTGCATCATCATCCAATACTGAGAATCACCTACTGTTTGGGTACAATCAAAAGATTATGCATTCTAGCCATCTGACACGCTGCAACGGAAAACAAACAATTGAATAGAACCGCTTTAAGTTTGGATTGAAATTCAGAATGCTTATTGATTTAGGCTAAATGGCTAAACAGTTCAGAAATAGCAGCGGCATTACTTCAGCATGAGGGAAATACAAAGTGTCTGCCTTCGATTGCCATTTTAAAGGCTATGTGGATTTTGCTGATGGTGATACGCATATCTATGCACTAAACTAATTCAAGTGCCCCTGAAACGGTAACAATAACGAGAAGTCTCATGGAGCCACTGTATAGTTGACACTGAAAGATACTGTGCTGAAGTTGGTGCAGCTGTCCAAATAGGTCACGCATCAGTGCATTTAGCATCTCCAATTAAAAGGCTTCAATGTCTCTGGCTGCATCTACCGTCTAGTTAGTGAGTTTGTTTAATTTTATGGTCAGCAGTGGCTCAGGAAATCATTTTATTGTAGTGTGGGATAGATGAGTTCCACATAAAATGTTGGTGTCTCTTTAAACTGAAAAGTGGAGGTTTTACGTTTAGCATGTAGCAGATTCTGGTGATAGAGTTTTACTAGTTTTTTGGTAAAAATACTTTGGTAGGAAAGCTAAGAAATCCATGAATTCAACTGAACTTCAGTCATTTGATTTTCAACTCTATCGATGTATGCATATTGGAGGCACTTTGATTTTCAAGATGCCAACGTGCACCGTTATAATTAAATAAATTCGAGAACAGGAGTCACTATTATATCCCTACGTCATAAGCTGAGAGCGAAGACGAGGCAGATTAGTCGTCAGGTGAGGGCAAACCAGCCTTGAGAGGCTGCCTGTTGTGAAGCCAGAGCACACTTTTAGCTGGATAGAGAGCTGCAGAACGATCGTCAACTATATATCTAGTTGAAGTCAATAGGTTAGCGAGCTTGGTGGTTTTCCATTGATGTGAGTTCCTGTTTTCTTAGACTTGTACTGGTTTGCAGAGAATTAATTTCCCAACCGGTATTATCATTTTTTCATTTTCCTAGATGGTTATGCTCGGTAGACTACATGTAGCCTCGGATTTGAGATAGTATATACTAGTTAGGACAAAGCATGCATGACGGTCTAATTCCCTAATTAGGGTCCTCTGTTCGCACGAAGCCGTTTGTTAATTTCAAAAGACAAGCACTGTAACCACCTACCAATCAAATATCATCTCTATCTTTGCATTTGTGACTTTACCTCCTTTTCGAAGTGCAACCGTTTTGCATTTGTTGCTTTTCAATATCTATTCTAATTTTGAAATTCAGAAACAGGTAAATTTCTAAGTCAAACTACCTGTGTATAAGGATCCGTCGACCTTGCGTTTCAAATACTAACTGTAGGAACGGTTGCATGTGCGAACATTGCAGCCTTAAACAATAAAGTTGTACTAAATATGCCATTCTGGGTTTGTGTTAATCAAACCATTTGCGATCCATCGAACTTCTACATATTTCTAGCTTGAATGCATATTCGTGTCGACTGCTTGCCATTTTGTGTTCATTTATTGCATTCTTTATGCATGGATGCCGGATAATCTCATATATGAAGGTTCGTATCATGTTTATCTCATACCGTTTTAAAGAAAATTAACTCATCCAACACACACTTTGTATATTTCGTTGATGTGAAGACAATATTTCTATGTTTGTTAATACAGTAAGCAAATATTTCCCACAAATTAAGACAAAAAGGACAGCGACCATGGAAATTCAGGATAAACCAGAAGAAGAATCAACAATAAGTGAGTGTGTCTTGGAGTTTAAGACAAATGTCAGGTTAACATCTACTCAAGAAAGACACTCGGGTTTACATCCACTTTCTTAAATATTCTTCTTTGTACAAATTACTGAAGGCTGTTGCATGGTTGGCACTATATGTTACGTATTTAAAGGTCATGCATCTTGCAGGATACGATAATATGAATGTGGGACCTTTGAGAGTTGAAGATATTAGAAATGCAGAGCCGGCGATTTTGAAGGCTACTCAGTGGGAAGCGTGGGGTGAGATGGCCAAGGAGGATAGCCCCAATTTCGCAGATTACAAGGTTTCTGAAGGGATCGCTTGAGTTGGTGGAATGTCTACAAATGTTAGAACCGTCATATGAGACCCGTCATCCGACCTTATTACCTTGCTACCATCCAGTCACTTATCTCATTATAAGGCACCAACATGTTCTTGAAGGTCATTTGGGTTCTTCACGGGTACTATTATGTATTCGATGCAAGTTTTGGATAGTGAAAAAAGGTACTGCTGTCCGTAAAATAATTGATAAGTGCATGGAATGTAAACTAAGGAACGTTCGCTCAGCACAGCAGATGATGGCACCACTCCCAGCGTGGCAAGTTTCTGAAGGAAATTATACATTCGAGTATGTAGGAGTGGATTTGTTCGGACCTTTTGTAGTGAAGAGAGGCAGAACCCTTTGCAAAAGATATGGCCGTTTATTCACCTGTTTGAAAATGAGAGCTGTGCATATTGAGATGGTTCATACGTTAACTATCGATTAATTCGTTCTAGCATTACGTAGATTTATGAATCGCCGAGGTACACCGAGGATGATGTTCAGTGACAGGGGGAATAATTTTGTTGGCTGTCACACCGAGCTTAGAGAGTATTTCAAAGGTCCTCAAACGAGAGTTCATGAGGATTTATTAAAAAGAAACATGGGTCGGCACTTCAGTCCACCTAATGCCAGCCACAGAGGTGGGCTATGGGAGACATTTTTATATGAAGCTGAACGAATACTAAATGACCGACCGCTATTATCCGTGAGGGACGACGTCAAGAATTTCGATGTGTTGACTCCAAATAAATTATTGTTATTGAGAGGTGACCCTGGCATAGGGGACTTGAGTACGGAACGAATACATACGATTAAAAGATGGAAAGTAGCCAGGTACATGAAAGATTAATTTAGGAAAAAATGGTTAAAAGAGGGTGTTTTAACACTGCAAAGAAGAAACAAGTGGGAAAAGTTGTGCAGAAACTTCAAGGTCGGTGACATAGTCTTAGTAGCAGATAAATGTGTCACAGGTAGATGGCCTCTGATATTATTATTGATATAATTGATTACAGCTTGATTCCACACCGTATTTTTGGTACATGTATGGAATTTTCAGCATGCAATATCAGTAGCCCGAATTTTGCAGGCCAACCTTTGATATCTGGTGGGCGTCGGCAGGACATCGGACCTCGGACCATGTTCGTGGTCGGCGAGAGTCCTAATCACTGTGCCACCGATGCTCACCCTGTAGTGGTGATGGGTTGGTGAGGACGGTCGATGTGAGAACAAGTCGTTGCATGTTGGTGCGAGATATTAGGAAACTGTGTCTGCTGGAAGATGCTCAGAGTCGAGAATCAGAGGATGGACCACTTGACGATTTTCCAACTTAGGAGGGTTTGCAGGCGTACTGGTGTAAGTCTTGCGATTCTTCAAAGGAATTACATCAAGGCATGATCTGCGAGATTATGTGTACTGTTTGTATACATGTATGTTGTGTCATATAAATTAGTGTTTTTGGATTCACTCTGTTTACTTGTTGTTTTCATACTTTGTTGTATTGTATAATTTTGTTAAAAATTTCGTCGTGCTTACTTCTGAAGTTGTTTCGAGTCTTCTACATCTGTGAATGAATTGATTGATGCTAAAGACAGCAAATGAGTCGTATACGCCGCTGAGGCTAGTACTGAAAATGACATGTACTCGTAGACAACGATTAGCTGTGGAAACAATGATTGAGAATGAATGTTTTGATTTAGGCTGTGGTCTCACACGCCGGGGAGCGAGAGTGTAGACGACTGGGGCTTTCATACGTCACCGTTACTGGGACTGAGGCGGAATGAGTGACAAGTGGTAGCAGTGGTAATTGGTACTGAATAGATAATAGGAAGTGTGAAGAGTATCATGAAGTGCTGATATGGTCATGTTGCTTTCTGCAGGAGTCATTCTAGCAAGTGGCGATTGTGTTGCAAGATATCACGAGGATGCCTTTAACTGGAAGGCGTAGGTCGCCGTCGACGGGTGAGATTGTGCTGTGGGTATGCCTTTGGTGTGTTGGGTTTTTGTTTTGTTTTCCGGGTTCTCGCACTGGTATACGGGTAAACGTGTATTGGTCATGATGGAAAAAAGGGATGGATCGCTGTTTAGCCAGGGAGTGTCAATGTAGTTGAAGAATGAACGATCAATTCATGGTTGTTTATTCAAAACCAACTCCATATTTTCGTGGGAGTCACAGATACTGCAGTCATCGTTCCATAGTACGCTGTTCGTTAGAAGACGGAGAAATACTATCAGAAGTATTATTACGATTAATTTTTATGACATTTATTCTTAGACTTTGTGTGTAATAACCTTATTGTTGGTTCCTTGTCGGTGCAAGAATAAAGGATTCTCGAGTTACCAATCTGTGTTCTGTTTTTTCTCGTTGGTTATTGCACATTGTTGCTGAAGATCTTCTAAGGACAGCGTCAAGTCCAGTGTAGTTAGACCTGGACATTTACAGGTTGCGTTTGTTCAGAGCATTATTCATCTTGAAGACAAGCACTGTTTGCTATCTCCGTTTTAGAATAAACACGGATCTATTTGGGTCACTGTGCTTCAGTTTTCTCCCATATGCTGCGGACAGATGAATACCTGCTATCAGAAGCTTGTGATTGTTTGCAGTCACTCTAACCCCGAATGACTGAAAACACGACTGGTTAATTCTGATAGCAAGCAGTTGCTAACGTACCTCACTTCTTACCTTCCTTGTCCCTTCCCTACAGTGCCATCCTATCTGCGTCATTCTGTCCTTACAAACACTGGGGATTAGCTTGGTATCCATAAGGAAGGTACCTAACGGCTTGCTGTGTGAGCATGAGTACCAGGGCTCACTTATCATACCTCCGAAATCTATAATTTTCCCCTTTAAACGCATGGTGATTTCCTGAACTACACAGGCGCTTTACGTGCGGAAACAGTGTGGAGCAGATTTTTCTGTCAGGCATTTGTTGCCCGTAGATTGAATAACCATTAGCTACGAAATTTCAAGTTTGTTACTTAATATTTCCACGCTGTTTTCGCAAAGCCCCTGGCTCGCTACTTTAGCTTTTCACACCTACGCAAACAATGATCATTCCTGCCATCAGATATTGGTTATTAAATTAAGGCGGAGCAATCAACTTTGAACTTATATTTCGTCAGCTTGCTGGTGTTTAAATTAACGGGAGGAAACTAGAAAAACACAAAACATTCACCACTCACCATAGAATGGCAGCCTTACAAATCATAAAGAAGATTGAGTCTAAACTTAGCTACCCACCTTATTCTTCTGAATCACTAGCTGTCTCTTGGTGACCAAAGTCTTCCGTGTCGGTTGGACCATGCACTACCGCAACACAGAAGAACACTGCTAAGACTTTGCGTCACGCTTGGACATCACTCTTTGTCAATAAGTTAATAATAATATGTATTTGTTCCTCTCTATGTAGGAACACCAGTTGTACAGGCATGGATAAGTATTATTTAAATTACATGAATATAGTTATGGTGGATTTACATGGTTGACAATCCATTCGTCTTTAGTTTGCGGGAACAATCTGCCAACTAGTCATTCAATGGATCCTCATGGAAGATGTAGGAATATTGTCTTTGCATTAAGAAATTACCAAAGTGTGTGTTAGGTGGATCGAATATAGTTTTGAAAAAATGATACTTGAGGTCACTTTTCTCATTTAACTTTGCTATTTACGGCATCGAATCTTACTTTTGTTTTGTATTAAGATCGTTTAATAATTTAGAATGAGTAATTTGTCTGTATAATTTTCTCAGCGTTGTCATCGTAGGGTAACATCAGAGGTGCGCTGTACTAATTGCAGACTAGTATCGGCCGTAGCTAGGCAGATCTGTTTTATCGCAACATACTCAGTCAATATCGCCAATTGTGGCTGCATGCTGTTCTCTACGAGTTGATTAAGAAGCACTCAAAGTTTACGGTTGCGAGGAATTGCGTACCATGCGTAAAGAAACACATTCATCGAGGTCGTCTCCACTTGCCTACTGCAGTCGCTCCGTTAGTTTCCATCCACAAGGGTAGACGTTACCACCGTTGAACATCATTCAGGTAATTCTCCCCTAAAGCCATCGACAGACATAGGATACCTTGTATGATAATACTGTGGGCATGGCATCATCTAGTTTGGACGAAAAACAGAAAGTCTGCCAACTTTCACTGTGGCTTCATATAGTTGGTCAACCAACAACATTTGCTGCTAAAAAGTGCCATGTTTCATCTATTTTGCAGCGATTTCCCAAAATGTGAGACGTCACTCTTGTAAAGTCAGCTTGATATGATCTATGAATTAGATACTCCTAGACAACAGTAGGTAACGCTCTATCACAGTCATTCAAATAGGTATTTATTTGCTAGTACTACTGTGACGGGGGGTATGTGTGCTGAGCTTGACTTCTGATTACATCTTACTATTTGACGTTGCTGATTGTTATCGCTGGATGAATAATCTCGATGTTTTCATGGTTTTTGGTTTCAAGTCGACTTCCCATGGTGTAAAAGAAAAGGTTCTAGCACTAGAATATTTTACTAATCTTGAGGTTTCCAATGGATCCGCAGGTATGTGGAAATTTTCTGTATTTTGACCGTTCGTCGACATTTTTAGAGCCTTTGATTTTATTTTCAATCTGTCTGCCACTTATAAATTAGTGGAATGATCTTCCTTTTGATAACCAGACTAGAATAATGGTGACTTCACCGAATGTTGGACACAGAAACTGGAACCATAAAGAGGATGTGTTCGATTTTGGTCAGGGATTCTTAGGTAGAACATGAAGTTTTCGCCTCTAAAATTCACTACACAGAGAAATAAGGGCTAACAGTAGAAGGACAGATATCTTAAGTGGTGGACTGTGTGGATTGAGAATTGTGAATTTGAATTATCTTTAGTGGTAACCAGCTGCTTAATCCGCAGCACACATATGTCCTCAGAAGGCCTTTCTTAAACACTTGTGCAGCTTTTGTACCGCCGCATTACAATACTTACTTCAAAGTAAAGGTGGATTGTATCAAGTGACTGCAAATTAGACTCAACTGATGATTTATGATCATCCTTCTGGCACAAAGTGCTAAATATGGCGCTCAAGATGTTGTCCAGAACGACGACGAAAGCTTCGCAACTAAACCAACCAGCTCAGAGAACACTTTTAATTGCAAATCATCCACCTGAGCTACAAATCTTCTCTATTGTTTCAAAATATGTACCTTATTACATTATCATTACTAAATATGCTTACTAATCGTATGTGTAGTTTATTGAATTGATGATGCCTGTAAACTGGCGTCCTTCATGTACAAAAATGAGAATATATGATTATACGGTGTTCAATATTGCTGCACACTGTGTTCATAGTGCCGATTCTCTCTGTAAGAAAATGAAACGCCAATTGTGCTGAGTAAATGAAAAACATAAATTAATGCTGAAATTAGCTATATGAATGCCAACAACTAAAAACAGATTAAGACAGTAAAATTTCATTAGCCAACCCTAATATATTAGAATGTTTTCGTGGAAGTTCAGAAATGCACGTTTTGATTTTGAACCTACTGCTTTGTTTAATCCAATAAATTGCACAGATATCAGTATCAAGTGACATTTTACGATAAAGAAAGGACAAATGTAACTCAGTTTAAGTACATCATGCCGCCGAAATTGTGTAAGTCAGGAAAGTTTCTGAAGGTAAAATTTCGTTCAAAACGATTACGAAAAACATAACTTGCCACTAAACCGACACAGCAACAGATTGAGGCGCTGCGTGGATGTGCAATAATAATATTTAATAATAATATTATTTTATTATTAATGATAAGATCTTCATTGTTTCCCAGCTCCTGGAGTTGCTGTTAGTGCTCATTTGTGAGCAGATATCGGACTTCAGTTTTTGAGCTGAGGTATTTAATGGCAGCCTAAATTCAACATTGGGCTAACGAAAGTATTATATTCCACTCCTTTAGTATGGAGCTGTTAGGAGTTGCGCAGCCGCTAATACAGGGTTGATCAGTCTAAGACCTTAGATAGATTTAAGGTAGAAACATAGTCAGTAAAACTACGTCATACTGTCAATGGTACGTTCGTAAAAACAGTAACGTGGAAGTGCGTTTTACTTTAGAAATGCCTCCTCAGCACTCACCACCTGACATTTCGAGCCTTCCAATTGTGGCAGTGTGAGAAACAATGGAACTGTTATATATACTACTGGGATTAGCATTTATCAAGTGTATGTATAATCTCCAGCGAACATGTAAAGCATATCTTGCTACTGCCTGTAAATTGTGATTGAATTATATGGTTCTATTTCTGTAACAATTTGATGATGCCTGTAAACTGGCGCCCCCCATGTACTGCACTGTGAGAATATATTTATTTATTTATATATCAAGCTTTGATATACCATCGAGTTTACTTTTAGCCATTCTGAGTTCATGTGCATAAGCATTTGGATGTGAATGCTATAGATTAATGTGGTTCCTAGTACTGGCGATTGTGATAATTGGAAATAATTTGTTGGAAAGTTATCATGGCAATATTTACGCATGATGGACCGAAGTACTGAGCTGGTAGCTATTCACATCCAAACTAAAGTAAGATATGATCAGATATAGATTCTTGTATTCCTGTCGAATCAGGAAAATCTGCTGACACTGCCGTAGCTTTTGTTGTGTAGCCTAGAAAGTGGACCTTCCATATCGTTGAGTGTGGAGTCAATACTCTGTTTTGGTCACCCAGATAAAAGGGAGTCTCTGTACACTATAATACTATCAACGGCACCGAATGCTGTCATTCAGTGCAAACGAATGCCCTCCAAAATAATGATATAAAAATTCAAATCTGAAGGTAGGAAAGTTGCAGTAATACAGAGAGTAGATCTAGTAACAAAGTCTTAACACACCGAATGCTACAAACAACATATAATTATTCCCAGCATTATTACTTCTGGTGTCAACCAAAGCTCTGACCGTTGAGTGGCGGGACGAACTACGCAGAAGTTTACTGAAGATCAGGAACCTTCACCTCGCAGTCAAGAAGCAGTGACTCTAAGCTATAGCAGCCTGAACCGAAACTACCTAGTGAACGGATAAATGACCTTGAGAAAGAATCCTTCGACCAATCAGCAGCCTCTATGAAAACGGCGCATAATTAACATGAAACGTTTATATAAAGTAATGCAATGTTAAAAAGTGGTTACGAAGTATAACGTTCTCGTATATGTTCAAAAAATTCCTCCCAATTACTCATAGGAGTCTTGATACTTATGGTGAACCAAGTCCTGTACATAAACTCATCGAGATAACTGTATATCATTGCATTTCTTGATCCATTCAGAGATATGATCCGCTTTTTGAAGTGACTCCAGAAATTTTCGATGGAATTAGTGTTGTAACAACAGAAGACAAGGGCCAGGCAACTGAACGTTTATTACGGAAAATCAACACGTATTTAGATTTTGATGTACATTACTGTAGGTTAATGTTAGTAGAAAATACAGTCTGTTGATTGGTTGTTTCTCGCACAAAGTTAAACTTGCATCTCTTGTGGCTGTGTCAGTTCATCTATATGTTAACTGTATCCGCCTGTCCATCTTGACATTGACCCCAATTACTGTCAACCAATTTGGCTAGCAACCATCTCTCACCACAACATGACTAATATTTGATACATAAACATTGACCTCAATTAGTGTCAACCAATTGGCTAGTAGACAGCTCTCACCACAGTGTAAGTTCCTTCGAAAGGATTGATGAAATCATTTGTATGGTTGGCGACGTGATGAATAAAGCCCAGGGTTGATAGCTGATTATAACTACTCCATTTTTCTGTATGAATGGTTGTTCCAGGCAGCACGAATTGCTGGATAATGGGCAATACGACACGTGCGCCGCGATTAAGCATCGCCTCAATGTATCCTTTTTAGAGGGTGTTGTCATATATCCCCAACACCCACTGCTGATTCGCACTCAATTTTATTCTATTATATTTTCTTTTTATCAACACTGTCTCATCCACGTGAACAGTGACGCAAATTCCACCAAGTACTTGATGTTACATCTCTGTAGTACTGGTACCATTGTACCGTAGACACTTCTGAATTTTCTGATTCATGTGCTGTTGCTGTTTCTGGTCTTTTAAGCATCCACCTATGACTTATCATTAAAATTTTCGACAGAAAAATTTAGAATTTGCAAAAGAGTACGTACGGAATCTGTAAACTAAAACAGAACGGTATACCTTCTCGAACTGATTTTCTGGTTGAGCACTCATTGCACATGTAAACAAATCCATCAGTGCACGTAGTGTATCTTTGTATATACGTGACACCTCCACACTCAGAATTTTCGACTTTCCTACCAGTCTGTTCTCCAAACAGTAATCAAAAACAAGATCTGTAGCGAATTTGCAACGCAAAAAGTGTACAGAATCCAGAAGTACGTCTGAATAATACGGAGTCACCTGATTGGTTGCTCAGCCTCATTTAGTTAAGAGTCACCCAAGAAGCGAGCAAAAAGAAATCCAGTTGTTTTATACTAGCTTGTTTAAACGATATTGGATATTGAAATTTTTGAAGGTCATCTGCGAAGCAAACACGTCCACAGAGTAACAGGTGATATCGTGTGGGTTGTTATGATCCTTGGAGTTTCATTGCCATATTTGTATGTGTAGCTCAGTAAACCTGTGGAATGAAGTACTTGAAGGATTTTACTTCACTCAACATCTTTAAATAAATTTTAGCTGAGTACTATACACTGATAAGATATTTCAGTTCTCCAATTGGCAAACACACCAACTAGCATTGACTTTGAGTGCATTACAGACTCTCTAAGGCAGATTACACTTTCGTGGTTGGCGAGCATTCTACCGCTGTGCCACCGACGCACTATGTAACATGAGAGAACTAATGTAACTTATTACACTTGTTCAACTTATACCTCGTAGGCTTCTAGGTTGTGGTCATCCATCTTTAAGACTTTTTCGTAACTCTACTGTTTGATCGTCTGCTGCATTCTCCAGTCAGGAAAAACAGGAGTTTACAGTGAATTAGTTGGTAACTATGTGACTGTCAATACATATCCAAATTGGTTCACCAACAACTGATCTAAACAATTTACATCTATATAGAAGTTTGTAGGTGCAGGTATCTTTGTCAAGAGGAAATGAATAAAAAAGGATTAATAATTTCCTAGTGTTAGTTATTACCTGTGCAAACTAGTAGATGACCATGACTTTCTTGATGAAATTGTAGACTATAAAAGTGATATGAGTCACTACGTCATCCGTCCGACAAACAGTACTACTTTTATCTCAGTGTGAATGAAGAATATTACATTTCATACACCTACAGATTTGTTGATCAAATAGATAGCCATAATTGATGGTGTATTTGCAGATTTTCAAGGAATTGTACTCCTATCAGACACTGTCTATTAGTCATGTTTAAGATCTGTAAAGAATGGCTGGCAGTGGGGAGAATATTCTAACCCATTGTGTTATTGGATTCATTAACATATATGTGGTGAATCTTAGCCGAAATATCTTTTTTATTTGAGTTAGATCCATGAAAACCCACTG
The DNA here is from genome assembly GCA_944472155.2 of Trichobilharzia szidati. NCBI lineage: Eukaryota > Metazoa > Platyhelminthes > Trematoda > Strigeidida > Schistosomatidae > Trichobilharzia > Trichobilharzia szidati. The sequence continues at coordinate 126,224,722 of OX235272.1, read as the reverse complement.
AGTCCATTTTACTGTGCGTCGGTAGCACAGTGGTTAGGACTCTCGCCGACCATGCACATGGTCCGGGGTTCTACACCCTGTCGGCGCACACCCGATATCTATGGTCGGCCTGTAAATTTGTTACCGATATGCATGCTGAAAATTCCATACTTGTAGTGAAAATACGGTATGGCATCAGCTGTAAAAATTCTTCCAGGACATTACAAAGAGGCTGTATACTTCATGAAATATAATGCGGTGTTCAACAGTTTATTAGATCTACAGTGTTTGATACTTTAGTCGGAATTTTACAACAAATTAGGAAAGAAAAAGAACACCGAAGGAATTCAACAACTGGGTGAGGCTGCTTTTTAGACAAAGAAACATTATTAGGTGAAAAATAATAATAGTTGACTGTTAACAATTATATAAAGCCTATGACTGATTCTGAAAATGGTGTCTTGTTAAGTTAATAGGTTCTTCTGTAAACCAGTCACGTATTTCTTACCGTGTAATCTCTCTTTCGTTTGACAGCTAAACACACACCAATTGATTTTCTCATCTGAACACAGCAAAAAATATTACTACCCATGTTATTTACCATTCTTATCAGTTTTAGTGTTTGAATACCAAACAGCAGACGAGAAATTTTAACTTACTGAACGTATCTTCAGTTGGATGACTTATTACTTGTGAGAACTCACCTTAAATACATTTGCAAACTAAGTACACAAACCGTGAATAGTAATTAAACTATCGAATATCTCAGTTAAAATAAGTGATTGAGAAGTTCATAAATTGTGTCCAACAGTTTAACAACCATATGAATTAAAAACTATGACTTTCCTGGCACAATTATCAGATCTTGTGGCTCATATAGTTATTTAGCTATTTTTGTTGTGCTTGCTATCTGAGACAATTATGAAATATACACTTCTTATCAACTGTAGTAAGTAGATTTACTTTAGGCTAATGTGTTTCGCTATATCTTCTTTGAACAACTTACAGCGTGGCGTGACTGTCACTCATTAAATTTAACCCTGGAACTTGTATAATAAGTCCTGATTTATACTTCCACTCTACCTGATTAATTGAGTGTTATTATCAAGGATGGGTCCTGTCTCTGGGTATCGGTTCCTTGGGTTGTATGGTATGACACAAACACATGTATATAAACGAAGTTGGTAAGTTGTGTGAGTAAATGGATATGATTATGAGCAATAAATTGTGTCCGGTACGTCATAAATAAATAATAATGTATAACATCGTGAGATTTTATCAAATAAATTTACTCTGTGATCGAACACGTATACTGGCTATCTAAGTTAACAGGTTAAGGGCTTTTGTTGTGGTTGCTTTCGCTGGGCCCGGTGATTTGATTGCGAGGCTTTCATTGCCTTTCTAGACATCTTCAGACCAGACTTATTTGAACTTCCCATCAGTGATATAACTATATCTTCCTACAGCCTCGGTCATGATTGGTCGTAGATTTGCATCCGTATTGATCGTTTTTATTGACTTATAATTTTACTTTATTGTAATGCGGCTTATTCTTTATTAGTTGGTTAATTTAGTGTAATTCCTCTGATTACAAGGCTTCTAGGAATTCCATGCCATTTTCATTGTTTAAGACTTACAAATTTTCGCATATTGTTTTTTCTATTAGATGCATCACCTAGTAAAAGTGTCGTTTTGAACACAATTTATTGTTTATAATCATACTAATTATAACCACATAACTTCGAAACTTGGGTTTTATAGTTTTCTGTATTCTTTCTTATTCGTCGTAGGAATTGTAGAATTTTCCAGATGTCTACCACAGGTGTTGAATCATTCCTATTACACATATTCTCTTCAGTTGATTCGATAAATAAGGCTTTCGTTATCAATCTCTCCCTCCATCTTGTTATATTAGATTTTAAAAGTGTCATTTCATGCCACTCTATTGTATAGTTGTGTGTAATTGCATGTAGTGAGTGCAATGACTGAAGTATTTTCCAGATTTCTTATCTTATTATTGGGGTCAACTAATCTAAATTTCGCTAGGTTTTTATGCTCCGCTAGTCTAACTGACTCGATTTTACTCCTTTGACCCATGCATTCGATTTGACAATCACTGAAGGGTATTAGATAAGCTAAATTGTTTTGTTTAAATGGCCCTACAGGACTGGTCCTATAACCGACAAAACTTGTTTCTAACTGAGCTTGTGGGTAATTGAATGCTAATTTTGATCCCGCATTGTGAGGAATTCTACGTAAGGTTTCCAAGGTTCCTTCTTTGTACGGAAGTACTATTGATGATATACATACCCTAATGCTGGTGATGTCATTATCCTGTGCATGTTTGACATGCATGTCGTCGCCAGGAAGGCGTAGACCTCCTGGTTGGGGTCCTCGGGACGGTAAAAACCAATGGTTGGAAACAATTGGTGACATGGCTGAAAATCGTTGTCAGTGGCGCAGATGCATCCACTCCTTGTGACTTATGATTTCCAATGAAACTGTTTTGTTCTCCGTTATTACTATTCATTTGTCTCACACCTCTGTTTACTGTCTCTAATATGCATTTCTCCTACTTTCTTCTCTTGCTTTGTGTGGTACATGGAGTGTGGCGACTTGAACTGCCGCACATATGTGCAAAGTTCTATGTCGAAAACCGACCGACCAATATTATTATTATAACTATCACTGCCATTATTATTAATTCTATTTTTACATTTTCCTGCATACTTCCTGATTAATTTATCAGGGTAATTATTAGGTTTTAAAACTTCTCTTTGGTACTATTTCACCAATCCTATTTTTACTGTTATTAAGTGGGATGATCTGAAATCCAAATATCAGTTTGAATGTGTGGCCTTTTAGTAAACATTAGTATCTTTTGGTCTGTCGGTAAATTAGCATAAATCGATTTATGTCTAACATAATTTACTTTTCTTTTCACTTTTCAGAGAAAATATTTTATCAAAAAGAAAAAAAATCAAACCACTTACTTTATTCAATATTCAATGATATATACACCTTTATCAATTTTCAAAAATGGTAAGAAAAACAGAAAACAATTTGATTGGTTGAAAGATTTCATCATGAGCTGACATTAGTTAGTTAGAGAACCATTGGAAAACCAACTGGGAGTACTGGACAGCTGTTTCATCCTAGTTTTGGACTCAAAAAGTCGTGATAACGGGGGTGATCCTTAAGTCACTGCATGAAGAAAGACTTCTGTTGAAGACTGTCTTTTTTCGAAGTAGCCACCTCCAATGCACGTCCCAAACTAAGACAAAACAGCTGTCCAGCCTCCAAAGCCTCAGGATGGTCGGGAGTGGGTGCCTTGCGCTGCGGGTTGGCCACCCCTCCGCACACCTCTTGAAATGCTCCCATATGACCGGGCGTCTTACATAGCCTCTCCTGAGGAAGTCCTACTCACTGCCTTCACGTGGCGGAGGTGTTTTTCACCAAAGTGAGAGGGCGAAAGCGGATCCCCGGCGCTCTTCACCGGGTTGACTGTTCATTGGATGACAGTCTAGGGGAGATGGCTAAACCCTGATTCCAAACCTCCAACGACTGGCGTATGAAGCTCACTGGAGCTCACCGGAAGACGTATGGACAAAGGGCTTGTTGGATGTCCTGGATGTCTGGCCCCATTCAAAAAGGTGTGTGAACCGAACTCCGGTCACCGGCTGCCAATGGATAGTGGACTCCCTACTCCACTCCTACTGCCTTGTAGGTCACACTTGGTTGTGTAAAGGCTAGAGCTGCACTCTCAAACAAAAGACCGAGCGATTCTGGGGACATCACTCGTACCAAATTCCCATGAAACTTCATGAACTCTCTTACAAACGACGATGTCGCAGGGATGGACAGCTGAAAACATGGCTCGGTACAGTCAAGGCTGATATGGAGTGCCTGGGGCTACAAACCGTCTAAGGACTCCGTCTGTGGGACAAGAATTGGATAACCCTGTTGCAAAACCTTGCATCAGATCGCCGCGCCTGGGCAGTGATGATTCGAGATGTTCATGAAGCCGGCTCATCCTCCCGTAGGAGATAGCCGAAGTAAAGTAAGTAAGTAATTAATGTCAGCTCATGATGAAATCTTTCGACCAATCAAAGAAAACCCTTACATAAACCAATACTTGAGAAGACAATTTCACTTATCTCTTTATTATTTTGATTTACAGATGTAAAGAAAGCAGTTATTTTCTTAAATCATCCAGTGAATATAACAGAGAATCTTTTTAAGATTTTATGGAGAAAAGGTAAACTGCCTTTACGATCGATCTTTTTGTAAAGCTTATCCTATAGCTTTTGTAGATGGATTTGCTAATCAAGTGTACAATAACGTGAATTTTAGGCATACTTATTTACCAAACTTTGTAACTGGTGATTTCGACTCTATCGAGACAGAAGTCCTGGGATTTTATCGTTCACAAGTAAGCCATTCTATCCTGTTAACAAATGTCAGTTTAATGTATAGGAGAATGTTACAGTTGTAGAGACACCAGATCAAGATGAAACGGATTTTACAAAATGTTTACGTGTACTTATCCGATATATAGAAGAGAATAATGTAAGTTATACTTGGAAATTTAAAACGCTTTCGTTTTGTTTTTAGACAAAAGTAGACATGCTTACTGCTGTACAAATGAGTGGTGGAAGATTCGATCATGAAATGGCATTAATTAAAACGCTATATGATACAAAAGGCATAACCAATCGTCTTCCATTATTTCTAGTAACTGAATGTTCAGTTACATTTTTATTGGATAAGGTAGGCAATTTAATAAATAGAAAAGAAAAGGCGTTCAGCAAAGAGTTACTCTTTTCGGCGATATCATTCTCAAGCTGTACAAATCGCGAATTTATAGTAACTTTTCTTGGCAACAAAAGGAATATTTCCAAAGATGTGTTAATGCAATTGTTAATTTTTGACAACAAATTACGTAATTTAGAAGGCGTTAATCGGTTAGAAACTAAAATAAAGTTACAAAAGTAGGTTGGGTGACGTAATCTAATTGATAGGGTTCAATGAAAAATGAATGAGAGTCAGGGTCAGGGTCTTCAGCTCCTCTTCTGTAGTTTCCCTCTATTAAATCTCTACCCTCATGACAACTGTTGCTAACTCCATTTTCGTTTATTTTTAAGTGAATTCTATTCAGCTTATTAACTTAACTCTCATTCATTCTCAAGTGAATTCTACTCAGATTACTAAGTTGACTCTCATTCATTTTTCATTGAACCCTATCAATTAGATTACATCACCCAACCTACTTTTGTAACTTTATTTTAGTTTCTAACCGACTAACGCCTTCTAAATTACGTAATTTGTTGTCAAAAATTAACAATTGCATTAACACATCTTTGGAAATATTCCTTTTGTTGCCAAGAAAAATTACTATAAATTCGCGATTTGTACAGCTTGAGAATGATATCGCCGAAAAGAGTAACTCTTTGCTGAACGCCTTTTCTTTTCTATGACTGAATGGGAATTTTCAAATTTAATAAATGATAATGAAATGATTTTTTCCTTTTTTTGGAATTAGGGTGAACATATTGTATATGCTAATACTGGATATGAAGCACAACATGTGGGGTTAATTCCAATAGGACAACCTTGTCAAGTGACAACTAAAGGTCTTCAATGGAATTTAGGTAATATATATTTCATAATAAAAATATTTGTCTGTCTTTCTTGTATTCACCATAGGATTGATAAAGTTGACAGATTATTAGATTTATTATTTATTATTATATTATTCCCTTGGGTTCCGAGTGGAACATAGAGCTTCAACCACACATCTCCATTTTGTTCTATTTTCTGCCGTCCTCTTCAGCTGGCTAGCTCCACAATTGCCCATAATCTCTCATCTTCTCCTCCTCCCCAAACGATCTCCTCCATGTCACCCTCGCACTGACGACCCACTCGTCGCTTCCCATTAAGATTCCACTCGAGCGATGGCCTGCACTGTGCGCGATATCATTCAGCGGTCTTCTCAAAGTATGCCTGATCCATCTCCACTTTCTCCTACATATTTGTTGAGCGATCGGCTCTTGGTTGGTTTGTTGACAGAGTTTCTTGTTGCTAATTCTTCCTGGAAAGCTATTTGATCTTCAGTATGGAGCCAGAGAAGACAGATGTTGATAAATGTTTGTAACTTGTTAGAAATCCTTTTCGTGACTCACGCGCAGTGCAAATTTGTAATCCGTATTGAAAAAGTGACTTCACATTTGTGTTGAAAATCCGAATATTGTTGTTTATGCTTCGGAGTGCAGAAGATTTCCAAACTGGTTTCAGGTTGATGAAGATCACTAGATAGCTATACTTATGTAAGATGCAACATGCCAGGTAATTATTAAAAGAAAGCTGTGAGTAGCCTTTGAAACGAAGACAGCAATAAGACAAGACTGCCTACTATCACCGATGATTATCCTGATTATGATGCCCTGGATTATGCAATAGACGGTGAAGAGTCAGAAGACACATACGTCAAACTGGAAAGAAGACTCTGGAATATCTCAACTTCACGGATGATTTATATATCAAATGTCATACAAACTCAAAGACCTACAGGCGAGAACCAAAAAGTTAGCAGAAGAAGCATTGAGAAAAGAACTTCACGTGGGTATAGGGAATACAGAGAGGTGATAAAGATATCTAACCAGCAAAAACAAACACCAATCACAATCAAGAGAAGAGATTTGAAGGAATCATTTCTTTTACTCTTCTAGGCAGCATTGTTTCATCTACAGGCGGCACAGATGCGGATATCGATACTATTAGTTGGAATGGCAAGGCAGACTTTCATCACTCTTAATTTTATGGCCAGCCTCGAAAACAACCCCTTATCATCAACTATCGACGACCTTCATCTCTACAAGAGATACATTGATGATACTTTCATCATTTGTGATGAGAACCTGGACCTTGAAAACGTACTTCAAATCTTCAACAACGCCCACCCAAACATCGACTTTACACTTGAGACTGAATACGACGGAATGTTCCACTTCCTCGACGTCCATCTGACAAGAAACGCCAACAACTCTCTGAAAAGGTTCATATACAAAAAGCCTACATGGAATGGACAATTCATCAACTTTCAAAGCTTCGTGCCCCTAAGCAGAAAGAGGAACCTGATATACACTCTTTCCTCGAGGATTCGGAAGATATGCAGCGAGGAAGTGATTGAAGAAGAACTGCGTAATCTCCGAAAAACCCTGATGGAAAACGGTTTCCCGCCCAGGTTCATAGACAAGAATCTCAAATCTAAAAAGACTTCCGAACAAGTCCAATCCGTTCCAAAGAAAATACTTCTGCTTAATCTAGAATTCAAAGGTGATATTGAAGCAGAAATCCTTCGTAAACGCCTCTCCAAATCGCTGAGGAAAACATACTTCGCCGCGAGCCTACGACTGACGTTTTCCTGCAAGAAACTGTTCAGCCAGAACGCGAAAGACAAGCTGTCGCATTGGGCCACTTCAACGTGCATATACCAGTTTACTTGCTCTTGTGGAGCTGAGTACATTGGCCGTACCATGCGCCGACTTGGAAAACGCGCTCGCGAACACTACCCAGCCTGGCTAGTAAAAGGAGACCAAAAACGTGTATACAGTTCAGTGACAGAACATCTGGTCAACTCAGGACATTCAGCGCCTTTCGAAAAGTCCTTCAAAGTAATATACAAGATTCAATCAAACCTATCAAAGGGAGTGAAATCAAGACATCTGGGCATAGCTGAGGCGTTAGCTATCCAAAAGCTCAAACCCACACTTTGTATCCAAAAGAAATACGTCCAACTCCTGTCCCTGCCATGGCCATCATAAACAGGTAAATTTTTTAGTAATGACCATCCCATCGCCTTTCTTATCTAAACTTCCTGTTTATTCATGTTATTTTAAGTTTTCTTAATCCCTGTCTACACTACCATATTTTCATATCCACACTTCCTGTTTATTTTGTCATTTTACTATTTCTACATATTTAATCCCTGATTGCATAAACAATTATTCATCACACTAGTTTTTTTATCCAAACATCCTGTCTATTTTGTTATTTTTACATTTCTAACCCCCAATTGCACAATGTCAATCTTCTTAGTTATTATGCTACTTTGTTTGAGTTTTACCCATCCCCCTGTTTATTATGGCATTCTAATTCCTAATTGTAATTTTTATTAATTTGACCCTTAACCAGAAATTATTCTGGAACTTTCCCATCCATTTGATATAAATACACGAATGTACAGCCTATGATGATGACTTCGTCGAAAAGAAAATTTTCTTCGCTGCAACTGTCTTTTTACTCTTAATTTAGTTAAGAAATCTGCTGCACTCCGCACAAACTTCGAATTTTCAACAATAATGTCAAGTCAGTAATTCTATATGGTTCATAGATTTGACACGTTGTCAAAGGCTTTTCCAACACGCCACTGTAGACTTTCATCAACGGTTTACTCGGTACTAAAGATCAAATGGCCGGCTAGAAAAGATCAGTAATAATGAACTCTCCATTATGGATAAGATTTTATTTTGATAAATCACACAGTGGAGTGTTATACAGTAATATTAACTGATGACCACGTTTCGAGCACAATTTATTATTGCTCATAATCATATCAAGTCACTCACTCACACAACTTTCTTGCTTCATTTATATATATGTATGGAATTGACTAGATATTTGAATAAAAATCAATATGAGATAATGTACATTCAGAGATAATAATATGAGTGCTATTGATCAATTACAATCAGATGGGAGATAAGACGAGTGTTTTTATAGTCATAATAAGTAACTTGTTAGTGTTGTGATGTGCTTAATTGAAATAGAATTTTAAGATTATTTATTATCCTCCTCTGATTGATTGACTGGTGGTAATAATATCTTCCGTATTTCTGGTATTTGCATTGAGTTATTTCTGTTGCATGTGTTGGGTGTAGATTCATGAACCAGTATTAGAATCAACCTCTCTCGCCACCTACATAGATTACTTTTTAGAATCTTAACCCTCTCCCACCCTATTGTGTGTTATTGCATGTAGTACAATTGCTGAGCTTTTTTCTAAATTACTTATCTTGTCGGGGTCAACCATTCTTACCTTGGCTAAATTCTTATGTTCCGACAATCTGATTACCCCCGATCTACTAGTTTGATCTATATAGTTGACCTCACAGTCATTACACGGTATTTTGTAAATTATATTATTTTTTTAATTGTCCACCTTTAAGCTACAGATGTCTCATGATGAGGTATTAAATCGAGAATATAAATTTCATAAATAATAATCTTTTTTAAATTATTCACATGTATATAAATGAAGGAAAAAGTTGTGTGAGTAACTTGATATGATTATGAGCATTAATTTGTGCTCGAAACGTCATCAGTTAATATTACTGTGTAACACTGTGTGATTTATCAAAATAAAATCTTATCCATAATGGAGTTACACTCTACCACAGTGCCCAAATTTTATACTTATATCAATAATGAACTCTGTCAACGAACCGACAAAGAACTTATTACCCAGAAAATATGCAGAAGGAAATGGAGATGGACTGGACATACGCTGAAAAGAGACCCTTGTGCAACGTCACGCACCATTTAGAGCATCGAGTGCAATCCAAATAGGAAATCACGAGTTGGACGTAAGTTAGAAGGTGACATAGAGGAGATCGTGTGAGCAGAAGATGAAAGCTTCCGGGGAATCGTGTAGCCATCCCAGAAAAAGTGACTGCAGAGAACACAGTGAAATATGGAGGCGTGTTGCTGAAGTCCTATACCCTATCAAAATAAGAGTTTATTATTTTTTTCTATTGTTTTCATGTTTATACAATTTAAAAACAAGACGTCTCTTGTTTTTTTTTTAGATAACACAATTCTATCATTCAACGATGGTATTGTTTCAACATCGAATCGATTAGTGGATGAAATTGTTGAAGTGAAATGCAATCATCCATTAATATTTACTATGGAATATAATACGGATAAAGTATTTAGTAATAATAATAATACTTCAGGAGACTGATTACATAACAACAAAAAATAAACTTTACTTGTGACATACCCCTTTATACATTAGATTATCAAAGGCATTTGTTATTATTATTATCATCATCATTTTGTTTCAAATAACGATTTTATTTTTATGTAATGAAGACTCTTTTAAAAAAGAAAATCTTCAGGAAATAAAGGATGTTGACGATTACGCAAGACACACTTATACTTCAGCCCTCCCCCCTTCCCGAATGTTTTTATTGTGCATGATTTGAGAGCTCGTAGGAGGTTAAACCAGAATAATAATAATTTAATCGTCAAAAAAAAACAACAACATATTTTGGGATCACAAATTCATAGCGGTGATGTCTGCTAAGCTAATCAGAGTGTATGCACGAACAGATAGACCGTGTAACTTCAGATTAAGAAGTCAATGCTGAGTGACGATAATAATAATAATTTGCTTTATTCCAGAAACAGTACTAGTGGTACAGTGTGGAATTTTCAGCACACATCTACAATATTTGCATCTAATTTTATCAAACATTTAAAAGGAGTATTTCAAAAAAAATGAATATAAAGACAACAACAGCAAAAGAAAAAGACAGGAAAAACAATAATTCTAAAAAATGCGAAAAAATACCAAGAAGTAGAAAGGAAAATAAACAGCATGTAATAATAACTCAGTATTGCGTAGTAGAAGCTATGCTGTGATTATGCATGGTGACAATAAAGCTATAGTCATACAAGAAGTTATGAAATGATATTTAAGAATATTTATCGCCAAGAAGATCAGTTAATTTGGTTGAAACAACTCTAAACAATCATAAAATAACATTTCAGGGTTGTTGTTTTGTTTTTTATTGTCAGGTCTAATGCAGTGTTTGTAGTAGTAGTGTGAGTAATCCTGCATAATACAAAATTTTAAGGTGGTGACAATGGCGTTCACAACCAATGATTGTCAATTAATATTGCCGAAAAAAATAAAAAATAATAAAAAACAACCACAAAAACTAATAATTATATGATGGTTAATGACAGGACAATTTTGTACTACTCTTAGTGCTAACATAGTCAGAACCAGTGGATACACAAAAGAAGGAAAACAGTAAAGTACAAAAAGTAAACCAATGTTAATAATTTAGGTAGCTAAGTGTGTTTGAGAAGGAGTTCACCAAAGAATACAAAATAAGAGAGAAATAAAAGAGCCTAAAATTATGTTAGTAACAAGAAAGCAAGTCATAGGTTTCGCGCTTAACATTGTCTCTGTCGCTTAGAACACAGGCCAAGTATGGTATCGTTGAGTTCCTATACTTGGTTGTACGAGCATAGATTGCTTTATACTGATTTCTGGTTTTACCTGATGAGATACAAGGTGAGAGTTGGGAATAGAGGGAGTGTTGGGGGTCGGAGAGTATGGTTTTTGACCATTTTTCGCATGTATTCAGATGCCTATCAACTAAAGTAGTGACGAGCTGACTGAGATTTACTCCACTAGTCCTACTAACTACCTTCAACATCCTTCTCAGGATGGTATAGTCCTTTTTCAGTAGACCAGGAAAGACTAACGGGGAGGAGTAAAGTAGAATAGGTAAGATACAAGAGTTGACAGATTGTGGAAGTAGAGGTTGGGTGATTCCAGAGTGTCTAAGTTTCTTAATGTAGTAGGTAAGACAGAACACTTTCTTAGAAATCATTAGGATATGAGATGTCCAAGTAAGGTCGGAAGATAGAAGTAGACCGAGGTATTTTGCGTTAGACCATTTAGTTTGGACCACTCACTGATGTCCGACAGGAAACTATTTAATTTGAGACAGTCTGACTGAGACTTAGTGGGAAACGATACAGACAGGTCATCTGCATATTTGACAAAGTTGATTTCATCTGAGAGAGGTAAATCATGTAAGAAGAAGGAAAAGAGAAACGGAGAAAGAACAGCACCCTGAGGAACTCAAGCTTCAGTAAGCAAAGGAGAGGAAGATACACCATTATATACCATGTACTGCATCCTATTAGAGAAGTAAGAGTGCAGCCAGTTGATAGCCCAGGGCTCAGTTTGTGTAAGGCTAAGCTTGTTTAACAAAAGGCCTCTAGGTACAGAGTCGAAAGCAGATGTATAGTCAAGGAACGTACAACGGACAAACTTGGCCCCTTTGTCTAAGGAGGATACAATGTTGTGATGAAACACAGCAGCAGCGTCCAAAGTACTTTTACCCTGTTTATAAGCAAACTGCTTTGGATCGTTTGAGAAGCTTAGGGAGGGAACAAGTTTTAGTAACAATAGTTTCTCCATTAGTTCCAAAAAAGGAGAGGTTATAGCGATAGGTCTGAACTTAGCATTATTACCAGAGCCTGACTTAGGTACAGGGATGATTTTAATATCTTTCCCCAGAGAAGGTACAACATTATTAGAAAAAGAAGTGTTGAAAATGTTTGTAAGTGGGTTACTTAAAATATCAGCACATTTCCTTAGGACAATGGCAGGTATACCATCAGGGCCTAGACTCTGGGAAGGTTTAAGAGGCATACGCTGGTAATTTTGAGGAATTACTAATCACAAGAAATTTGTCTTTTCAGATATTTAGTTATTATTTCCATTGGCATAAGTAGTAGAACTAGTATTGGCAGTAATAGTGAATCAGTTATTGCATGAAGTCCTTGTGTTTTCCTCTCAACCAATAAGATTTCTGATGAAGAATTTAACAGTATTAAAGATGAACAAAATACACTTCTGTTTAAACAATCAAAAGTGTAATGAAATGTCAAATTCCAGTGAACGCTTAGGACCGTACAACATGTCACAGATCCGTTTTAACCAGTAGAACCAATCGAGGCCAAAGAGTTTGTAGAGGTATACATTACTGAAGAGCCTTAGACTGCTGCTGCTTTTCAGTTTTCAACAGTTCTCCAGCTGATGTCAGTTTGTGACAAAATCTCGACGAATACCAACCAGTCAAATGCCTAAAACGCAACACTCAAAAATTGACCCACAGTTTCTTAGTGACTGAAATGAAATTCATAAGAGGTGTAATATGAATTCGTGACCAGTGGAGTTGATCATATCGGGCTCAGGTATACATACTCGCTAGCAGTATTCGATGGTGACGGTAATACACTGTGAATAAAGAGAACTTAGAATTCTGGAGTGCAGCACATTGGAACACAGGGTTTCAAGCTTGACCTTTGAAGTTTCAGTAGCAGTGATTCTTAAGACGTGGTGAGACTGCTAGCCTCACTCACTCACTCCCAACTTTACCTCTCTACTGGACTTACTACCGCCTAAGCGAGGCATAGGAATCCGTCGGCCGGTGGTGCTACTACAACCTGATTTTCGATAGTTCTTCAACCAATACCAGTTCAAAACAAAATCTACTATGAAATTTCTTTATTATCAAGCTATATGATACAATTCTTTTTTATCCGTGTTTCATCCTGAATACAAATACCTTTAGTACATTTTTCTAAAGCTAATCACCACTTCAGTTGGTTTTATTCATCAATATGAAAAGTTGAACAATACATCTCTATTAAAAACAAACAAACAATAGAAATAAGTAGAAAAAATACAAAGAAAATAAAAGAAAGGTCATCAAAAATATTAATTCAGGCGTTCTTGTAGAGCATTTTTTCCTTTTGAAATATAAATCATTCAATGTTCAATCCATTTAATAATATTCTAATCACAGAGATGGGGATGGGTTGTTTGTTCAGGTAATTCATAGAGGATATGACGCAGAGCTTCAGATAACTGTACAGGATTATGAGCTAAAAAAAAATAAAGGAAAGACATGAGATTCTCATTGATATAGTCATAATGGAAGATATATATATATATATATATATATATATACTTAACTACTGATGAATAATCGGATCCAAAAAGCTCAGGCTGCTTTCGCTAACTTACACCATCTCTGGCGTAGGCGTGACATCCGACTATCAACCAAGGGACGTGTGTACTGCTCAGCAGTTCGCTCCGTCCTTCTCTATGGCTCTGAAACATGGCCAATACGAGTTGAAGACATGAAAAGGTTGACTGTTTTTGATCATAGATGTCTACGATCTCTTTCTCACGTTAGGTGGTATAATAAGGTAAGTAATGTTGACGTTAGGCGTAGAGTGTTGGGCAAAGAGGGAAAATCAATCGAAGAGGCTATAAAGTTACATAGATTGAGATGGCTAGGTCACGTGCTGCGCATGCCTAACCATCGCCTCCCCCGACGGACGGGCATTACTAGCTGATATAGGTGTTGTGGGTTGGAAAAGAGTAAGTGGTGGCCAAACAAAAACATGGCCTCATCAATCCATGAAATCCTTGACAGTTAAACTGAGTCAGGTAGGGAGATGCAGACTCTAAGAATCAATGGCTGGAGACAATAGGTGACATGGCTCAAAATCGTTGTCAATGGCTTACGCAGATGTATTCAGTCTCTGTAATCTTTCATATTCCTTTCTACCATTACTCATTCTGTTTCACTCTTATACTTGTCAAAACTCTATTGATTCTCTTCACTCATCTTTTCTTGTCTACCTTTGTGTGCTATTTGGAACGTGGCAACTCGAACTGTTGCACTTCGGTGCCAAGTTCTATGTTGAATCCAGCCACTGATGAATAACATGGGGAACAAAACTCTAGACAAGTAATGTTTCTTCGCTTCCAGCTTTGAACAAATAACATGAAATACAGAAATTTGAATAAAATCCGTTGTCTAATTACCAGTCACCATGAAGAAGATACTGCTGAAAATTTAATGACCGATTATGCAATATTCTTTTATATGCACGGAAACACATGAAAGGTAGAACAAAGTGATCATTGTAGATCTACCCCCCCACCCCAAGAATCAATATTAAACATATGACTGAGTGTACGTTTGATGAATGACAGTGAAGCGTAACCTATTAGATGAAATAAGTGGGTAATAAAGGAAACCTACTTGACTTAGACTGTGTTTGTTGACAGGAGACCGTAAGGTGATTATCCAACTCTCTTTGGAAACTCATACTTCCTTGGAGATCTGAATATCTTTCACAAAGCTTAAGGGTCAAAGACTAGCCAGTAAAGTATGCAGTCTGAATGACTGGTTTCAACATAGAACTTTGCACTGATGTGCAGCAGTTCGAGTTGCCACACTTCATTCAGCACATAAAGCCCAGAGAAGAAGAAATGCAAAATAGAGACAGTAAACAGAGATATGAGCCAAAAAGAATAGTAATATCGAAGAACAATATAGTTTCATTGGAAATCATAAGTCACAAGGAGTGGATGCATCTGCGCTAGCCATTGAGAACGATTTTGAACCAAATCACCAATTGTCTCCAGCCTCCATTGGTTTTTACCGTCCCGAGGAACCCAACCAATCAGTCAGGAAGTCTACACCTTCCTACGTGGCTGGCTTAAACTAACTGTTGTGGATTTCATTGACTGATGAAGCCATGTTTTGGTTTGACCACCACTGGCTAACTCTTTTGTATGTCAGCTAACAGCGCCCGTTGGTTGAGGAAGGCGATGGCTAGACATGCGTAACACATGTCCTAACCATCTCAGTTTATGTAGCCTCACAGCCTCGTTGATTGATTTCCCCTCCTTACCTAGCACTCGACTCACACCTAACCTCAATATTGCTTACCCTATTATACCACTTAACACACACGGGAGATAGAACGCAGGCACCTATGATCAAAGACAGCTAGCCGGCCTTTTCATGTCTTTTACTCTCCATGGCCAGGTCTCACTCACAGCCATAAAGGAGGACGGAGCGGACGCCCTTTAGTCGACAACCGGCTGCATATCACGTCTGCTAAGCCGGAGATGGCGTAAACAAAGTATGCAGTGGCCGACTGATTCCCTCTTATGCAGATATACACTTTGCTGACGAATGCCGACAAGTATAACTCACTGACGGGATTTTCAACGTAGCAGTTTAAGTTGTCATACATCATAAAACTAACCATAAAGATTGGGAAAAAAGAAATTATAATAAACGGGAGGGTGGGGGAGAATAGTAAGAATTCAATGGATCTGGGAGAATAAAACTAGTGAGCCATGTCACCAACAGTCAGTCTACAGCCAATGATTCTTGGCACCTCGAGTACCCCGGACAGACATTGTACACCTTCCTACTTGATTCAAACCATCAGTCCAAGACTTTGTAGATTGATACTATATTTTATGCTAACCATCCCTAAGCTCTTATGTCGGTCAACATTAATCGACGTGGAAGGGGCGATGGAGTGGCATGCATCGTAACACATGTCCTAACAATCTTAATCGATATCAAAAAGTATTAAAACAAAAGCTTAACGAAACACTCCTATTCCTAGTAGAGAGTGATTATCAAAATAATGCCCTGACATTACCATTTAACAGTACCAGTTATCATAAGTCTGAGCATTAAATAAAAGCCTACAAAAGGAGTAACAAGAAGCAGAAATCATGAGCGGTAAAATTAAATACAAAATGGATTCTAAATACAGTATGAGTACATCTGTAACAGTAGGATGACGATATAATGAAGATACCTAACGATGACAACAGCAACAAGTACCAACCATCAATAGGAGGAATTCGTAGGAGGTTACTTCTTTCACTTATCTAGACAGCATCGTTTCAACTACAGGCGAAGATGTCCTACAAGACTACGGCGGCCTACTTAAATCATATCATATTGTTTTAATTGTCAAGTTATCACAATGAGTAGCGATATCTATACTCACAAACAATTTGAAATAAGTTTCTACCTACCGCTAGGAGTTTGTCAAGGCGAATGAGAGTAGTCAGAAAATCGTTGAAAGCCAGGGAGTACTGGACAATTGTTTCGTTCTAGTGTGGGACTCAATGGCAGTACGCACCCACTGGGTTTCAAACCCAACATCTTCCGGTTATAAGGCAAGCTTGTAGACCATTGGCTAGTGGTCACGCTAAAATCACAAAATGGTAGAAGTTAGAATTCATGGGTCATTGAGTCTCGGGTCCCAAACTAAGATGGAACAGCTGTCCAGTACTCCCTGGTGGTTTTCAATAATTCTCTAACTGATACCAATTCGTGGTCACTTATCTGTGTTCGATCATAGGTGTCTGCGTTCTATCTCCCGCGTGAAGTGGTATAATAAGGTGAGCAATATTGAGGTTAAGCGTCGAGTGCTAGGTAAGGCGGGAAAATCAGTTGACGAGACTGTGAAATTACATCGACTGAGATGGTTAGGACATGTGTTACGTATGCATGCCTAGTCATCGCCTTCCTCGACGGGCAATGTTAGCTGATATAGGGTCAGGCTGGAAAAGAGCTAGTGGCGGTCAAACGAAAACATGGCACCAGTCAATGAAATCTACAACAGCTAGTCTAAGCCACGTAGGAAGATGTAGACTTCCTGGTTGGGGTCCTCGGGACGGTAAAAACCAATGGTTGGAAACAATTGGTGACATGGCTCAAAATCGTTCTCAATGGCTAGGCAGATGCATCCACTCCTTGTGACTCATGATTTCCAATTAAACTGTTTTGTTCTTCGTTATTACTATACCTTTGTCTCACACTTCTGTTTACTGTCTATATTATGCATTTCTTCTACTTTCTTCTCTTGCTTTGTGTGCTACAAGGAGGGAGTGTGGCGACTTGAACTGGCGCACATATGTGCAAAGTTCTATGTCGAAAACCAACCGACCGACCGACCGTGGTCACATTTGAAACAAATCAAAGCCCCTAAAAACAAACTCATGGAAGTGGAGTAGTATTGGAGTATGCTTCCAATGGAAAAAATTGTTTCAAATGATATATTATCGATTATTAAATTATTTGAAGACACTGCACAAGGAGTAAATATGTTACGATGAAACTCGCTGAAAATTCTGTACTGTGAATAAACGCAATTTTCAGAATAAAACTATTTGCAATTAAAAGTGTTCTCTGAGCTGGTTGGTTTAGTCGCGAAGCTTTCGTCGTCCTTCCGGACAACATCTTCAGCGCCATATTTAGCACAAAGTGAAATGATTTAAATTTCTTCATGCGTGATGTAATTGCAAATCATCCACCTGAGCTACAAATCTTCTCTATTATTTCAGAATAAAGCTATTATTATTACGTCATAGACAGTATCGGAAGGCAAGACAGACGTTTATTGCTCCGAAATCAGCCTGGATATCCGACGTACTAAGTATAAATAGCAAGATTCGGATTCTGAAACACTAATTTTAACTCCATGCTTCTTTATAATTCAGAGACTTGGTAAGTCACCAAAAGCATTTCTAACAGGCTGCTGCGGACTTTTATCAACAGTTGCCTCAGCTCCATACTGAAGATCAGATAGCCAGTTAGAAAGGATTAGCAACAAAGAACTTTGGCAATGAACTAACCAAGAACCCATTGAATATGCCTAGAAAAATGGAGATAGATTGGAAACACGCTAGGGTGGGTGGGGGGACCGTCAAGCACCTGTAAACCAGCTACTTGGAGGCCGGGGTGCGGAATTTTGCTGGACCGGGAGTTCTGGCATATGGGTGCTCATATTGATCGAGCGTCCACGCTTAGCACGGCGCCGATATGGATGACCGGTCGGAGGACGGGTTGTCCAAGTCGACTACGGAGGGGCGAACCGGCCTTGGGGGAGAAACCCAGCAGGCAAAAGTCCCCGCGTGGTGCGGTAGCAGGAGAGCGCCCATGAATGGTGGCCATGTGACAGCCCGGTCGGCGCGTGGAAACCACCTCCCTGTTGTGCGTCGGTGGCACAGCGGTTAGGACTCTCGCCGACCATGCACATAGTCCGGGGTTCGATCCCCTGCCGACGCACACCTGATATCAATGGTCGGCCTGCAAAATTTGGGCTACCAATATCACATGTTGAAAATTCCATACTTGTACCAGAAATACAATGTGGAATCAAGCTATAATCAAGAATAAAAAATAACGTGCCAAGCCCTCGAGCGGAACCGGAATGGGAAACGACGAGCCGGACTTCCAACGGTGATATGGAGGAGATCATGTGCTGTTGAAGCCCTATGTTCCCCACTCGCAGCCTCCTAAGGGAATACTAATATTATTCATAATAACAGGACCAACAACACACCAAAACTGCTGTTGTTGATGTTCCAACTTATCGATCAATGCCTTTAACGACTCAAACTAAACATACACACAAACACACACACCTTCACATAGTCACATAAAATAACTTACGATCAACTTGCTTCTTTTGTAACTTCTCTACTAACAGTTGATCTGTTAGTATTGTACTATGCAAACTTTGTGCAGCAATATAATTCAAATGTAAATTATAATAAATACGAATATTATGATCAAATGTTGAATAGATTAGCACTGGTACATTGACACCAGCGTCTACAGCATATACACCAGCAATAAATGCTTGACATGATTGTCCTAATGGGAAGCATACTGAATTATTATTTAAATCAAATATGTATGTAGCACCATCCCATGAACAGACAACAATTTGATCACCATCATCTTGCTGTGGGGAAAAAAAATTAAACCAATATACGGATGAAAAAATAGTAAACAAAAGCGCATTTCATGTGTGAGTTGATAAACTGATGGCAAGAGTAAACAATAGACACCAAATTTTGTATTGATAAAGTCTCACAGTGTTATACAGTAATGTTTACTGATGACGTTTCGAGCACAATTTATTGCTCATAATCATATCAAGGTAATCACACGACTTCCTAAATTCATTTATACAGTTCCATTGTTTTTCACTTGATTTGATTGGTAGTAGTATTTTCCATATTTCGGGTATGAGTGATGAATCATTCCTATTGCATGTGTTGGGTGTAGATTCGATGAACAAGGATTCAGTAATCAACCTCTCTCCACCTACCTAGATTACTTTTTAGAATTTTAACCCTCTCCCACCCTATTGTGTGGTTGTGTGCTAATGCATGCATTGCAGTTGCTGAGCTTTTTTCTAAATTACTTATCTTCTCTGGGTCAACCATTCTTACCTTAGCTAAATTCTTATGTTCTGACAATCTGACTACCCCTGACCTACTAGTTTGACCTATGTAGTTGACCTCACAGTCATTGGAAGGTATTTTGTAAATTATATTATTTTGTTTAATTGGGTCCACTGGGTCTTTTAACCTACAGAGCTTGTCCTACCTGAGTGAGTTTGTAGGTTTGAATGCCACCCTAATTCCTGCTTTATTTAGAATCCTACGTAGGGTCTCAGATGTCCCCTCTTTATATGGTATAACTGTAGATGACTTATATTCTCTCTTATTTATGTTATTATTACTAGTTTCACAATTCTTTTTCTTTTGGCCGTTTTCAATCTTCCTAATGAATTTTAAAGGATAGTTATTTAAAACCAACGCCTCTTCTATCTGTTTTATTTCATCATTTAGGTCTTTTTTGTGCTACTTGGTGCCATTGCTCGGTTTGTTAAACACTTAACTAAGCCTGCCTTAACAGTTACAGGATGAGATGAATTAAAGTCTAAATATCTATTAGAATGCGTTGGTTTTCTATAAACACTAGTGTGTAGTTTGCCTTCTTCTATTCGTTTTATTTTACAATCTAACATAGCTAATTCTCCTTGCTCATTTTCGGCTTCAAATGTGAATTTTATTCCCTCCACTAGTGAGTTTATGTGTGTTAAGAAGCTAGAGATATGTTCTGTTTTTAACACTGTGAAAGTGTCATCCACATATCTCCACCATATTTTTGGAGTAGGATTAAACTTATTAAGAGCCATATTTTCCCAGCTATCCATAAATATATCTGCTACGATAGGGGATATTGGGGATCCCATTGCTACACCTTCAGTTGTGCTCGAAACATCATCAGTAAACATTACTGTATAACACTGTGAGACTTTATCAATACAAAATTTACCCATAATGGAATTACACTCTACCACAGTGCACAAGTTTTATTCTTATATCAATAGATACCAAAGACAAATGACCTTGATTTGACCATTCAGATAGCTTAGCATTACAAATGATGGCTAGTCATAATCCTCGTTGAAAATGTCTCCTAAATTTGGTTTTTGACTTCTCTGTGGAAAATGTGTTGATAGGGTGGAATATAAAACATGCACATGTTGAGGGATAATGACTCTGAAAAAGTATTACCGGGCTATTTATGGTTATAAATTCAGCTGTAACCACTTTATATGAGGAAGTCTGTATAATTTGGTGAGTGGTACGTAAGTGGTGATTTTTTGGACACTTTCTTCTTGAAATCAAAGCTTTCCCTTAATAACATATTGCGAGTATGCAACCAGTATTTGCTAAAGCTGGAGAAAAAGACAATACATTGGTTACGGGATTTTCATCATGAGCTGATATTAGTTAGAGGACCATTGGAAAACCTGGGAGTACTGGACAGCTGTTTCATCCTGGTTTGGGGCTCTTCATCAGTACGCACCCACCGGGATTCGAACCCAGGACCTTCAGGTTACAAGGCGAGCTCGTATACCATTAAGCCACTGGGACCCGATCCAATGGTCCATGAATTCTAACCCAGAAGGTCCTGGGTTCGAATCCCGGTGGGCGCGTACTGATGAAGAGTCCCAAACTAGGACAAAACAACTGTCCAGTACTCCCAGGTTTTCCAATGGTTCTCTAACTAATGTCAGCTCATGATGAAAATCCCGTAACCAATCAAATCCCTACAAACCAACACTTGAAGAGAATACATTGGTTTGATATGTCTATGACCACTTCTATGAGAATCTGGGACCAGTTTTTGCAGCATATCAGAGATATGTACCCTATTTGATTCATTTTTATTACATATATTTCATAGATACACTTCTTTGTAAATTAAGTACCACTTTTCACCTAGAAGAATCTGATTGGTTGTTTCAAGGTCGTCTGAAGTTGGTGTCTATTCTTAACTGTTGCCAAACTGATATATAAGTTAACATAATCTTGTAGAACTATTAATGTCTCACTTGGGGATTTGGATCTTCATGAATGAATACACTGACGAAGGGAAGTAGACTACGTCACGTTAAGATATTCAGATAGTAATCTACATGAATCAGTAATTGAATAAATGACCCACCACGACACGTGGCTCAGTGGTCTAGGGGTATGATACTCGCTTCGGGTGCGAGTGGTCCCGGGTTCGACTCCCGGCTGAGCCCGACGGTTTTGGTGGAGTGGATCATTTACTTAAGCAGTTAACTTTCAATGAATGGAGCCTAGTTCGAATTCTGCTCGACCTAATACAAAGCTTAGGCAACCAGGTAGCATAATTAACCAACACACACACACGCACAAAAGCGGTTCATAACTGGGATAACACCGATGTGGCTTTCAAGTGCATCGTAGTGGTGTCCCACTGTTTCACACTTCCTTGACGAGCTTCAACGCATTAGCTACCATGAATGCCACCCTAGGGTGAGAGATTTGTGCAGACATTAAAGTCCCTTTGGCTTTTTATATCATCATGAGTTAATTATTGACAATCAAAGTTTCTAATATCAGTAGTCTAGATGTTAAATACAGCATAAGTTCCATTCCATTCTCACAGGATTTTATCATGAACTGACACTGGTTAGAGAACCACTGTAAAAGCAGCTGATCTGCTGACCAACTTTGAACTCTTCAGCAAGATGAGCCCACCGGGTTTCGAACCCCGGACCTCCCGACTACAATGCGAAGTCGTACACCATTAAGCCACCTCGAATCTGTCCAATAGGCCTATGAATTTCAGGTTCTGCCAATTAACAATATGTATATAGTGCAACCGCCAACCAATTATTATTATTATTATTGTTTCCTTTAATTCCTAGAGGAACATAGGGCTTCAGCCGTGCGTCTCCATTGCGTTCGATTCTCTGCTAGAGTCTTCACCTGGCTCCAAGTCTGCCCACACGTTTTCATCTCCTCTTCACATGACCTCCTCCAAGTCACCCTCGCACTGACGACCAACTCGCCGCTTCCCTTTCGGGTTCCACTCGAGCAATGGCTTGTCTAGTGATGTCACTTGATGGTTTCCTCAGAGTATGGCCACCAATCCATCTCCATTTCTTCCTGCCTATTTGTTTCACAATCGGTTCCTGCTGAGTTGGTTCGCTCATTGCCAGAGATCTCTGTTGCTGATCTTTTCTGGCCGGCCATCTGATCTTGAGTATTGAGCGAAGACAACTGTTAATGAAGGTCTGTAGTTTGTTTGAAGTGCCCTTCGTGACGCGCTGGCCAAGTTTCTGATCCCTGTAGTAAGTAGCACTGACTTCACATTGGAGTTGAAAATCCGGATCTTATTTTTGATGCTGAGTGTTGTTGACCTCCACACAGACTTGAGAGTAGTGAAAGCTTGTCTTGCTTTTCCGATTCTTGCTTTGATATCCTCGTCAGTTCCGCCTGTAGTTGAAACGATGCTTCTCAGGTAGGTAAAAGAGGTTGTTTCTTTCAGATTCCTCCATTTATACTGATTGTTGTCTGTTGTTGTTGCTGGTGGTGGTGTTGCCCAGGAATCTTCATCACCTCTGTTTTCTCTATGTTCACCTGAAGTCCTATCTTCTCTGGATGCTTCTTCTGCCAACTTGTTGCTTTTCGCTTGCATATCTTCCAGTTTGTGGGAAATCAGACATATATCATCGGCGAAGTCTAGATCCTCCAAGTTTTTTGTGTGAGTCCATTTTATGCCTGTTTCCTCATTACCCACTGTTTGTCGCATTATCCAGTCTACTGCAATCAAGAAAATCATTGGCGATAGTAGGCAGCCAGCTTGTCTTACTCCTGTCCTCACTTCGAAGGGTTCCGTAAGTTTCCCGTTGTGGATTACTTGGCATGCAGCATTGTCGTACAGTTGTTGGATGAGATGTATAATTGTCGGTGGCACCCTGTAGTAGCGAAGTAGTTTCCAAATCACCTCTCGATCGACGCTGTCAAAGGCCTTATCAAAGTCGATGAAGTTGAGATAGAGATTTGACTGCCATTCCAAGCTTTGTTCAATGATGATCCGTAATGTGGCGATGTCATAGGTTAATAACTATCCTCTTACCTGACTTATCCTTTGGTTGATAAACTCATAAACTTAACATATAAGTCGTTATTGGTGAGGTCAACTAGAAGAATACACTCGTTACAGAACAGCCATATATGTTTTCATGAAGTCATTTGATTTACAATCAGAAGCAACACAACTGTTATGAGTTTTGTAAGTGAAGGTTTCTGTATCAGAATCAATGGAGTGTATATCAACTGCTTGCAAATAAATAAAACTAGTTGTGGCTTATCAGCCTAACGAATAGCGCTTTGGCGTTTGAGACGAGTTTCTGTAGAAACACCACAACTCGCTGGAATCCAGGTGCACTCGACCAGTAACGAATAACACGTAAGGTGCTGATTGTGCCGTTGATATATGTAATACTACACTAGACCAACCTTACTAAACACAGTATACCTAATTGCTCAAACTACCTGACATGCAAGTACTGACAGGAAAACAGAAATCGAAAAAGACTCAGTTATTTAGAAATGTGCTCTTCTGATGACCTGAAACATTTAACTAGAATAAAAGGTTAAGGTTATGTGAGGTAAAGATTTTAGGACTTATCCAGCTGTAGTATGACTGAACTACAGACTTTGAGGAAGAGGAGGTCGAAATGGTCTCCAAGCCTGTGGTCGGATGTGCGTTCTGGTTACAGGAAAACTTAGAACACCCAAAGCATGACTGAAGGACTGAAGTGACGTGTTGCTAGAGTACTACTCGAATTCCGTGGGATAAATGTGTCCAAATACTAGTTCACTCATCATCTTATGTCTTTTGAATAACTTAGCAACACGTCTCATACCATCAACCTTATAGCACTGACCAATGGGGCTAGACGTTAATTTACTTAATACTAAGTTAATCCGCTTAGATCTACTTATTTTAGTCCAAGATTTATTTGGGAACTATGGAAGGTGTTTGAGCTTAACTACCCGGAACAGATTTATCATGCACCAAGCTAAGAACAGCTACCCTTACCGCGTGTGAGGGCTGAACTAGGCAGGGCAGGGCTCGGACCCAAGAACTAACCGGCTGAAAACCGAGTGCCTAAGCCGATATGAACCAATTCTCCACGCCATGGAAGGTGGAGATGCGTGCGTAGGCGCCTTGAATTCTATTGCTAACCAAATGACGTAAAAAACAAGAAAATAATAAGAGAACTCAATAAGCACACACACACACAACAACAACAGCAAATAGAAACTTACAGTCAATTTTATTTTACCTAAAGCAAATAATTCACTGCGTGTATGCACTTGAATAGACCACAACACCAGATCTGTATCATTATCACGTGTTGGATCAATAAGAAGCATATTTCCATCAGCTGTACATAAACAGATAAGACGCGACGATGTGCTGTCTGGTTCAACAGTACTCTTATCATCATTATCACCAGTAGTAGTACATGAGGAATTATTCATTACATTACCAACAAGCCATGTACGTGTTTGTAAATTATTTGAGCTTATTACACGTGGAGGATAATATGTCAGTGTAGGTCTGTGTTGAAATAAAACATAAAAGTCAATTAAAACATCAGAATGAAGATAAAATTAAGAAGAAGGCAGGTAGATTAGTCCTTACAAAACACCATATGGGTTGTTTGTTCGCTTGTTTGTTTATTATTTAACCTCGGGTTACCCAGTACAGATATTTCATGTATCAGTGTGGCCTGTGCTACTGATAACATTTATCAGTAGTATATATAAAAAGACGTCCATCGGCATAAAAATATCAAATTATGGAGAGACAGATTTAACGTTAAACAGAGAAAATAATTCAGCATTCCGGTAAAACATGGGAGACACAAAAAGAAGACAAAGAAATACAATATGAAGGGCAGAAGTAGCACAACACGGCAGCATATGACGATTTGTGAATGTGTACATAATTTCGCTATATAAAGATAGATACCAAATACCAAATAAACGTTATTTTACTAAGTCTCTTGTCCTATGCCGTTACACTAAGGCTATAAGATACTCCTCAATGATTAATGTGTGACAGTCGATGATACTGCTCCAGTAGCTTAGACTGAATTAAGTGGAGTGAGGCACCCGAACTCAGAAACAATTTATTGGCTGTAAGTCGAATGCCTATGTCAATGAACCAATCCTCTACTTCACATGCGTTGAATAACTACTACAGTTCCTTCTACACATCATATTCATCAACCTTATTCAACAGCTGTACGACAACGGCACATGTCAAGTGATCCACAACGGAAAACTCAGTGAGGCGTTTGGAGTAAACACAGGAGTCAGACAAGGGTGCTTATTATCACCAATGATATTCCTAATTGTGGTGGACTGGACTGGATTATGCGTCAGACAGTGAGTGGGAAACGAGAAGACAGGGATATCCTGGACCGATGTGAAGAATTTAGAAGACCTGGATTTCGCAAATGACTTATTTCTGATGTCACACAAAATCGAAGACTTACAAGCGAAAACCGACAAACTGGTCGAAGAAGCAGGAAAAACAGGACTTCAGGTGAACATAGACAAGACGGAGGTTATGAAAATAACCAACCAACAACAACAACAGCAACAACATCCAGCGCCAATCACCATCAACGGGAGGGATTTGAAAGAGGTTACTTCATTCACTTATCTAGGGAGCATTGTCTCAACTACAGGAGGAACGGACGACGATGTCAAATCGAGAATCGGGAAGGCGAGAAACACATTCATCAACCTGAAACCAATCTGGAAATCTTCGTCACTCAGCATCAACAACAAAATTCGGATTTTCAATACAAACGTCAAGTCAGTCAGTTCTTCTATACGGATCAGAAACTTGGTGGGTCACAAAGAATATTTCCAACAGCCTGTTGCAGACCTTTATCAACAACTGTCTTCGCTCTATACTGAAGATCAGATGGCCAGAAAGAATCACCAACAAGAAACTATGGGAACAAACAAAGCAAGAACCAATCGCTCAACAAATATGCAGGAGAAAGTGGAGATGGATTGGACACTCGCTGAGGAGGCCGCTGGGTGACATCGCGCATCAGGCCAGTGCTCGAGTGGAACCCGAAAGGGAAGCGGCGAGTGGGACGTCCAAGGGTGACATGGAGGAGATCGTGTGAAGAAGAGTTGAAACAGTATGAACTAACATGGATGCAAGTGAAAAGTACAGCAGAAGACAGAAGCAAGTGGAGGCGTGCAGTTGAAGCCCTATGTTCCACTAGGAACCCAAGGGAACAATAATAATAATATAATAATAATCCTTCTACACACTTATTTTGTGTTCGAATATAAAATACGGTGAACTCAGCCGATACACAGTAATATTATAGAACATGAATTGATAAATATTTACAGTAGATTCAGTTAACACATAGATTGTTGATTCTCGTTTCTCTTATCTATCATCAAATGACGTATATATTACACAAAACAGTCTACTCCGTCCTTCTTCACGCTCGTGAAACATGGATGTTCAAAGTGGAAGAATTATAGAGCCTACCGGCAGTTTATGTCCATAAGTGTCTGTGTTTTTTCTTGCATCTTAGGTGGCATATGCTGAAGTAGACGGTAGACAGTAAATGTAAGGAGAGAAAACTAATCGATGGAGTTGTGATTGATATTGGCTAGGAAGCGTACTTAGTTGACGGTTGGCAGAAGAAGCATCAAAGATAGGACTTCAGGTGAACAAAGGGAAAACAGAGGTGATGAAGATTCCTGGGAAACACCACCAACAGCAACAACAACAACAACAGACAACAATCAGCCAGCATAATTGGGAGGAACCTGAAAGAAACAACCTCTTTTACCTACCCACCTAGGAAGCATCGTTTCAACTACAGGCAGACGGAACTGACGAGGATATCAAAGCAAGAATCGGAAAACCAAGACAAGCTTTCACTACTCTCAAGTCTGTGTGGAGGTCAACAGCACTCAGCATCAAAAATAAGATCCGGATTTTTAACTCCAATGTGAAGTCAGTGCTACTATACGGATCAGAGACTTGGCCAGCGCGTCACGAAGGGCACTTCAAACAAACTACAGACCTTCACTAACAGTTGTCTTCGCTCAAGATCAGATGGTCAGAAAAGATCAGCAACAGAGATCTCTGGCAATGAGCGAACCAACCCAGCAGGAACCGATTGTGAAACAAATAGGCAGGAAGAAATGGAGATGGATTGGCCATACTCTGAGGAAACAAACCATCGAGTGACATCACTAGACAAGCCATCGCTCGAGTGGAACCCGGAAGGGAAGCGGCGAGTTGGTCGTCAGCGCAAGGGTGACTTGGAGGAGGTCATGTGAAGAGGAGATGAAAACTTGTGGGCAGACATGAAGGCAGGTGAAGACTCTAGCAGAGGACTGAACGCAATGTAGACGCACGGCTGAAGCCCTATGTTCCTCTAGGAATTAAAGGAAACAATAATAATAATAGGAAGCGTGCTACGGCATCCTGAGCCATCGCTTTCCTTGACCAACAACCATAACTGACGAAACAGGGTTAGAGGTGCTAAAACAAAAACCAAGCAAAGAAAACGAAATCACTCCATGAGATGTTTGACAGCTGGTTTGAGTTAGTCACATAGGTTGGAATAGACTGCCTCGTTGGGGTCCTCGCGATTCTACGGCACAAAATCGTTCTCAGCAGCGAAGATGCATTCACTCCTCGTTATCTCCCAGATGTTGTATGGAATGTGGCAACTTGAACTGCTGCATTTCTGAGCAGAGTTGTATACTGAAACTCAGTCGATTAGTCAATCCCCATTATGTATTTAGCTTTTCTGATAATACATACTTCGTAAACTTCACGAGTGCACTTCAGAGACTCAGGGATTGACTTGTCACCAGGGAATAATCTCGTTGACTTAGAATATCCAAACGATATAGTCCTTCTAGGTGAAGACACTGACAAAATAGAGCAGAGTCTTTTGAACACCTTGAGTTGCAATCTGAGAATGTTTGGTATGCGATTCGCTCCCGTCAAATGTAAGATGATGGTACAAGACTGAACTGGACTACATTGACTCCTAGATTAGAAATAGGGAGTGAAGTGATAGAGCGTGTTGACCACTTCACTCATGTGGGAAGTTGGATCAGCCAGTGCCAACGGGTTGATCGCTGACGAAATCTCAGCACGGATACAGAAGTCTCGTTTCGCATATGCCAGTTTACGCCGTCTCTGGCGTAGACGTGATATCCGGTCGGTTATCGACCAAAGGGCGTGTGTACTGCTCAGTGCAGAAGTCCGCTCAGTCCTCCTTTACGGCTGTGAGCGAGACCTGGCCATTGAGAGTGGAGGACATGAAAATCCTGGCTAGCTGTCTTTGATAATAGGTGTCTGTGTTCTATCTCCTGTGTGAAATGGTATAATAAGGTAAGCAATATTGAGGTTAGGCGTCGAGTGCTAGGTAAGGTGGGGAAATCTATCGACGAGGCTGTGAAGTTACATCGACTGAGATGGTTAGGACATGTGTTACGCATGACTAGCCATCGCCTTCCTCGACGGACAATGTTTGCTGACTGACATAGGGTCAGGTTGGAAAAGATTAGCCAGTGGTGGTCAAACCAAAACATGGCTTCATCAGTCAATGAAATTCACAACAGTTAGTTTAAGCCAGCCACGTAGGGAGGTGTAGACTTCCTGACCGACTGGTTGGGGTCCTCGGGACGGTAAAAACCAATGGAGGCTGGAGACAGTTGGTGATTTGGCTCAAAATCGTTCTCAGTGATGGCTAGCGCAGATGCATCCACTCCTTGTGACTTATGATTTCCAATGAAACTATATTGTTCTTCGATATTACTATTCCTTTGTCTCACACCTCTGTTTACTGTCTCTATCATGCATTTCTTCTACTTTCTTCTCCTGCTTTGTATGCTGAGTGAAATGTGGCCACTCGAACTGCCGCACATCAGTGCAAAGTTCTATGTTGAAACCAGTCAGTCAGTCACGAGTGCATTTCTTTGATCTCACGTTGTAGGTATTTGATAAATTATAACGTTTAGTACATTGAAAGAGAGGGACATAAGTAGAACTTATAAGATTTATGTGCCAGGCATTGCAGTCAGATCACGTGTACTTCAACAAACACAACAACAACAACAACTTACGCAACATTATTATGATATTTTTCAAATTTTCTATGTAAATGAGCGAAACCACCACTTGGTTGTGAAGCGATAAGCTGTTGGAATCAAACAAGAGAAGAAGAAAAGAAAAGTAGATGAAGTCAATGGAATAATAACTGACATAAGCAAAGTCGAATAGGAAATAACAGTTCATGTTAATATTTTAATGTTGTAATACTTACTCTCATCATTACCATGTATGATGGAAAGCCAGACTGACGGCCTCTACTTTGGAGAGGTGATCGAGCCTGCATACCATTGCAATGACACAAGGAACTACACACTGGCTGGAAACAATGTTCCTGAAGGTCTACTATGCCGAAAAAGGTCTTTTGGATAGAGATTAGACTGAAAGCAGTTGTTTACACTATGTTGAAGGCCTGCTAGTGAAGTCATACTCCTGGGGAATATTATTATTATTATCGTTCCCTTGGGTTCCTAGTGGAACATAGGGCTTCAACTACACGTCTCCACTTGTTTCTGTCTTCTGCTGTACTTTTCACTTCCATCCATGTTAGTCCATACTGTTTCAACTCTTCTTCACACGATCTCCTACATGTCACCCTTGGACGTCCAACTCGCCACTTCCCTTTCGGGTTCCACTCGAACATTGGCCCGACGCGCGATGTCACCCAACGGCCTCCTCAGCGAATGTCCAATCCACCTCCACTTTCTCCTGCATATTTGGTGAGCGATTGGTTCTTGTTTTGTTTGCCCCCATAGCTTCTTGTTGGTGATTCTTTCCGGCCATCTAATCTTCAGTATAGAACGAAGACAGTTGTTGATAAAGGTCTGCAGTCTGTTGGAAATATTCTTTGTGACCCGCCAAGTTTCTGGTCCGTATAGCAAAACTGACTTGACGTTTGTATTGAAGATTCGAATAATAATAATTTCTTCATTTTTACTAAACTCTGTATTCAGATTATGGGTCTTTGCACTACTTGTCTAAGGCGCTGAATATTCAACGAACTTGATTTCGTAACCTGAAGGTCTAGGGCTCGATCAATCCCCTGCCTGGTGGGATCGTGAGTCTAACGTTTTTGGATCCATGCTGAGATTTCGTCGCCAATCAGTCCGTTGGTGCTGATACAACTTCCCAAATAGGTGAAGTGGTCAACATGTTCTTTAGTGGTACTTGAGCCAAAAAACAGGTTTGAGTAAATGTTCGTCCTGACAGTATATTGTAATTGGATTTGACAAATTTGCTTTACAGTATTTGAGTAGAACTGCACTTTTTCCATAAAATAATCGGAATACTTCCACTTCCGTAGAAAATTCTACTTTGTTCTGTCTATCTACTATTTGAATCCTTTCGCCAATAGACACACACATGCACATACACACATACAATCGGAATTCCTAGGAATACTAATTACTAATACCTTTGGCTTGATTCTGAAAACTAGATAGCCGGCTAAAAAGAATAAACACCAAGGAACTCTGGCAGTAAGTGAACCAGTTAGACACCTATTTCCACAAACGTTTACAGTAGGGAAAATATATCGATTCGACATACGATGACATATCCACACGGCAGGATCTCGAACACGGACTCCTAACAAACATGAATTAACGAGTCGAGTGTCTGAGAATGACACGGAAGAGGAAATTACAGGCTGTAGGCAGTCATGCAGCCAGTTGAAAGTGATGACAGAGAGAGAAAGCAAGTGGAATGGATGGATGTGCCATTGAAGCCGTGTTTTCCACTTGGAACTCAAGGAATGAATAAAATAAATCAATAAAAAGTGATAAAATTAATTATTTGATATTCTCAATAGAAATGCTTACCATTAGACCATGCTTTTGTGTCAGACATGTATCAATTCGATTAATCTAAGAAGAATAAGAAAACAAAACAAAAAAGATGAACTCTACTTGAGTACAATATATATGTGTGTTTGTATTTAAATAACACCTTCAATCACCTTCAATTTATTGATTTTTTACGGTTTTGAAAGAAACTATCACTAACAACTGACAGACAAATCTAATCAGTGTAAAACACAGCACGACGGCACAGAAATCTGCCTCAGCATGAGTAATGAGTCCATCATTTTCTTTCCAATACTATTCTACAAACTGCGCTAGAGAATTCCTATTCATAGCTATCGTGTACCCAGTATTATTATTATGATTGTATCCTTTAATTCCTAGAGGAACAAAGGGCTTTAGCCGTGCGTCTCCATTGCGTTCTGTTCTCCACTAGAGTCTTCACCTGGCTCCATGTCTGCCCACACGCTTTCATCTCCTCTTCAGATGATCACCTCCAAGTCACCCTTGCACTGACGACCACTCGCCGCTTCCCTTTCGGGTTCCACTCGAGCGATGGCTTGTCTAGTGATGTCACTCGATGGTTTGTTTTCTCAGAGTATGGCCAATACACCTTCATTTCTTCCTGCCTATTTGTTTCACAATCGGTTCCTGCTGGGTTGGTTCGCTCATTGCCAGACATCCCTGTTGCTGATCTTTTCTGGCCGACCATCTGACCTGGAGTAGTATTGAGCGAAGACAACTGTTAATGAAGGTCTGTAGTTCGTTCGAAGTGCTCTTTATGACGCACCAAGTCTCTGATCCGAATAATGAGTAGCACTGACTTTACATTGGAGTTGAAAATCCGGATCTTATTTTTGATGCTGAGTGCTGTTGACCTCCACACAGACTTGAGAGTAGTGAAAGCTTGTCCTGCTTTTCCGATTCTTGCTTTGCTATACTCGTCAGTCCCGTCAGCCTGTAGTTGAAACGATGCTTCCTAGGTGGGTAGGTAAAAGAGGTTGTTTCTTTCAGGTTCCTCCCATTTATGCTGATAGTTGTCTGTTGTTGTTGTTCTTGTCCAGGAATTTTCATCACCTCTGTCTTCTGTATGTTCACCTGAAGTCCTATCTTTGATGCTTCTTCCGCCAACTTGTTGCTTTTCGCTTCCATATCTTCCCGTTTGTGGGAAATCAGACATATATCATCGGCGAAGTCCGGATCCTCCAAGTTTTTTGTGTGAGTCCATTTTATGCCTGTTTCCTCATTGCCCGCTGTACACAGTAAAAGGTGTATATAGTAATAAGCAGTTCGCCTTGTTCCAGTCAGATTCGAGCAACTCAACGGTAATTTCTCCTTTGACTGTTGCAACGGGTAGAGCGGCGGCTTCAAATCTCTGAGAGGATATCAGTCCTCACAAGGTTGCAGATACGTCTTGTTGGTGGGGACCAACAAGGTCTATGGCTTTCTGATAAAGTTCGCACTGTTCCACATTATGATTCTAATATAATCTGTGAGGTTAAAAGAAATCTCCCTACAGTCATTCGCTTCTTCTTGATGTGGAGAATACCTCCATGATCTACGAATCTTTTTTTATTATTACATTTGCTTTCGCATAAATATGCATTCATTTGGTTTTATTACATAGAGAGTTTATGTAATTTCATACGCATGCATTTAGAAGTAAGGAGACTTCATTCAATGCACCATTGCTCAAACTTCTAGCTTGTTAATTCATAGTGATTGTGACTCATCATCGAAATCATAATGAGATTGAAAGAATGTTGAAAAATGACAGTACACTGGATTCAAGTAAACTGATATACTTCCTATATATAGAGGCAGACTAATACTTCTGAATATTTGATATCCGGAGGCAATCAGAAGGAAGCCATGGACGTAGGTATTGTGCTTGTTAGCACTCACCAGTCAGCAAGCTGTGTCTGTAATCTTCCAGGAACTTATGTCCCTTCCAAGACTCCAGCCCGAGTCAACCAGTACTGCAGTCAGAGACATTGGCACTGAGGTATTCGGACTTGCGACTGACCTCTTGCCTCCAAAGCCTCAGGATGGTCGGGGGTGGATGCCTTGCGCTGCGGGTTGGCCACCCCTCCGAACACCTCTTGAAATGCTCCCATATGACCAGGCGTCTTACATAGCCTCTCCTGAGGAAGTCCTACTCACTGCCTTCACCAAAGTGAGAGGGCAAAAGCGGATGCCCGGCGCTCTTCACCGGGTTGACTGCCTGTCCATTGGATGACAGTCTAGGGGAGATGGTAAACCCTGATTCCAAACCTCTAACGACTGGTGTATGAAGCTCACTGGAGCTCACCGGCAGACCTATGGACAAAGGGCTTGTTGGATGTCCTGGATGTCTGGCCCCATTCAAAAAGGAGTATGAACCGAACTCCGGACACCGGCTACCAATGGATAGTGGACTCCCTACTCCACTCCTACTGCCTTGTAGGTCACACTTGGTTGTGTAAAGGCTAGAGCTGCACTCTCAAACAAAAGGCCGAGCGATTCTGGGGACATCACTCGTACCAAATTCCCACGAAACTTCATGAACTCTCTTACAAACGACTCTCACCATGCTACGGCGTTCCCGGTAAGCGACGCGCCCTGTGCTCACCCGGTGGCCAGTGTGAAATGTGGAACAAGAATTGGATAACCCTGTCGCAAAACCTTGCATCAGATCGCCGCGCCTGGGCAGCGATGATTCGAGATTTTCATGAAGGCGTCTCATCCTCCCGTAGGAGATAGCCGAAGTAAAGTAAAGTAAGTCTAATAGATACTCTGATTGGACACTAATCAGTAGTGCATGTCACGTTTGATGCAGACTGAATTCCAACCAGATAGAAAATGTCACTAGACTTGGAATAAAAACCCCATCTGGAGTAGTTTATATTGATTAGATGTATTCCGTGCAAGAAATAGAACACCAAGCTATTTAAGCTCTAAGGCTTCAGTTGCGGTGGAGGCCGCTAGTTTAACGCCTAACCTTCCCCTTTTCCAGGGCTTACTACTAACTAGGTGAGGGTTAGGAGTGAGTCGGTGGGAGCTCGAACCCATAACCCCTGTGTAGCTTGTGAGCTTTCTACCACTGAAACACCATAGGCGCACACCTAGAGAAATATCTATACTTTATTAATCATTACATAACATCTTTAAAAATGTATGAGTCCAACATGAATTTAGCTAGAATTGGATACAAATTAACTCTTCTTTTTTTTCAACTTACCTGACCAGCTAATTCCCATTTAATTAATAGAATGAATTCACCTAAATTTGATGAAGAATCTGGACAGGATGACGAAGATGATGCTGATGATGATTTTGTTGAATTTTTTTGAGTTTCATATGAACTCCATGAATAGAGACGAACAACACGATCAGAATAGGCTACTGCAATTTCACCTGATCCATAAGAAACAGTTGGATAAATTTTAATAAAGTTACATTTAACGTTTAAATTCAAATTAGATGACGAAGTGATATTATTTAGAGAATATGTGAGAACCAGAGAGTACTGGAAATCTGTTTCGACCTATTTTTGGACTTTTCAGCAAGAAGCACTGGGAATCGAACCCAGGACGCGAATTAGCAGAAGTTAAGACTCATAGATTATTGAATTTCAACCCAGTGGCTGAATAGTAAACAGGCTCACAACTGGTCCCCAGTGGGATCATGAGTGCGTGCTGATGAAGAACCTCGAGTTAGGACGAAACAGGTATAACACACTCCTTGGTTTTCAATGATTTTCTGACTGATGTTGATTAGTAATGAAAGTTATATCGGGATGATGTGATAGTTGTACTGGTAAATAGACTTTGAAAAACTACTTAGATTTAAATAAGTAGGGAGGTGAACTGAATCAAGAAATTACTGGTTGAAAGTTCACTGTACTTGAGTCAAGAGTCAGCAATATCAGTAAATATAAGAGTTACCCAACCACTTTGGAATAATTACCATACAAACTAACAAGCGTTACGTAATATTAACAGACACATGTCAAATGATTCACAGCTGAAAACCCAGTAACTGAACTTTGAAGTGAAAACAGGAGTAAGAAGAAGCTGCCTACTGTCACCGATGATACTCGTGATTGTGTTGGACCAGATCAAGCAGCAGGCCATGGGGAACGAGAAGACAAGAACCCGCTGACCCTGCAAGAAGACTCTAGATGATATAGACTTTGCGGACGGTTTATGTCCAGTGTCACGCAGATGAAAACCAACAAGTTGGCCAAGGAAACAGCGAACAGAGAAGACAGAATTGATGAAGATACCTAACCAACTAACTAACAACAACAACAAGTATCAGTCATTATTGACTGGAGGAGTTTGGAGATCACCAGCTTCACTTTTCTAAGCAGCATCGTTTCACCTACAGGAGACACGGATGAAGTCTGTCTGTCTGTTTTCGACATAGAACTTTGCACCGATGTGCAGCAGTTCGAGTCGCCCCACTCCATGTAGCACACAAAGCAGGAGAAGAAAGTAGAAGAAATGCATAATAGAGACAGTAAACAGAGGTGTGAGACAAAAGAATAGTAATATCGAAGAACAAAATAGTTTTATTGGAAATTATACGTTACAAGGAGTGGATGCATCTGCACTAGCCATTGAGAACGATCTTGAGCCATATCACCAATTGTCTCCAGCCTTCATTGGTTTTCACCATCCCAAGGACCCCAACCAGTCAGTCAGGAAGTCTACATCTTCCTACATGGCTGGCTTAAACTAACTGTTGTGGATTTCATTGACTGATGAAGCCATGTTTTGGTTTGACCACCACTGGCTCTTTTTCAACCTGACCCTATGTCAGAAAACATTGACCGTCAGTCGAGGAAGGCGATGACTAGGCATGCGTAACACATGTCCTAACCATCTCAGTCAATGTAATTTCATAGCCTCGTCGATAGATTTCCCCACCTTACCTAGCACTCGACGCCTAACCTCAATATTGCTCACCTTATTATACCACTTCACACGGGAGATAGAACTCAGACACCTATGATCAAAGACAGCTAACTGGGATTTTCATGTCTTCCACTCTCAATGACCAGGTCTTACTGACAGCCATAAAGGAGGACTGAGCGGACTTTTGCACTGAGCAGTACACCCGCCCTTTGGTCGATAGCCGGATATCACGGATGAAGATGTCAAAGCCAGGATTGTAAAGCCGAGATCAACCTTCATTCCTCTGAAATCAGTGTGGAAGCCCACTGTACTATACACATAAAAGACAAGATGAGGATCTTCAACGCTATTGCTAAGCCGGTTTTTTATACATGCCAGAAACTTGTCGTGTCATCAAAGCATTTCGAACAGGCTGTAGAGTTCTATCAACAACTGCCTTCGCTTCATACTGAAGACCAGATGGTCGAACACACTGGATAAACAGCAGGGAACTTTGTCGATAAACCAACCAACAACCTATTGCCCAACAAATATTCAGAAGAAAGTGGAGATGGATTAGACACGCTGAGCAGACTGCACAGCGATACCATGTGCCACACTATAGAGTGGGAACCGAGTAAGAGTTGGGCGTCCAAGGGGTCAGTGCGAAGAGGAGAGGAAAGCTGACAGGTAATCGTAGAGCCAACTAATAGACATTGCATGGCACTGATTGAAATGGAGATGTGCTGCGCTATGTTCTACTTGGAACCCAAAAGAATAAATATTAATACTCTGCTATAAGAAATAACTTTTTATGTATTTTCCCTCTATCACTTAATTACCTTACCTTGATTAAATATGCATACATCTTTAGCATTATAGGCTAACTCTTGATGATGAACCATTTTTAATGTATTAATTTTCGGCTTTGCAATATGTCCAGATTTTAATGAACCACGAGACTGTTGTAATTTTTGTACAGATTTTATTGGAATACATTCCTATAGACATGTAAACAGAAAAGAATAGAAACAACTTCTTTTTAAAGTGAAGTTTTGTCATATGAAGGTTAGACTTATTAGCTTAATACTTGACTATCAGCCAGTGGTCTGAGGGTGTAAATTCCCTTTCACATACTTTGGCCTACGCGATTGGATAGGCCAAACAAAGTACGTCATCACCCAGTGTTACTTATATCCTGACACAAGCAGAATATGTTCGGGAT
Source organism: Trichobilharzia szidati (assembly GCA_944472155.2). Classification (NCBI taxonomy): domain Eukaryota; kingdom Metazoa; phylum Platyhelminthes; class Trematoda; order Strigeidida; family Schistosomatidae; genus Trichobilharzia; species Trichobilharzia szidati. The sequence continues at coordinate 126,186,810 of OX235272.1, read as the reverse complement.
AACTGAGTTATAACTAACTAAATATACAGGTGATCTGAAGTTGACACTAAGAAATAAATCCAACAAAAGTGAACACATCACTTAAGTCTTTATCTGATCGACTGGTAGTGGCCTTTTGTTCTGCGAGATTCTAAACAGGGACTTCACCGAAACGTCTACCGATCGATTCAGTTGTTGAATGTGTCAACTTATCTCAATAATTGAGAGTTTCTCCAATCTGTTTATACTATTATACGTAGATATTACTGAGTTAGTTAATTTCAAATTTTGACAGTACACAGGTTCTTTTTATCTTCAGTTGTAGAGTCATAAGAATAAGGTTTAGTTTTTTTCGGTACTACGGAAGTATTCTATCGATATCTCTTTTATTAATCTGATGCTCACACTAGGGACTGGCCTTATTCAGGTAGATAGTTACCTAGGTTCTAGCGAAAAGTCATGACTAGTGGGATTCAGCAGGTCGGATGTGCGGATAAATACGCGCCACCATTGACATTGGCTAGTGCCAGTCGCGCTAAATCGTCAAATGCCAGAATTTGAAATTCATGAGCTATTGGGCCGGCGGCTCCTAGTGGCTTAATGTTCTACGAGTTCGCCTTGTAACCGGAAGGTCTTGAGTTAGAACCCCGGTGGGTGCGTAATGCTGGTAAGTGCCAAACTAGGCTGACGAAGCACCTGTCCAGTACTCCCAGCTGGTTTTCCAATGGTCCTCTAACCGATGTCAACTCATGGTGAAGTCCTGTAACCAATCCAATTCCTGCAGACCAGCACTTGGATCCCTTTTATGACCGTTTTAAAAAGAAGCTAGAAACGACTGTATAAAAAACATTATTTCTAATCTGCCAACTGTTCGTAGACAGTATAAAATGGTATTTTGATTGGACACTAGCAACTAGTGTGACATGTCTAGTCCTTTCTTTGGTGCAGCCTTAGGTCCAAGGCTTCCTGCCGATTGCCTCCAACTATCTAGCATAAAATGGTGTTAATATTTGATAGTATATGTTATGCAAATTTGATATAACTGTTAGACTTGTAAAGTGACAAACACGCATCAGTCAGTCAGTAGGAAGCTTTGCTTGTTATGACTCACTAGCAAGATGCATCATAAACTACAGTAAAACGTATATTCCCATCATAACTTCGGACGCCTGACACAAAAGAGAACAAGACACTGAACTTAATAAGCAATTTGCGTTAACTGTCACTTTAAGAATTGACTTGTTTAAGAAGACCTATCACTGGATGATAAACACTTTCCATTGATTACAATGGTTTGACTAACTGTCACTTGGCAGCTAATTAACATGGAATGGTAATAATCAGGCCTTAAATGATACCATTTTCAAACCTACGAATCCACACACATACACACACTACAAGGAAGACAATTAAGACACCAGATAGAATGGCAGATCAACTTAAATTGACGCGAGAAGAACAACTTCTGAAATGCATTAGTTTTAGGAATTCTAATCCAAAAACTGCAATGCACATAAACAATTCATTTGAGAATGGCCTTTTTAAATTCTATTGAAAATATGTTACTGACTCGTAATATCATCCACATACAAAATAAAGGCGAGTCAATTTATACGAACTGTTCACTAAATGAAAGTCACTGTGGCAGTGAATCTATGGGTGTACTGATTGAGATACTACACTAGTACGCTATTCATGCCTGAAATGAAGCAAGGTGGACTCAGTGAGGGGAATGGCATTTACTTAAAGTTATAGATACGCTCAGATGATGAGTATCAATAAGCACAAAACCCAAATTAAAACATCTCAGCCAACCAAATTCTTCTTACATCTAATCACAAGTCATTATTTTACTATATTACAATTGGAAATCACCTCCGGAAAGTCAAGTAACTGAGGTTCAGTTTCATGAAGCCTTTAAAGAATATTTTTTTTAAAATTTACTTTCCGACAACCCTAACTTTTAACGGTTGTTAAACTTGGAGGATCTGGACTTCGCCGATGATATATGTCTGATTTCCCACAAACTGGAAGACATGCAAACGAAAAGCAACAAGTTAGCACAAGAAGCGTCAAAGATAGGACTTCAGGTGAACATAGAGAAGACAGAGGTGATGAAGATTCCTGGCCAACACCACCAACAGCAACAACAACAACAGACAACAATCAGCATAAATGAGAGGAACCTGAAAGAAACAACCTCCTTTACCTACCTGGGAAGCATCGTTTCAACTACAGGCGAACCGAACTGACGAGGATATCAAAGCAAGAATCGGAAAACCAAGACAAGCTTTCACTACTCTCAAGTCTGTGTGGAGGTCAACAGCACTCTGCATCAAAAATAAGATCCGGATTTTCAACTCCAATGTGAAGCCAGTCAGTGCTACATACCATTCGGATCAGAGACTTGGCCAGCGCGTCATAAAGAGCATCTCAAACAAACTACAGACCTTCACTAACAGTTGTCTTCGCTCAATACTCAAGATCAAATGGCCAGAAATGATCAGCAACAGAGATCTCTGGCAATGAGCGAACCAACACACCAGGAATCGATTGTGCAACAAATAGGCAGGAAGAAATGTAGGTGGATTGGAGGCCATACTCTGAGGAAACCATCAAGTGACATCACTGGACAAGCCATCGCTCGAGTGGAACCCGAAAGGGAAGCGGCGAGTTGGTCGTCAGTGCAAGGGTGACTTGGAGGAGGTCATGTGAATAGGAGATGAAAACGTGTGGGCAGACTTGGAGCCAGGTGAAAACTCTAGCAGAGAACCGAACGCAATGGAGACGCACAGCTGAAGCCCTATGTTCATGTAGGAATTAAAGGATACAATAATAATAATAATAAACCTACAGGAATTTCTTATGAATACAACAACAATCTTTTTTTCAGAAGAGTTCTATCATAATAAAATCGAGAAAAAAGAATTTAATTACCGAGTCTGAAACAGTAGCACATGCATCAAATGCATAACAATGTGAATCAGCACACAAAGCAATAATCCAAGTCTACAATGTAAGAATTAAAAAAATATGGTTGGAATCCATCGGAATTTATTGACAAAACACTTCATACCTGACCAGGTTTATAGATGCTGCCTGCAGTAACACATGAAACCTATACGTGAAGTTTTAACCTCTCTAATCTAAAAAAGATAAACATACCATTCCAAGATGAGAAGATACCTTCCACACCTTTTTATATTTCAATACATGAATAGAACCTTCAGCGTTTTCTGCATCTGCTTCTCCATTTTCTAACAAAGGTCCAGAATCCCAATAGCCAATTATTAATTCATTATCCTGTAAATATATAGGGTAATTAACGAAGGAATTTCATAAGACATTAAGCTGACATGTAGTCGAAATGCTGAGTTGCCAGTTTCTTCAAAAATTGAAATATATGGCTTACCAACTTTAGTCTGGTTGGTATAATCAACCTTCATACATTAACTATGTTGTGTTGTTCATATCCTAGAGAGAAATGACCTTTACAGAACATTCAAGTCGCCTCACTTTATTTACTTTTTCAGAACATTGAGTAACAAATGCAACTTTTATTCCTCCGAAAGAAAATTATCATTGGCAGTAAATTTCACCATACCTAATTTTTGATTAATCTTTCACCGTAGACCTCGGTTACAACGCATATATATATATATATATATGAACTATGGGTATATCACCCATAAAAATAGCATTAGTGGAGAATACACACGCAACATCATAGAGTTAGCCAATAATAGTCGAATTCAATGACAAAACTCTACAAATCTAATGCAACCTCATCTACACTTAAAGAAAAAACGGAGATTTAAACATAGAGTTTGTATCTTTCAATAAACTATAAGAGTTTAGAAGAGTTTAAACTTTTAATGAAATTGCACATCTTGTGTCTTTTCTATATATATATCACACTCCATAACTGAAATTTACACATATTTGTAATTTTACGGTACTTCTAAACGAAATACCAGGAATTTTAATCCTAATAAATTAGTAATCCTGTCTACAGTCAACTACGATAACTACCTACACAAAATATACGCTTTAAATACAATAGAACCATGTACGATGTAGAAGTGAAATGAGTTAATGTATTAGCGCAGGCGTTTGAAGCCTTAATTATAAAACAGAATATTAAATTACTATTGGCAAGAAGCTCCCCTTGACCTAGAATTTCGGTTGACTGATGGCAACCACATCTAAGCTGCAAGTGTAACACTTAAGTCCGCGATTATGGACAAATCAGTAAAGAACAGTACTTTTCCTTGATTAATAAAACTTTACTAGATCGGCTGAGATGTAAACCTCACGTACATTAACCCAAACTAAGGAGCTTAGGCTCTTAGATCACAGACCTACAAATTATATTGCTAAAAAGTAAAGTTACATTTGAAGAATGCACTTGGAAAATAACTAATATGATTATGAAGCATGTATTGTGAAAATTTTGATCAATAAACTGGGATAGGAACCTGAAGCAGTACAACTGTCTGGCATAGTTCACTGGTCTGCGCACTCGACTCCAAGTCAGTGTCATGTGCTTGGA